>JANAVB010039220.1:1578012-1945512 GCA_029216955.1 Iris pallida
TTAGCCGGCCATAGGTGTCTTTAGGGTTAGGATTAGGTCCAAATTAGGTTTATGGCCTTCTTTAGGTTGAAATCTAGCCTCTTTAATAAAGGCCCAATTAGAAATTAGGGTTTCTAGCAAATATCTCAACTTAGGCAATATCTAGATATTCCTAAACCTTGTCATTTAGTTGAATCCTACTAACTAAATATCTAGGCTCATGATCAATATCTAGATTAGGGAAATTCTAAGTTTAGACCTAATATATCACTTAGCACAATATTAATTAAATAAAATTCAAAAAAAATAATTCACAAATCACCAAAATACCCATAGCCTAAAAAGTGGTGGTGAACTAATCTAATCACATTAGCTAGGTCTCCATGGTCATGGTTAGTCTCTAGGCTAAGTAATTCTAGGGTTATACTAGTAAGGGACACACTCACAATACATAACTTTAAATATTATAAAAATAATAAAAAATTCACCAATTAATTGTTAACATGATTTAAGTCTACTATTTAATAACTATCATGATCAATTTTATAAAAGTTTACCCTTATTTTAGAAAAGTGGTACTTACAGATTTAACTCATCTATCAATGACTGTAAATACACATCGATGTTCCTCTTCGGATTGTTCGGACCCGGGATAATAAGGTGAGGAACATATACGGAGTCTTCATGCACATCCAAGGCGGTAGATTGTACGGAGTGACGATCATAGGCCAACATGAACACTGGAAGCCCGAAAGTTCGAATGGGGTAAAATCGTCGGAGGAGAGCACCAATCTTACATTACGTGGATCCGAAGCAAAATCTGTATACTCTCGATCAAAGTGCTTCCATGCTTTTCCATCAGATGGGTGATCTAACACTCCATCGATCTGTTTTCGTCTATGCCAACTCATGTTTTCTGCAGTCTCTTTCACCATAAACAACCTCTGTAACCGCGGCGTCAACGGTAAGTAGTGCATCGAATCGGTAGGCTTCCTTGCACCGACAGACCTTCCTCTACCAGTGCCCTTGTAGCGATCAGCACCACAAAATCTGCACGTGTCTTCATCCTTGTCGTCTTTGTAGTAGAACATGCACCCGTTGTGACATGCATCGATTTTTTCGTATCCCATCCAGAGCGATCTCACCATCCTCTTAGACCGGTAGAAGTCTTTAGGAAACTTAGCACCCTTCGGCAAGATCTCTATAATCAACTCCATCAGTCGATTGTAGCATTCTTGTGACATGTTAAAATCAGACTTGATGCTCAACAATCTTATAACCACCTCCAACGGTGAATGATCCTCACAACCAGGATATAATGGAGCCTTTGCATTCTCCAGCAACTCCATGAACTTTGCAGCATCGGCATTCGGTGCCTCCTCGGCTGCATCATGATTGTTGGGATCAAAACTAGGCTCCGTCGCATCAAAAACCATGTTCACCCACCCATCGTCATAAGCAGTGTGGTTGTGGACATCCACATAAGGCTCCGACTCCGATGTAAAAGACACAAGTTCTTCGTGTGCGGTCTACTGATAGTAATTCGGCGTGAAACCCTTTGAGTACAAATGATATGTGACTTCCACTTCTAGATGATATTTCAAGTTGCAACATCTCACATACGGACACTTAATTTTGGTACCGTCCATATACTGAGGGAACGCCTTGACGAACTGCAGGAACTGTTGTACACCCTCTATGAATTCATCCCGCATACCGCACATGTCATCAGGATGACGATTGTACATCTATGAACGATGCCATAGGTAGTAATTCATATCTATTTTTAGATACTATTGTAAGATAAATACATGCACATCATTCAAAGGCTTGCAAAAGTAATAGCATGAAGACATGATTTCAAACTTAGAAGACATGTGGACAACTCCACTTTTAACTCTATTTCAAACTTGATTCCAAAACTAGCTGTCTTCTCTAAATTCATATTGATACTAATATATTCATCTCACACTAATATCTACTCTCACACACTTGGCCTACTAGCATATGAACAACTCCACTTTTAACTCTATTTCAAACCTGATTCCAAAACTAGTTGTCTTCTCTAAATTCATCTTGATACTAATATATTCATCTCACACTAATACCTACTCTCACACACTTGGCCTACTAGCATATGACACCCATATTTCCAGGTTATTAATGCACCCAAGTACTAAATATGGTATCAGACTTCTCCCTAATTGCTACCCCTACCTGAACTCAAATCACATACTCAATTGGTACCATATAAAACACAACACTAATACCCTGCTTTGTATTGTAATTATCAATGTAACAATTTTTCATCTATGTAAGCACAGATAGCGATACTGTTTTTGTTTATTGGCCTACATGTACCCGAGCACAATCACCCTCATCACACACCTCTATCAACCACACACACATACAGAAACTAATAACCTAAGTCGTGTCTCAGCTTTGAAGAGTCATTTTTGTGTCCGTATATTGTACACAACACTGCATCATATTGTACACGAGGTCGATACGTAAGGCTGTGTCCAAACTCAAATAGGATTAGGGTCTATGTATACCCCCATGTCGTGTCAGTGTATGTGTTCGTGCCTTATTCGTGTCTGTGTCGTGTCTAAACTCAGATAGGATACCGGGTTAGGCTTTACCTGATCTTGAGGTTGACCGAGGAAGGGGATGGTCGAGAGGAGGAGGAGGTCGGCGGTGGAGGAGGAGCCCAGAGAGGAGGAGGAGGAGCTCCCGGTGGAGGAGAAGGAGGGGGTCGATGGAGAAGGAGCACGTACACAGCAGCGGAGGAGAAGGAGGAGGGGGGAGGTCGATGGAGGAGGAGCTCGGTGGAGGCGGAGGACTGGTGAAGGAAGAGGAGAATAGGGGGAAATAAAAAATATTTAGGAAATTTTCGAGTGAGAATGGGGGGAAAGGAAAACCCGATTGCTGGATATTGGAAACTTAGCGATGTCTAGAAAAGACGTTGCTAAACGACGCTATATTTTAATATATTAGCGACGTGCAACTTAAACGTCGCTAATCGTCGCCGAAAATAAAAATATAGCGACGTACACAGACTTTTTCGGGACGTTATATTTTATTATACTAAATGTAGTCGCAATACGTCGCTGATAGTCGCTAACAATGACGTATTACGACGCAAATTTATTACGTCGCTAACTTGCCAAAAAGTAGCGATGTTTTACCTTCGCGTCACTAACTGCATCGCTGATATGACATATTTTGTTAGTAAAATCTCAAGGATATTACACATGGTAGTTAGCTACAATCCCACATCAGTAAAGTGTGAGCGCCACTGTAACTGCACTCTGTTTAGAGGATGCCATATAGCAACAGAGACACACGCGCCTGCCTGCTCATAGGCGCATGTGCTACTCTTCCTCCCTACTATAAGTAGGAGGAATTCTTATCCATTAGAACCCCCGACTTTTTCCCATTTCCTCAAGAGTTTCTGAGCATTCCTGAGATAGCTCTTGATGCTCCCCTTAGCCAGTGAAGTTAAGCCCAGCAGTTCTTCCTCATCGTCAGATTGTCAATGGAGTAAAGAATCAACCCTCTATCATCACGACCCAGAACAAAAACAAAGTGTAATTGGGAGATTCATGTTCAGGAGTTCCCTCTTGCATTCTCGTTTGCAACCTTCAAAGCTCTCCTCCAAAGCACCATGAAGCGATGGCGAACATGGTCATTTTACATTCCAAGAAGGATTCACAAACTGGAAGTACCTCCACTTGTAACAAACTCAAAGTTCCATCTTTAACCAGTCCTTGAATCCTTCTTAGGTTAATATGTCCCAACTGCAAGTGCCAAAGATATGTTTGGTTCAAACCAGAAGGTTCTTTTCTCTTATTTAAGCTTGAAGACGTATTATTCATTTTTCATAAGTTACATTGTGGGTGAAATAGGATTAATGATATACAAATTATCTACTAATGCACAAGAACAGATAAAATGTTTATTTTTCCAATAACAATATTGTCATTAAAATAAACTGAATATCCATCCTTAACAAGCATAGAAACAAAAAAATTATATTTCTTCTAAGTGGTGCATAAAGACAATATCTCAATGTCAAAGACCTATTTCTACCAAAAGATAAAATAACATCTCCAACTACAATGGCCGCTACTTTTATATCGTCACCCACGAACAAGTAATCTCTCCATCACCAAGTTGTCTGGTTTCCGGGAACCCCTGCAATGTATTGCAGACATGATTAGTGGCTCATGTATTTACGCACCAGGTATCGTAGATAATACTGCTAAACATGTTTCAACCATTAATAAATGAGATATAGCTTCTTTGAAGTGGATAGTCACTCTTCTAATGTCCCGAACCTTTGCACTTGAAACACTTGCCTTTCGGTTTCTTCATGGCGTCTTGAGGTCCCATGCCCTTCTTTGTTGAATCTGTTTGTTTCTGAATATTATTATTTTTCTTATCGCCTTTCGGCTTAGAAGTAGAAGCATTTTTAGATACATAAACATGATCAATCTGCGTAAAAAGTGATTCAACATCATAGTTCTTTCGCAAGTTCTGCCAAACAATACAATATTTTGTTCATGTTGTAGTTAAGAAAAAAATGAGTCAGAACTTTTAGGCAGAGTTCCAAGAATAATATCGAATTGGGTTTCCTATTGATTTCAGTTCCAATGATCTCCATCTAATTCAGATGAACCATCATCTTGAAAACATGATCCTTTACTAGCGTCCCTTCAGCCATGGTCTTATTCGCCAAACTCGTTATAGCAAGCTATCTAGTTGTCGTACTCTGATGTCTGAAAAGTTCCTTGAGGTTGTACATCATGTCATAAGCTGTGGCCATGGCCTAATGTTGATGTTGCAGCGCATTTGACATAGATGTCAGAATGTAACACTGTGTCATCTCATATGCCTTTATCCACTTCTTATAAGCCTCTTTGGCCTCTTCATCTGTAATGCCTATGGTTTGTATTACGTATTTTGGAAATACGTGTACGTATTTTCTTGTATTGTTTCTTGTTTAGTTTTCTTGGCTTGGTTTAACTCTCGGTTTGGGTTGGCTTGGTTTGGCCGGCTGGTTGCTTGGTCCATCATGGACCAAGGTGAACCCCCTACCTACCACCACCCATGATATTTATTTTCCCACCAACCTTCTCTCTCCTCCATAACTCTCATTTATTTCTTCTTCTTCTTCTTCCTCTCCACAACTCCCCAACCCTTAGGCAAGTGCAACTTGCTTCCACAAGAGAGCTCGTTTTTATTGTTCTATTAGCTTCTCCCCATATTTCTAAGACACTTTAGAACTTGTCATTTTCCATTTTGAAGCTTTAATTTTGTAGATCTAGAAATTAGTTATTTTCGGATTTTTGTGGTTTTGATCTATCAAACTTCCTTGTTTTCAAGTTTTGATCGTTCCATGTTGATGAGAATTTCATTCTACCCGATTTTGACCTTTGAAAAGTTGGATTTGGACTTGTTTTGACCAAGTTATGGACTTTTGAAGCTTTGGGTTCTAGCCATGGAGTTTCTGCTGGTTTGGAGAAGACAGTGAGCAGTGCGCGAGCTTTTTAGCTTGTGTCACTGAGCTGTATGCGCTCTTTAGCGCAGCGCAGTCCCCATACACTGCCTTTTGCAAGCGTATGACTCGCATACGCTCGCTTAATTGACAAGGAGTCGTATGGAGCACATACGCTGCCTTTTGCAAGCGTATGACTCGCATATGCTCGCTTGCTTGACAAGGAGTCGTATGGAGTACATACGCTGCCTTTTTGGAGCGTATGACTTACATCCGCTCGCTTGGATAGCCATGAGTCGTATGGAGTCCATAAGCTGCCTTTTTGGGAGCGTATGACTTGCATACGCTCACTTGGGTGACAAGAAGGCGTATGGACCTGATACGCTGCCTTTCATGAGCGTAGCCTTACCTGAGCGTGGCTCGACGTGAGCGTGGCTCGACCTAAGCGTACGCTGACCTGAGCGTGGCTTGACCTAAGCATAGCTTGACCTGAGCGTATGGCCTTGGCCGACTTGGTCTTATGTCAGCGTGTCAGTTTGGTTTTATTTTCCTAAGCTTGGCTCATCTCTAGCCCTGTATATTGATATTTTTATTAGGTATTTTAGGCCCATTTTATATCCTTACGCCTTTTGTCCTGAACTTGATAATCCTGAATTTACTTGATATGTTTGGAATTGATAACTGAGCTTGGCACGATAGTGATCCGTAGTGGTGCACTCCTGACATGATAACCTGACATGACCTGATAGTGGCCCATCGTGGCACACTCCTAACTAGTACACTTGACCTGATAACCTGACATGATTATCTTGATAAGCTATTGCGATGGCTACCTGACATGACATGACCTGTATAATAACCTGGACACCGTGGGCGATTGTGCTTGTATAAATAATCCAGTCTTGTCTTGCATCATGTCTAGGAGGGGACTCCTGAGTACCACTGTCAGGAGTACCTATTGAAATAAACTAAGGACTAATAACTAGATTAATACATTAGTCATGAAGAGATTTCCCAGCTACAGGCAATCCCGTTACCTGGGCACGCCTTGGGATTTGTAGCCTGCCGTCGAGTAGGGCACATTTCCAGCACACTGTCATGTGTTGCACCCTTCAAGCTACTTAAGGGTACATGTGTTTCCTGGACGATGTACCCACCTGAATTCAACTCTAATCTTTTAACCCGGAGAACCTGGATGGTCTGCAGGGCTTGTGGCTGTGGAATAATCTCACTGCATCTTGTTAGTAATTAGGCTTGTGATAACCCTAGTTAGTTAAAGTATCAAGCCGTAATTCTTGCTTGGCCGTGAAGTGATTGGATGGAGTCTAACCAGTCTAGTCTTGCCCTGATCCTGTTCCAGATTACTGCATGACCAGAATGCTTGTATTTATTTTATCGATAAATGGTGAGAATTTCAAGTTCTGTTCAGACGAAGGGTTACAACCCCGGTCCTTGTTTGGTTTACGGGTTGTAACCTGGTTATCTGAATAGTTCCATGGTTATCTCGTCGTATATCATCCTGGTGTATTTTCTTTATTTCTAGTTCTTACTTTTATTTATATCTTGTGCTGATTGCTGGTTTTAGTTCTTAATTGAAGCCTCCTTTGTGGCACTTGCACTTTCTGGGGTCTGACCCAGCTGGTTTTGTATGGCCAGATTTTGGAGCAGCTACCGAGGATCTCCCAACCTTCCTGCCAGATGGTGAACACTAGGAGGAATCCTGGTAACGAGTGGGTTATTTTTGGCTCTCCCACTCTATTGTAAAAATTATTCTTTTGAGGCGTTTAGCCGACGAGCACCTGTTTAGCTCGATTGTACTTTACTTACTGTCTGCCTACGGGCTGTAACATGATTAACAAATCCTAGGGTTGATCATGTATGACTAAACTCTTGCTAGTCCTGACATTTTATACGACTAGCTTCATGATCAGCTGAATATGCAATATTTGGGATGCCTTATTATTGTATATTTAATGGTCATACATCTTATAACTTTTACTTACTTGCTCGTGATTGAGACACTAGGCTTGTTCATGACCTTAAGAGACTATTGGCTTGTAGATAAACCCTCATGTATCCTAGACAGCCGTGACCGTATAGCGAGGTGGGTTGCACTTCAATATACGTAGCTGGCTATGTCTGCCCCCGCTCTCCAGTATTCTGGTTCTGGAGCGTGACATGGTTTAAGTGGTGGCCCATGCAGGTCTTGTAAATCAAGATATGTGAGGGTTTACTGAATAGATGTCTCAATCAGTATTCGTCCTTGATCTCTGCATGTATCTTTTGAATCCCTGGATTCTTGTCCTGATCATATGCTTTTATCGTTGATCTATCCTGGTCCTTCCTTATTGTTCCCTATGTCGTCTTCTTCAGCGGCATTGTTCGTGGTCCTACCAACCAGCAAGGCGGAGCACCTCCCGCGGACCAGCAGCAACCTGGAGATCAAGTCCAGCATTCTGAAGTAGCTTCCAGAGTCGTGCCTTCTGACGAAGAACCACCAGTCCAGCCAGTTCAGCCTGTCGAGCCTGATGATGGCACTTTAGTAGGGCTCGTCAGGACCTTGATAGCTTCTCAAGACCATCGTGGAGATGTCTTGCAACAGGCAGTGGCGGATGCCTTGACGAGAGGCGGTCATCCAGGGAACAGCGCGGCCAACAGCTTCAAGTGCTTGAACCCTCCATTCTTCGACGGTAGTGAAGATGCTATCGCAACAGATGCTTGGCTTCAGGACACAGAGGTGATTCTAGAAGCAGCCAGGACTCCAGAAGTCGAGAAGGTGGCCGTTGTGCGCCTGCAGTTGTTAGATCTTGCCCGCAGCTGGTGGGCAGCGCAGGCCGTTGGATTAGCAGCACCTATTGCTTGGGCAGTGTTCAGGGAGAGATTCTAGACCAAGTATTTCGATGCCGTGGCTCGGTACGATCTGCAGACGAGGTTCACCAATCTGAAGCAAGGAGGCAGGACGGTCGACGGATATGCGGCCGAGTTTTCTAGACTCAGTCGGTTTGCTCCCACCTTGGTGGCAACCGAGTATGATCGAGCCCAGCGGTTCCAGCAGGGACTTCACCTGGAGATCTTGTTGGCAGTTGAGCAGTTTGAGCATCAGACTTTTGATGCAGTCTTGAGAGCAGCTAGGAGGCATGAGTATAGCTCCCAGAAGATTGTGGATAGGGCCGGAGGTCGGAAGAGATCTCACGGCCAGATGAATCAATCTTCAGCACCGGCCCTGGCAGCCAGGGCTTTGACTATTGGAGCTCCGAGGCGAGTGGCCTCAGTAACGTCGGTTCAGCATTCAACTCCGATGCACCATCAGCAGCAGCAGAAGCAGAAGCAATCTTCCGCAGTGGGTTGTTCTCATTGTGGGAAGCCAGGCCATGTGGTGGCAGAGTGCCGTAGGGCGCAGGGATTGTGTCTGGCTTGTGGAGCACCAGACCATAGGGTTGGATCCTGCCCGAATAGGGGTGGTTCATCATCGTCCAACCTTTCTAGCTCTTCGGTGAGAGGACCAGCTCCGGTCCAGCAGCAGCAGTATCCATTGCCGAGGCCCTTGCCGCCTCAGACCCAAGTGTTCCAGCAGCAGAACCTCCAGCAGTATGTTCAAGCCCAGAGCCAGAGCAGACAGCAAGGATTTCAGCAGAGGGGACCAGCACCCCGAGGGTACGGTCAGGCTATGGTGATGACCGTGGAGGAAGGATTGGCACCAGGAGAGGTAGTGGCAGGTACTATTCTCGTCAACTCCTTTCCAGCTTCAGCTTTATTCGTTTCTGGTACATCGTATTCATTTATGTCTGCACGATTCGCGACACGGATAGGATTGGAGCCCGAGTCATTATCAGTAAGGCTTAATATACTTACTGGTAACGGACTTGTGGGAGTAGATAGAGTGTTTTCCTCGTGTCGGATCGTAGTTAGCGGTAGAGAATTCCCCGCTAGATTGATAGAATTCCCGATGGCCGATTATGATGTGGTCCTAGGGATGGATTGGTTGAGGAACCAGTATGCTAGGATAGACTGCCACATTGGCAGGGTTGTTTTTAGTATTCCAGGCGAGCCGGAGTTTTCTTTCTCCCGAGGCGAAGTTGAGTCATCTCCTCCAGTATTGCGGATGGCAGTAGCAGCAGTTCAGTTGCCCAGGATAGTCGAGGAGTTTCCAGATGTTTTCCCAGAAGAACTTCCAGGTATGCCCCCGAAGCGGGAGATCGAGTTCACTATAGACTTGATTCCCGGGACAGCCCCAGTGTCAGAGAGAGTCTACAGGATGGCGCCTTCAGAGTTGGAGATTTTGTACAAGATGATTGAAGAGCTTAGAACCAAAGGATTCATTCGTGCTAGTGGATCGCCTTGGGGAGCCCCGATGCTTCTTGTGAAAAAGAAGGATGGTATGTCCAGGTTATGTGTTGATTATCGTACCTTGAACTCAGTGACAATCAAGAACAGATACCCTCTTCCGAGGATAGATGACTTGTTTGATCAACTCAAGGGGGCTTCAGTATTCTCGAAGATTGATTTGCGCTCAGGATATCACCAGATCAGAGTCAGAGAGCAGGACATCCCAAAGACAGCTTTTAGATCGAGATATGGGCATTGGGAGTTCCTTGTTATGCCTTTTGGAGCAACCAATGTGCCGGCAGTATTCATGGACCTCATGAATCGCATCTTCATGCCTTACTTGGATCAGTTTGTGATCGTGTTCTTGGATGACATCCTGGTCTACAGCAAGAGCGAGGCGGAGCATAAGCAGCATCTCCGTGTAGTTCTTCAGATCCTCAGAGAGCACCAGTTATATGCCAAGTTCAGTAAATGCGAGTTCTGGCTCGATCGTATTTCGTACTTGGGTCATATCATCACTCGAGGAGGAGTAGAAGTGGATCCCCAGAAGATTGTGGCTAATGAGTCATGGCCAGTGCCCAGCACAGTTGCAGAGGTTCGTAGTTTTCTTGGATTGGCCGGCTACTACCGACGGTTTGTTTCGGATTTTGCTCGAATTTTAGCGCCATTGACGCAGTTGACTCGCAAGGATGCGCGGTTTGCTTGGACAGCAGAGTGTCAGAGTTCTTTTGAGCAGTTGAAGCGAGGCCTGATAACAGCTCCTATTCTCACGCTTCCAGATGGGACCGGAGGATTCTCAGTGTACTGTGATGCTTCAGGCAGAGGTTTAGGATGTGTTCTGATGCAGCATAGAAAGGTAATAGCTTATGCGTCACGACAACTTCGTGATCATGAGAGAAATTATCCAACCCATGACTTGGAGCTGGCAGCAGTGGTGTTTGTACTTAAGTTGTGGAGGCACTACTTGTATGGAGATAGGGTAGAGATTTTCACCGACCACAAGAGCCTGAAGTATGTTTTCACCCAGAAGGATCTTAACATGCGTCAGAGAAGGTGGCTGGAGCTTCTTGTGGATTATGATGTTAACTTGCAGTATCATCCTGGGAAGGCTAATGTTGTTGCAGATGCATTGAGCAGGAGAGCCGGAGCTTATTTTCTAACAGCACAACCAGAGCTGTTAGCAGATTTTCAGAAAATGGGTATTGAAGTTGTTCTCCCTTCCAGTGTGGCGTTGATGGCCAGCATGCAAGTTCAGTCCACTATAGTCGAGAGGATCCGGATGGCGCAGTCAACAGATTCCAAGCTTCAGCGACTCAGAACAGAGTGTGAGGCAGGACGAAGACCGGAGTTATGCATTCATAAAGATGGTACACTTCGACATGGTAAGCGTCTTTGTGTACCCAGTGGAGATATCAGGCATGAGATCATGTCGGAAGCACATAGTTCGCAGTATTCCATCCATCCCGGCAGTACAAAGATGTACTGTGATATCCGGCAGCATTTCTGGTGGAATGGCATGAAGCGGGAGATAGTTCGATTTGTCTCTCGGTGTTTGGTTTGCCAATAAGTTAAAGCTGAACATCAGAGACCGGCTGGACTTCTTCAGCCCTTGCCGATTCCAGAATGGAAGTGGGAGCATGTGACCATGGATTTTGTGACTGGATTACCTAGATCCCCAGCTGGTAGAGATGCTATCTGGGTTATAGTTGACCGGCTCACGAAGGTTGCTCACTTTCTTCCCTTCAGAGTTGGTCAGTCGACGGCTCAGTTAGCAGAGATGTACCTCAGGCAGATTGTCAGATTGCACGGTGTGCCAGTCAGTATCACCTCGGACCGAGATTCTAGGTTTACGTCGTACTTTTGGCGTAGCTTGCAAAAGAGTTTGGGGACTCATCTCCAGTTCAGTTCAGCTTATCACCCGCAGACAGATGGCCAGTCGGAGCGTACGATCCAGACTCTTGAAGACATGTTGTGGTCTTGCACGCTTGACTTCGGTGGTTCATGGGATGATCACTTGCACCTGGTGGAATTCTCGTACAACAACAGTTTCCAGGCTAGTATCCAGATGGCACCGTTCGAGGTACTGTATGGTAGGAAGTGCAGATCCCCGTTAGCCTGGGATGATGTTGGAGAGAGACAGATGCTCGGTCTAGAAATGATTGCCCAGACAGTTGAAGTGGTCAGACGAGTCAGAGATCATCTTCGAGTTGTCCAAGATCGCCAGCGTCATTGGGCCGATTCTCATCGGCGCCCTCTCGAGTTTTCAGTCGGCGATCATGTATTCCTGAGGATTTTGCCTAACCGTGGCGTCATTCTTTTCGGCGTACGGGGCAAGCTTAGTCCTAGGTATATAGGACCGTTTGACATTCTGGAGCGAGTAGGAGATGTATCCTATCGTCTCGCTCTTCCGCCGTCGCTAAGCAAGGTGCATGACGTGTTCCATGTATCCCAATTACGACGGTATATCCCGGACCCGAGCCACATCCTGGACCATTCAGAATTGGTTGTTGGTACCAACCTTTCGTATGAGGAGAGGCCCGTGTCTATATTGGACCGGAGAGAGAAGATCCTCAAGAACAAGACTATCAAGTTAGTCCGAGTTGCTTGGGGTCATCACTCTTTGGGGGAGTCAACGTGGGAGCGTGAGGGTGATATCCGATCGCGATATCCCAACTTGTTTGACTCGTGAGGTATAATGTCTTTCTTATGCCTCATGCCTTCGATTCCTTGCTTGCATGATTGATTGATTGCCTAGTATAGCTCGTATGTTATTAGTGTAGCTTGTCATTGCCCCTCTAGTCCCTTGATAAAAATTCCGAGGACGGAATTCTTTTAAGGTAGGTAGAGTTGTAATGCCTATGGTTTGTATTACGTATTTTGGAAATACGTGTACGTATTTTCTTGTATTGTTTCTTGTTTAGTTTTCTTGGCTTGGTTTAACTCTCGGTTTGGGTTGGCTTGGTTTGGTCGGCTGGTTGCTTGGTCCATCATGGACCAAGGTGAACCCCCTACCTACCACCACCCATGATATTTATTTCCCCACCAACCTTCTCTCTCCTCCATAACTCTCATTTATTTCTTCTTCTTCTTCCTTCCTCTCCACAACTCTCCAACCCTTAGGCAAGTACAACTTGCTTCCACAAGAGAGCTCGTTTTTATTGTTCCATTAGCTTCTCCCCATATTTCTAAGACACTTTAGAACTTGTCATTTTCCATTTTGAAGCTTTAATTTTGTAGATCTAGAAATTAGTTATTTTCGGATTTTGGTGGTTTTGATCTATCAAACTTCCTTGTTTTCAAGTTTTGATTGTTCCATGTTGATGAGAATTTCATTCTACCCGATTTTGACCTTTGAAAAGTTGGATTTGGACTTGTTTTGACCAAGTTATGGACTTTCGAAGCTTTGGGTTCTAGCCATGGAGTTTCTGCTGGTTTGGAGAAGACAGTGAGCAGTGCGCGAGCTTTTTAGCTTGTGTCACTGAGCTGTGCGTGCTCTTTAGCGCAGCGCAGTCCCCATACGCTGCCTTTTGCAAGCGTATGACTCGCATACGCTCGCTTGCTTGACAAGGAGTCGTATGGAGCACATACGCTGCCTTTTGCAAGCGTATGACTCGCATACGCTCGCTTGCTTGACAAGGAGTCGTATGGAGTACATACGCTGCCTTTTTGGAGCGTATGACTTACATCCGCTCGCTTGGATAGCCAGGAGTCGTATGGAGTCTATACGCTGCCTTTTTGGGAGCGTATGACTTACATACGCTCACTTGGGTGACAAGGAGGCGTATGGACCTCATACGCTGCCTTTCATGAGCGTGGCTTGACGTGAGCGTGGCTTGACGTGAGCGTGGCTCGACCTGAGCGTACGCTGACCTGAGCGTGGCTTGACCTAAGCATAGCTTGACCTGAGCGTATGGCCTTGGCCGACTTGGTCTTATGTCAGCGTGTCAGTTTGGTTTTATTTTCCTAAGCTTGGCTCATCTCTAGCCCTGTATATTGATATTTTTATTAGGTATTTTAGGCCCATTTTATATCCTTACGCCTTTTGTCCTGAACTTGATAATCCTGAATTTACTTGATATGTTTAGAATTGATAACTGAGCATGGCACGATAGTGACCCGCAGTGGTGCACTCCTGACATGATAACCTGACATGACCTGATAGTGGCCCGTCGTGGCGCACTCCTGACTAGTACACTTGACCTGATAACCTGACATGATTATCTTGATAAGCTGTTGCGACGGCTACCTGACATGACATGACCTGTATAATAACCTGGATACCGTGGGCGATTGTGCTTGTATAAATAATCCAGTCTTGTCTTGCATCATGTCTAGGAGGGGACTCCTGAGTACCACGGTCAGGAGTACCTATTGAAATAAACTAAGGACTAATAACTAGATTAATACATTAGTCATGAAGAGATTTCCCAGCTACAGGCAATCCCGTTACCTGGGCACGCCTTGGGATTTGTAGCCTGCCGTCGAGTAGGGCACATTTCCAGCACACTGTCATGTGTTGCACCCTTCAAGCTACTTAAGGGTACATGCGTTTCCTGGACGATGTACCCACCTGAATTCAACTCTAATCTTTTAACCCGGGGAACCTGGATGGTCTGCAGGGCTTGTAGCTGTGGAATAATCTCACTGCATCTTGTTAGTAATTAGGCTTGTGACAACCCTAGTTAGTTAAAGTATCAAGCCGTAATTCTTGCTTGGCCGTGAAGTGATTGGATGGAGTCTAACCAGTCTAGTCTTGCCCTGATCCTATTCCAGATTATTGCATGACCAGAATGCTTGTATTTATTTTATCGATAAATGGTGAGAATTCCAAGTTCTGTTCAGACGAAGGGTTACAACCCCGGTCCTTGTTTGGTTTACGGGTTGTAACCTGGTTATCTGAATAGTTCCATGGTTATCTCGTCGTATATCATCCTGGTGTATTTTCTTTATTTCCAGTTCTTACTTTTATTTATATCTTGTGCTGATTGCTGGTTTTAGTTCTTAAGTGAAGCCTCCTTTGTGGCACTTGCTCTTTCTGGGGTCTGACCCAGCTGGTTTTGTATGGCCAGATCTCGGAGCAGCTACCGAGGATCTCCCAACCTTCCTGCCACATGGTGAACACTAGGAGGAATCCTGGCAACGAGTGGGTTATTTTTGGCTCTCCCACTCTATTGTAAAAATTATTCTTTTGAGGCGTTTAGCCGACGAGCACCTGTTTAGCTCGATTGCACTTTACTTACTGTCTGCCTACGGGCTGTAACATGATTAACAAATCCTAGGGTTGATCATGTATGACTAAACTCTTGCTAGTCCTGACATTTTGTACGACTAGCTTCATGATCAGCTGAATATGTAATATTTGGGACGCCTTATTATTGTATATTTAATGGTCATACATCTTGTAACTTTTACTTACTTGCTCGTGATTGAGACACTAGGGTTGTTCATGACCTTAAGAGACTATTGGCTTGTAGATAAACCCTTATGTATCCTAGACAGCCGTGACCGTATAGCGAGGTGGGTTGCACTTCAATATACGTAGCTGGCTATGTCTGCCCCCGCTCTCCAGTATTCTGGTTCTGGGGCGTGACATCATCAGAATTAGCATCAGGCTTAGATGGGCATTCCTCATTGAGTACAAATTTGTACTATTAAGAAGTTAAGCAAGTTACGTTTCTAGTTAATGTAATTAGAGCTAGTAAGTTTATTTTCTTTAGGAATCACCATAAGTGGACTGAAATAACCTATTTTTAAAATCCCAAGAATCACATAAGTAATTATTATGTAGGGCAAAAACTTATTGAAATAAATAAATATTGATTCCCTCAATACAATAATAAAAAAATCACCAACACCTTAAACACCATGAATCTAATATGCCATGATCGTGTGGACGTCTACCAATTCAATATTTGTCTGAGAATGTTTTTTTTACTATCATGTCAACCTAACTTTATGACAAATATAATTAATTTGCTGGCCTTCATTTGGTCCTACAAATAATAGCAGTGACTCTGATGGGGAGGATACCATTACTTAATACTAAGTCCATTACTTTATAATGAGTTCTTTCATATGGAGAAGTGAACATACACTAGGTAACTTTCTATAATTATCCCAAAGGAAGTCTGTTTCGGTGATCCGTAACTAGACTCAACCGATATGGAGGAATACACTAAAGCCTGTTGGCACATTTTATTTTGATAATATTAACAGCATCTTCGTAGTTTAGTTTTCTCTGTTTTCAGATTGATATCTTTTCAGAAGCTTTACTACATAAAGTCTGTCCATTCAAGTTTACCATCCATTGCCTGGAAGACTGAAGCAAAAGACCGGCGCTCCTTGCAATAGACGGCTTCCTATACTGCATGATTTCGAGTCTGTACAAGGTCTAGGTATTTCTGTAAACACTTAAGGTTGGATGACAAACGAAAAGCTTTCTACTTCTTAAAGTCAAAAATCAATATCCTATAGATCGGCATACCAGCGGTATGCTCCGGCCTACCGGCGGTATGCCATTTTATTGGCCACAAAACCTTCTGTGAAAAATGTCGGCATACCGACGGCATGCTCCGACATACCGGCGGTATACCGTTTTGTGGACCACAAAATGTTCTGTGACAAACGTCGACATACCGACGGTATGCTCCGACATACCGACGGTATACCGTTTTGTTTGCCTCAAAAATGTTCTGTGATAAACGACGGTATACCGTGGCATACCGACGGTATACCGGGTTACGAATATTTATTTTTGAAATGGCATAGACTGCATTAATGGCGGCATTAAATGCTCCCAACGGATATTAATATGACCGTTGATGTTCGACCGGTATACCGACGGTATGCCGGTGCATACCGATGGTATGCCGGTCAGGCTGTATCTAGGAGCATTAAATGCTACCTACTCTTGGTTTTTCTATAAATGAAAGCCTTCTCTCTCTTGAAGCTTTCACCAACTCTTGCCATAAATTTTCCAAACAACCAAGAGCTCCACCATTAATACTCTACCAGGCTTTTAATTGTCATCCTCTCCCAAAGTGCTAGAGTATTTAAGAGTTGTAATTTTCGATCTTCAAGTGTTAGAAGATCAACAAGTTCTCTTCTAATTTCTTTGAAGTTGGCGAGCCTTCCTAAGAAAACTCGTGTGTTGAAGTTGGCGAGTTCTTCGGATTCAAACTCATGTTGAAGTTGGTGAGTTCTTCGGATCCAAATTCGTGTGTACTATTTTATTAAATAGTGGATTTAAGCCGGAGAGAGTTCCAGGACTGGATTGCCTCAAGCGAGGATACCAGGATATATCTTGTGTTTGATCTTCTTACTCTATCTTTTTATTTGTCATATATTGCTTCTTGTGATCAAGTTATATTTTATTTCCTTATTCACCCCTCCCCCTCTAGGGTTCTACAATTGGTATCAGAACTTTGTTTTCTTGATTTAGATTTAGACCATTTGAGTGATCTATGGCCACTAACCCTAGTATCAACACTTTCCACAATGAGGGACACTCCACAAATAGGCCTCCCCTATTTGATGGAACCAACTATAACTACTGGAAGATTAGGATGAGCCTTTATCTGAAGTCCATAGAATTCGATTTATGGGATTGTGTGATAAATGGTCTCCCTACTCCTTCCAGAGTTATTGAGGATATTGCATCTGACACCCTTAGGGACACTTACTGAAAACACCAAGAAGCTTGCTAGTCGAGATGCCAAGGTTATGAACGCTCTTTATTGTGCTCTTGATAGTAGTGAATTCAATAGAATCTCTACTTGCAAGACTTCCAATGAGATTTGGAAGTTACTTGAAGTCACACACGAGGGTACATCACAAGTAAAGGAATCCAAGATTAGTAGACTCACGCAAGAATATGAGTCCTTTAAGATGAAACATGATGAGTCTATTACTTGCATGTTTACTCATTTTGGTGATATTATTAATCCTCTTTCTTCTCTTGGTAAGGAATATCCTGCTCATGAAAAGATCAAAAAAATCCTTAGAGGATTGACAAAAGGATGGAGTCTTAAAGCTACCACAATCATTGAGGGAAATGACCTGACAGTCATAAACCTTGAGACCCTCATGGGGAAGCTAATGACTCATGAACTCGATATGAAAGATTAAGAAGAATCTTCCATACAAGAGAAGGAGAAGGAGAAGGCCAAAAAGAAGGAGAAGTCTCTTGCTCTCAAAATTACAAAGTCCTACTCTAAGGATAGCTCCGACTTCAACGAGTCGGACGATGATGAAGAAATAGCTCTCACAGCTAAGCACTTCTGAAAGTTCCTCAAATTCAACAAAGCCAACCGCTTCAGACGGGACAATGAGGAAGATCCGACGTGCTATCAATGCAGAAGAACTTGACACATCAAGAGGGACTGTCCTATGATAAGAAAAGACTCAAGCAAGTACGAGAAGCCTAGCAAAGGAAGCTCATCCTCCAAAAAATTCACCAACACAAGCATTTGGTGTGAGAGTGACGCAAGCGACTCCGACAACGACAAAGAGTGCAAACACAATGCCAACGTTTGTCTCATGGCAACCGATGAGGTACTTGATGATCTCTCCTTAAATACTCTTACTTATGATGACTTGGAGAAAGCTATCCTTGAGCTACATGAAGAGCACAAAGATGTTAGGAATAAATACAAGAAATCTCTAAAAGAGGTTGATGCTCTTCAACTTGAAGTAGAGAGACTCTCAAGCATCATTATTGATGTAAAGGGAAAATCTCCTGCTTCTGACATGGATGAAATAGAGTATTTGTGACTCAAGTTTCAAGAATCCCTTGTCACCATCAAGAAAAATGATGATGAAATTCAATCCATGAGAAGGGCTTATGAATTTGCTATGCATAAGGTTCAAGATGCTAATAGGAGAGAATATGATACTTCTATTAAGTATAATGATCTTCTTGTACAGAGTAAGAAACTAGGTAATAAGAACACTACTCACATGCATACTCCAAGACACCTCCACACTCATCACAATGCTAGGCATACTTCTTACATGAACACTATACACAAGTCCTTTTCTAACACAAGGAAAGGACCATTTGTTAAGAAAAATATTTCGTATCATGCTTTTTATTATCATCATCATAATACTAATGATAGAACTCCTCGCACTAGAGATTCACATATGCATGATACTCACACATCTTCTTCTAAATCCTCTATGATTTGCAACTACTGTGGCCTGCTTGGACATACGACCAATTATTGTCATACAAGGAAACTAGTTGATAAGAAAGTTTTTAAGTGGGTTCCTAAGACTAACACTCAAGGATCCATACGATCATGGGTACCAAAATGTTCATCTTTAACTTATGTTGTAGGTGAAGAGTCCTTCTCATGCTAGAAGCGAGTGGATTCTCGATAGCGGTTGTTCACGGCACATGACCGGGGATGCTTCATTATTTACAACGCTATCGATGAAGAAGAAAGGACACGTCTCCTTTGGTAACAATCTTAAAGGTCACATTATAGGAAATGGTAATATCGGTTCTCCTCCTTATCCTTGTATTAAGAATGTGTGTCTTATTACTAATCTTAAACACAATCTTCTTAGTATTATTCATCTTACCGATAATGGCTATGATATCAAGTTTGTTAAGCTCAAATGTTTCATTACCGATAGTTCAAGTGGATCTATTGTTTATGAAGGCATTAGAGAAAACAATATCTATGTTTTATATCTTGTCGAAGACACTAACATTGACAGGTGCTTAGTTGCTAAGAACGATAAAAGTTGGCTTTGGTACATGAGGCTCGGACACGCCAACATGGATACCATTTCTCGTCTTGCTACCAAGAAGCTCGTAAGAGGACTCCCAAGTATCCCGTTCAAAAAGGATATGGTGTGTGAAGAATGCGAGAAGAGTAAGTTGACCAAGTCATCATTCAAATCCATCAACTCTGTGAGTACCTCTAGACCACTTCAACTTATTCATATGGATCTTTTTGGTCCTAGTAGAGTTGCTAGTCTTGGAGGCAAGCTTTATGCTTTTGTTTTGGTTGATAATTTTTTGAGATTTACTTGGATTATTTTTCTTGCTTGCAAAAGTGATACTTTTCATGAATTTTTTGCTTTTTGTAAACGTGTTCAAAATGAGAAAGGTTTTTCTATTAACAAGATTAGAAGTGATCATGGAGGAGAATTTGACAATGCCGATTTCAAAAGATTTTGTGAAAAGAATAGTTTTGGACATGATTTTGCTTGTCCACGAACTCCTCAACAAAATGGTGTTGTGGAGAGAAAGAATAGAACCCTTGGCGATATGGCCCGGGTTATGTTAAACCAATATAAGCTCCCCCAATATTTTTGGGCGAAAGTCGTTAACACGGCATGTCATGTTATAAATAGGGTCTTGATTAGACATATTTCTAAGAAGACTCCTTATGAGCTTTGGTTTGACAAAATTCCCTCTATTGAATATTTTAAATTTTTTGGTTGTAATTATTTTATTTTGAATACCAATGATAACCTAGGCAAGTTTGAAGAAAAAGCCTATGAAGGAATATTCCTTGGATACTCTACTCATAGTAAAGGTTTTCGTGTTTTTAATAAAAGAAGTCTTGTTGTCGAAGAGTCAATCAATGTCTCTTTTAATGAACTTAACTCTTCTACATTCTCCTCTTCCGATGATATTGATGACATCTCGTTTGGGTTGGAGAACTCCTCTATTGGAGATCGTCCTTCTTCATCTAACAATGAAGTTGTGACTCCTCCAACAAAAGAGTCTACACCTCTCGAGCTTCCTCAAAAGGATCTCCCAAAAGAATAGAGATTTGTCACCAATCATCCTAAGAAACTTATCATTGGGGATCCTTCCTCCAGTGTTAGCACTAGATCCTCCACTCGTGATCTTTGTGCAAACGTGGCTTTTATCTCTCAAATAGAGCCTAAAAATGTTAATGATGTTTTTCTTGATGAATTTTGGATGATAGTGATGCAAGAAGGGCTAAATCAATTTAAGCGAAACAAGGTTTGGGAACTTGTCCCAAAATCTAGCAATCACCCCATTATTGGAACTAAATGGGTGTTTCGAAATAAACTTAATGAAGATGGGTTAGTGACTCGTAACAAAGCCCGATTGGTTGCTCAAGGCTATAACCAAGAGGAAGGCATTGACTACGACGAAACCTATGCTCCGGTTGCTCGTCTCGAATCCATCCGTATGCTATGTGCTTTTGCTTGCTTTAATAATTTTAAACTCTTTCAAATGGATGTTAAGAGTGCTTTTCTAAATGCTATTATTAAAGAGGAAGTTTATGTAAAACAACCTCCTGGCTTTGAAGATTTTCAATTTCCTAATCACGTGTTCAAACTCCACAAAGCCCTTTATGGCCTCAAACAAGCTTCCCGTGCTTGGTATGAGCGCCTTAGCCCCTTTCTTGTTTCATACAATTTTTCTAAGGGCAAAGTCGACACAACACTTTTTATCAAATCCCATAGTGGCACTCTTTTATTGGTTTAAATTTATGTTGATGACATTATTTTTGGTTCTACTAACAATACACTTTGTGTAGAATTTGCTAAAGTTATGCAGGAAGAATTTGAAATGAGCATGATGGGTGAACTATAATTCATTTTGGGCTTACAAATCAAACAAGGACCCAAAGGGACCTTCATCAATCAAGCAAAATATACAAAGGATCTCCTCAAGCGTTTCGAACTTGACTCATCCAAAACAATGAGGACTCCTATGGCAACAACGACAAAGCTTGACAATGATGAAGATGGCACATCGGTTGACATTCGTAAGTATTGAGGTATGATTGGTAGTTTACTTTATCTAACTGCTAGCCGTCCTGATATCATGTTTAGTATATGTCTTTGTGCACTTATCAAGAAAATCCAAAGGAATCGCACTTATGTGCCGTAAACCGTATTTTTTGATATCTCAAAGGCACCGTGAACATGGGCCTTTGGTATCCGAAATCTTCATCCTTTGAGCTTCACGGCTTCTCGGATGCAGATTTTGCCGGATGCAAGATTGACCGAAAAAGCACTAGTGGCACATGTCAATTCGTTGGGAAATCCTTGGTATCGTGGTTTAGTAAGAAACAAAATTATGTTTCTCTTTCAACCACTGAAGCCGAGTATATTGCGGCCGGTTGCTGTTGTGCACAAATTCTTTGGATGTCACAAACACTCATAGATTATGGCATTTCTCATACTTACACCCCTATTAAATGCGATAATACTAGCTCGATCAATCTCACGAAAAACCCGATTTGTCACTCACGCACGAAGCACATTGAAATTAGACACCATTTTCTTCGTGACCATCAACAAAAGGGGGATATTCGTCTTGAATTTATTGACACTACTTATCAGTTAGCCGATATTTTCACCAAACTACTCCTGGAGGATCGCTTCGTTTTTTTTTTGCCAAGAATTGGGCATTTTAAATTTCGACTCATAGTTCTTCTCGGTCGGCACACCGACGGTATACTGCGGTATACCGACGGCATGCCGATTTTGGTTCAGAATTATGTTCTGTGCCAAAAATCGGTATACCGTCGACATACGTCGGCATACTGACGGTATACCGGTGCACGGTGGACTGCTGTGTCAAATCCAGCTCGGGCCCACCTTTCTTTCATTCTCTCTTTATTTCCTTCCTCCCCTCATTAATACCCTTCACATCCATCACTTCCCTCTTTATTACCCACCTCCTCCTCTCCTCTTCCCCATATCTTAACTTCCCATCAACATTAACTACCCATCTCTTCCTATTCCCCTTTACTCCTCCTTTATCTCCATTATCATCATTTCCAACCCACAAACCTCTCCACTCCTCTCTATAACTGTTCCCCATTAACCACCCTTCCCCTTCCCAACATCTCCTTAAAAACCCTATTTTCTTCTTCATTTTCCTCCACTTCTCACATCCTCTCAAAACCCTACTTCCTTCTCCAACTATCTTCTTCTCCCAATGGCTGCCCCCATGCGTGCTCGTTCCTCCTCCATCGCTTTGAATCCCTTCACCCTGGTGGCTCTCCCCCATGGATATGATCAGCGGGTCTTCTCCTCCTCCTTGGCTGCCGAGTCTTGGTTTCACCACTTCGTGCACCATAACGTTTACAAAGGCCACGCCATCAACTGGAATCTCTTCCCTGGCCATGTTTCTTTCTTCCAAGAGGCGGGATTATCTTCCCTTCTTCGGCGTCAGGTGCATGTCTACCCCGCCGCCGTACGTCTCTTCTACTGCAACATGGTCCCGGACATGGAGAATGGCGCCATTGAGACGATGGTCAACGACTGTCATTTTCGCATGACGGCTCGTGACCTCTCTAGCATTCTTGGCGTCCCGGACAGAGGAGAGGCTCTACCGGGCTTGGCTGCTCTTCATTCTTCGACGTCGGTCTCCTTTGACGAATTCTGCGCTATTATTTGTAAGGGCCCAAACCCTCCTAATATCCCGGCTCTTTCCGCCCAACTGGAGTCGTTCTATTACGAGCTCCATAGGATCGTTTGCCACACTCTCTATCCCAAGGGCGGCAACTATGACGCCATCACTGGTGACGCCCTGGTGTGCATGTACTACATGTATTCAAGGAAGCCTTGGTCCTTCCCCAAGACTCTTCTCCATGCTTTCTTCGGCGTCCTGCCCGCGGGGAAGCAGAATCTCTATTATGGCTCCTTCATCACTCTCATCTTGGAAGCCAAGCAAGTCGACCTCTCCCAATGCTACTCGGACGGCGTCCCATCCTTCCTCGCTGTTTCTCGCTCTGTCGGTGGTGCCTCCACATCCCGTGCCTCCTCCTCCCAAGAGCCGCCAGCTTCTAGTCCTGCTGCACCCGCCTCTACTCCTCCTACCTCCGGCCGCTACATGCCACTGACTCAGCAGCATTTCGATATGCGTATGGCTCAGGCAGAGGAGCAGATGTGAGCCAACACTCGTGGCCTTGGCACTCTGATCCAATTCCGCTTCCATGACTAGGCCTATTTCATTCAGCGCACCCTTCAGGACCGGAATGCATTTCTGGAGCTGAATCTTCAGGATCCGATATACCAGGCCTCCCGCTTTTTCGATCCCAATGCCTATAGTTTCATGTACCCGGACGGCATTGATCCTTTTGGCGCTTTGCACCAGGCTCAGGATGGTGGTGATGATCCGGCTGACGAGTAGGGGTTGCTTCCTTTTGATGGTGGTGTCGAATAAATGGGTGTCTTAGTTTGTTTGTGTTTGTTTTTTTTCTGTCTTTTGAGGTCCTTCGGGGACTAGTGTTTGGTTGTTACTTGTTGTTTGCAGTCCTACGGGGACTTGTTATCTGCCTTTTATTGTCTTGCTAACTCTCGTAGAGAAGAGTTTTTCATTTGGTCTTATGCAGTTTGTTATGGGTGTCCTGCATGTATTCAATTTCAAAGTTTATCTATCAATACATGCTTTTGTCTATGATACTGTGCTCCATGTTTATGCTATTTTTTATTATTTTTTCCCATCTTTGACTAAGTGACAAAGGGGAAGAAAACGTATTGAGGGGAAGTTGTCTACCTACGGGGGAGTCACTCCCTGAAGATGCTATCTCTCTATTTTTGTCAACTATCAAAATGGGGGAGATTTTTGGCACATTTTATTTTGATAATATTAACAGCATCTTCGTAGTTTAGTTTTCTCTGTTTTCAGATTGATATATTTTCAGAAGCTCTACTACATAAAGTCTGTCCATTCAAGTTTACCATCCATTACCTTGAAGACTAAAGCAAAAGACCGACGCTCCTTGCAATAGACGGCTTCCTACAATGCATGATTTCGAGTCTGTACAAGGTCTAGGTCTTTTTGTAAACACTTAAGGTTGGATGACAAACTAAAAGCTTTCTACTTCTTAAAGTCAAAAATCAATATCCTATAGATCGGGATACCGGCGGTATGCTCCGGCATACCGGCGGTATACCGTTTTATTGGCCACAAAACCTTCTGTGAGAAATGTCGGCATACCGACGGCATGCTCCGGCATACCGACGGTATACCATTTTGTGGACCACAAAACGTTCCGTGACAAACGTCGGCATACCAACGGTATGCTCCGGCATACCGACGGTATACCGTTTTGTTTGCCTAAAAAACGTTCTGTGATAAACGTCGGTATACCGCGACATACCGACGGTATACCGGGTCACAAATATTTGATTTTTGAAATGGCATAGGCTGCATTAATGGCAGCATTAAATGCTCTCGACGGATATTAATATGACCGTTGTTGTTCGACCGGTATACCGACGGTATGCCGGTGCATACCGAAAGTATGTCGGTCAGGCTGTATCCAGGAGCATTAAATGCTACCTACTCTTGGTTTCTCTATAAATGAAAGTCTTCTCTCTCTTGAAGCTTTCACCAACTCTTGCCATAAATTTTTCAAACAACCAAGAGCTCCACCATTAATACTCTACCAAGCTTTTAATTGTCATCCTCTCCCAAAGTGCTAGAGTATTTAAGAGTTGTAATTTTCGATCTTCAAGTGTTAGAAGATCAACAAGTTCTCTTCTCATTTCTTTGAAGTTGGCGAGCTTTCGTAAGAAAACTCGTGTGTTGAAGTTGGCAAGTTCTTCGGATCCAAACTCGTGTTGAAGTTGGCGAGTTCTTCGGATCCAAACTCGTGTGTACTATTTTATTAAATAGTTGATTTAAGCCGGAGAGAGTTCCGGGACTGGATTGCCTCAAGCGAGGATACCAGGATATATCTTGTGTTTGATCTTCTTACTCTATCTTTTTATTTGTCATATATTGCTTCTTGTGATCAAGTTATATTTTATTTCCCTATTCACCCCCCCCCCCCCCTCTAGGGTTCTACAAAGCCAACACGCAAGTATAATTACATCACCTACATACTAGTAGTGGAGACCATGGAATTTATTCTAAATAAACTCTGTCCCCACTTAGTTATTTAACGATGAGGGTTTTGTCACGTCTGAGTCCCAAAATATATATGACTAGACACGTGGCAACGGCCAGCTGATACGATCTAAAATGGAATACCCAATTTAGTGGAACTACCTAGAATGTACTATGATGTAATATACTAAGTCCAGTGAGAGTACACAGGTAATAATTGACATCTAAACTCATCCACATTATAAACTAAGGAAATGAAGTAAATACAATACAAGTATCTATAGTCAATGTCACAACTAGAACATAGTCTAGTGAGAACAAACCTACGATACAATACCGAAGTACATAAATGGAATGTCTGAACATGAAGCTAACTGAACATAAGAAACAACTAAGTAGATCAGGAACACCGATCCAAAGCAAGCCTACCAAGATCAGGAAAACTCTGCTGGAAGCACCTCAAGTTCCTCTACTAGTACAAATCCAAGTCTCAAGCCCTGATCCGTAGATAGTCGAGTAGAGATGCTCATCAGGATCTGGAAGAAAAACCAGGTCCTCAGAGGAACGTAACAAGATAAAAAATACATGTCATAACGTAAATACTGAATAATCGTAACGGTGAGTTAACCATCTATGTGAATGCACTTGAGGATAAACTTGGAACGTATGGGTAGGACAGGCTCAATAGTAATCTCTGACTTAGCCCCTAGCTAGACATCATATACAAGCTGACAAATACCATCAATCGGATAGCTTATAGCTAGCGATCATCGCCTGATATACCGACATCATATATAATCTCCCATAACGTAAACAACGTTAATGTGCAACTATGAGCAATGAATCAAGACTCCGTGGTTTCATCCGAAGACTACGGCAGACCAATTTGGCACAACTAGAACGCATAGCTGCGACCAGCTGATATACACTTTGGAGCAACCAGAGCCTTCTGTTTTGTCATACCCCAATCCCAAAATATATAAGACTAGACACATGGCTACAACCAGCTGATACAATCTAAAGTGGAATACCCAATTTAATGGAACCACCTAGAATGTACTACGTTGCTGTAATATATGATATGTCCAGAGTACACAAGTAATAAATAACATCTAATCTCATCCATATTATAAACTAAGGAAAGGAAGTAAATACAATAAGGATCCATAGTACAGGTCACAACTAGAACGAGTCTGGTGGGAACAAACCCACGATACAATACTGAAGTACATAAATGGAATGTTTGAAAATGAAGATAACTGAACATGAGAAACAACTAAGGGTCTGCTTGGTAATGGTGTTTTCACCGGTTTTGGGGTGTTTTTGAACCTACCGTTTATGAAAACCCCTACTTGTTAATTTTTTTGAGACACTGGTTTTCGTCAGCTCAAAAACCCCCCAAAACCGGTGTAATGTATTTTTGAGTGGCTTTGTAAACACCCCAAATCGACAAATTTTGAGCGGCTTTATTTTTTTATTCCATTTATATCCTCACAAAAATAGATATAATTATAACTACCGATACCCTTCCCTATTTAATTTATTCGTGTAAAAAACTTTCAGAACCGCTCGTTAGTGAATTACCAAGCATGGATTGGACTGGTTTAAAAGCCGCTACTTAAAAACCATCCAAAACCGGACCCCTCATAACGGCACATAACCGGTACTCTAAAAACACCTCATAACCGCTACCCGATAATTGCCAAGCAGACCCTAAGTAAATCAGGAACACCGATCCAAAGCAAAGCAACCAAGATAAGGGGAGCTCTGCTGGAAGCATCTCAACAAATACAAAGTAAAATACGCTTCACTTGTAAAAGAAAATTAATTTCCAAAATTTAGAAATACTAAGATAAAAAAAAAAGAGGGGCCATTTCAACCAAGACTAGGCAAACAAAACACGTTAAATACTAATACCAGCTCTTTGTACGATCAAACTTCTAGTTACACCGTCAATAACTCAAAGTTCCACCTCTTGTTAATGAATCATTTGTCTGATAGAGAAAAGTTTCAGGAATTCAAACACTAAGATTGGGAACGTTAGTTAACCTTCTATGGACATGACTGAGATGGCCACAGATGATAACAGATACTGACCAGAAACTCTTATGCAGGTAGCAAAGATTCATATCTGCAAACAAACCTGTGAATACAATAAGCTCGAACTTCCAAGCACAAAATGGCACATTTCTTGTACTGTCTCGACAGAGGAAACCTCAATATGTGTTAACACTACAGTATAGTCAAGATGGAATACTAAATTCGTCACCACGACCGTTTATGAAAATTTAGACTCTGAACTGGACATCTTTTACTGCTGTAGGTTGCACTAAACATGTACATATTCAGGTAAAAACCGTGGGATTAGCTGACGCAGTGCTCACTTGGACTTCGAGCACGTCCAAGCTACGCTCCAAGACATCAAGCTTTTCGTTCAGCGCTGCTAATCTGCTCTTGGTAGTTGCCTCTGAAAATCCATAAGCATAATAACAAAATTATTATAAGTGTTATCCTAGAATTATCAAGAAAAATTTGTTTACATTTGTGGCAAGTTGCTAGCGTAAAGTGCAAACAAACTCCTCCTTATATGAATAGTTTTATAAATAAAAAAAAAAAAATTCTACTTTAAGCCTTAATTTTTTATTTTGGCTCACTTTACACCCAATTTGATTTCTACCATTAACTGACGTCAAATTAGATATAAAATGACGATTATAACCATCAAAAACCTAATGGTGAAGTGCAAAAAAATCTTCGTTAGTTTAGTGTAGATTTGTTTTGGTGGCGGAAGATTGAGGAAGGTCATTAGGTTTTGGATGGATACTAATATATTATTTGTATATATTTATTTGTTATTATCTATATTAATTTTTTATTATCTATATTTATTTGTATACTAAAATATTTATTTGTACGCTAATATATTAATATATTAATTTTTTATTAATAAAAATATATATATACAAATAAATATATACAATTTTCTATCCAATTTTGTATCTGTATATAAAAAAAATATACACCCAATTTGTATTTGTATATATAAATTTCTATCTAATATTTTAATAAGATGTAAAAAAAAATTATACGTGCGATGCACATGAATGTGACTATTTGTTTAATACAACTTGGAAACCTTAAAAAAGGGGGAAAACCCAAAAAAGCTAAAAAAATGAAAATAAAGAAAATAAATAAAATAAAATAATGAAACAAAATTAATTAAATAAATAAATAAAATGAAAACGAAAAAAACAAAAAAATGATGAAAAACTAGATAAAAATTCGAAAGAAAAGAAAAGAAACTATAACGAAACAAAAAAAAGGAAAAGGAAAACAGGAAAAAAGGAAAAAAAATCTAAATATGTCAACCGTTAATTTTTCTTTCATTTTTTTTGTTTGTTTATTTTTTTTAGTTGGATTTTAACAGTCAACCGTTAGTCCAAGACCCAAACACTAATTATTTCTACTATGGAGACCCAAATAAAAATATCATAACTTAATCGAGGCCCAAAGTCTAATACATAAGTTGGTGATACAACTTATGCTCCAGTGGCTCGGATAACCACCATCAGAATGTTAATTTTTCTCGCAGCAATACATAAGTTGGTGATACAACAAATGGATGTAAAAACAGCTTTCCTGAATGGCGAGCTGACCGAAGAGATTTATATGCAATAGCCAGAGAGATTTGTCGTCAAGGGTCTTGAAGACAAAGTCTGCAAGTTGGTGAAATCCTTGTATGGTCTTAAACAGGCTCCCAAAATATGGCATGACAAGTTTGACAAGGTCATAAGATCAAATGGCTACAGGGTCAGCGAGACGGACAAGTATGTTTACACGAAGTTCGCTGATGGAAGAGATGTAATCGTTTGTCTGTACGTGTACGACATGTTGATCCTAGGTACGGATATGGGCTATGTCACGGAGACAAAGAAGTTTATCTCGACCAAGTTCAGCATGAAGGACTTGGGGGAAGCTGATATGATCTTAGGCATCAAGATCATCCGGACAGGCACTGGACTAGCGCTGTCACAGTCTCATTATATTGAGAAGATGATCACACGCTACGGGTATCAGGATCTTCAAGTGAGCGATACGCCGTACAGGTGTCATCTGAAGATGAAGCCTAATTCGAGGGAAAGCGTCAGACAGCTGGAGTATGCAAACGTCATCGGGAGTTTGATGTACGCTACTACTGCCACTAGGCTTGACATAGCTTTCGTCGTGGGAATGTTGAGTCGGTTCACGAGCAACCCAGGCGTTGAATACTGAAAAGCTGTGAAACGGGTAATGAGATATCTCAAGAAGACTCAAATATACGCACTGCACAACAACGGAGATCCGCAAGTAGTAGAAGGCTTTAGTGATGCCAGCTGGTGCTCAGAGGTGGAGAGCGAGAGATCCACAGGTGGATTCATTTTCACAATGGATAGAGCTGCTATATTGTAGAAGTCGAAGAAGCAGACTATGCTCTCTCGTTCCTCCATGGAATCTGAGTTCTTTGCACTTAGTTCCGCAGCGAAAGAAACAGAGCGGCTTCGAGAGCTCATGTATGATCTTCCAGTGGTTCGGACGCAGATACCGGCGATTCCGATATACTGCGACAACTAGGCGACTGCGACGGTGGCATCAAATAAACTCTTCAACGGGAAGAAAAGAACTGTACGGTTAAAACACATGACAGTGCATGATCTCATCAAGAGAGGTCATTGCAGTGATTGATGTTCGGAGTCGGAAGAACCTGACGGATTCGTTCACAAAGGACCTCAAGCGCCAGCTGGTCGAAGACACAGCTTGTAAAATGGGCTTGAAGGCATTCTGATATTGTGTTATTGTAATTCTACTATAAAGTTTTATGCTATTAGTTCAAAGAAAAATCTACTAGGCATCTAGCTTTTGGTTCAAGGGAGGACCACTAACTGGAAAAATATCAGGAACAGTGGGTACATATCCTCTGTGGCATGGAAAGGATACGGACCTATAACCATTGTTGTCTACTATATGTTTTCTGCGGAGAACAGATCCTGTGGTGAGGATGGCTTACACGCCTTAATGAGTTCTCAGGCAGAGTGAATGTCCGGTGTGCTTTACAGGAAGCACGGTAGCACAGCACTACAAGGAGTGTAACTCCATGCAACAGTTGGGTGACTCCACCATGAGGTTCCTAGGTACGGGTAATGTCTCGGCTTTGCGAGCCAAGTCACAGCGGTGTAGCACCGCAAATAGTCAGGTAGCCTAATGTTGTATGATAAAATTAAAGACTTGTAGACAATACTACAAAGAGGACGATGTTCTCATGTTACAGTAGCACAACACCACAATGAGGTACCCAGATAGGGGCAAAGCCTCGACCTCGCAAGCCATGTCGTCGCGACGTAACACCGCAAGGAAGCACAAGACTTCATGCTGGGTAGTTTGGCACTACAGAGAGGCTATGACATCATGCTACAGTAGTATAACACTACGATGAGGTTCCTTGGTAGAGGTAATGCCTCGGCTTTAAGCCATATCATAGCGGCATAGCACCGCAAGGAAGCGCAAGGCTTCATATCATGTCTCTTTAATAAAGAACTCACCTACAGTGTATGGGCAGAGATAGCAGGCCGTCTCTTCAGGATAAACTTGTAGACGCCCAAAATGCATACACTGAAACCAGGCTGGCACATGGCCTTTAATGTGCAACCAGAAGCACATGTGACTACATTATGTGAGTGGGAATAATTGCAGCTATGCTACAGAATTCAAGGCTTAGTCCATTCTTATATCATACTGTTGTTTAACCCATGCGGAAAGATTCAAGTCGTCAGCGACATCTATCTTAATGCATGATGGACAGTTACAGTGGGAAACACCCATACCCATATATATGGAGATATGTGAAGGATTGTTGGTGTTTCGGCCTTGAACATTAGAAAATATAGTCTCACATTGCCTAGGCCAAATGAGTTGTATCTCCATATATAGCTTTGCTTGTATGGAGAGATGCATATGAGGTTGGAGAGGCACATGGGTGCCATGTGGGAGTATTTTTCTAGTGGAAGGAAGGCTAACTCAACAATGAAGCATTAATGCTTTTTGATGCTCTTGGAATTAATTTCCTTTGGAGCTAAGCCTCGTAGGGACTTAGCGACTCGAACTCGGACTCGGGCTCATGAGGCGTAATGTGGGATTTTGTTGGTGCACTTTGCACTTAGCACGTCAGCATCGTCGCTAGGCGCATAGTGCACTTAAGTTGCACTCGTTGTGCGAGCCTCTGTGCAACCGTTCGCGCGCCTGTACGCGCTACCCGATCGTGCGGCCAAATGGCGTGCCAGTTGGCATGACCAAATGGCGTGGCCTGATCGCGTGGCCAGATGGCGCTGCCCAATGGCGCGGCAGTTGGCGCAGCAGTTGGCGTGACGGTTTGCGCATGGTGCGCGCAGTGCGCGTTGTGCGCAACTACGCGCGGACGCAGTTAGCGCAATTGGTGCAGGTCGCACAGATGGCGCGCGCTGTGCGCCAATTGGCGTAGTCGTGTATGTGCACGATTTGAACGCTTACGTAACATTCTGGGACAGTTTTTCCCACGTCCCGGACTTTTCGTATACCGGGCGGTTACTGCGCGCACCTATATATGTTTCTCTCCTCTCTCTCTCTCTCAGTACACATTTCATAATTTTCTTACAAAATTTTTCCAGAGTTAAGAGCAGAAAAGAGAGAAACAGAGCGAGTTCGCGCCATCCGAGGAGTTAGTAGAGTATTCCGAAGTTCTTCGTCGAACTTGCTGGTTCCTGTAAGCTGATCGTGTGGGACGAATCTAGCTTTGAGAGCCGGTGATCATTCACCCTAGTAGGTTGTTTCCTCATTCCGTCATTTTCCATATTCTGTTCATCCACTTGCAACTCGTTCTGAACGAGTACAGTTTTGATCTAATCAGAAACTATTTGTGAAATTTTTATTGCTGCTGCTACGAATTCATTTGTACCTTCTTGGAGGTGCTACATTTAAGTTTGTCTCTCAGAATCCTCTGGGATCTCTGTCGTGCACCTTCTTCGAAGTGTTGCCAAAATCAGTTTTCCAACGAAAAATCACGTCCCGGGATTAACAGACTGCACAGTTGCAAGCGAACCTACTACAGTTGATTACCTCAAACCCAATGCTGGTCCAGCAGGTCATGTCATCTGCAACTGGTCCCTCATCACCACTAACTCCCATAATTGGACAGTCTGCGGTACACCCCCCGACCGCCGGCAACTGCCTTTGGTGACTGCAGGTTAGATGTCTCACTATCTAGCGTCAACCATAATGACACTGTTGTCTGCACCTGTACATGGTGCCAACCCTCTGGACCCGTCTGAGCACTACCCTCAGACTATGATGATAACCTCCGCCGCGCTCATGACTTCACTACATCCCATGTACTACTATCCGCAACAGTCAGTTCCCCTTGTGGTCCGCATAACCCGCCACTGAGTGGAATCAACCCCTAACTACTGTCAATAAGCAGGCCACACAATAGCTGCCCACTGCAGAAGGTAGACCACCCTCCCCATCTGCCTCGTATATCAATGACGCTCAACACAAGCATCAATATCAACAAGCAGTCAATGTGACAGACCAATAGGATTTAGCCGGTGTTTTCGACTTGGGACGTCACCCTGCACCACCACTGTGAGGGACAGAAGGATGCCAGATGGATTCAAGATTCTGCAGTTGGGTGAATTACAATGGAAAAACTGAACTAGACAAACACATCAAGAACTTTCATTCTTGTATGCGGATAATCAATGCAACAGAGATTGTGCACTGCAGACTGTTCCTAATCACTTTGAGAGAAGGAACACTTGACTCGTTCAGCACCCTCAAACAAATTCAATATCCTCTTTCAAATAGCTAGTAAGGAGCTTCTCAATGCACTTGGTTGGCAGTAGAAGGAAGAAAAAAACTACTAGCAGCATGTTCATCAAACAAGGATCGAAGAAGTCGAACAATTTGTAAAGTGGTACATTAGTGACAACCAGTGGCTGCATCAACGTTGAGATGTTGATTGAACCCATGGAGCAGGGGCGCTCATAGGATTCCCCATTGGTAGAAGAATTAGGCCCTCTGTCTCGCCTCTTATAACAACATGATGGACAAATCTGAAGAATACATAAGAGCAGAAGAAAGGTGTAATTGGAAAAGTGCCTCGGTTGCTTCTTCCTTGTCTTCAGCAGGCAATAAAATCCAGAAGCCAGTTCCTGATAATAGGAGAGAAGGGTCCCTCTCGCAGGCTTATATAAGCCACCAATTTATTGGTATCAGCATTTGAATCCCCTCATAGCAGAATTATTCATGCACATGAAGGGTGATTGAGAAACACAATGTCCACCCCCCTATGCCCGCAAATAGTCTCGAGTCATGGCAGAGGATGGGGGCGTACAGCCAATATCATCGGGACTTCGGTCACACTACTGAAAATTGCAAAGATCTCAGGCGAGAAATAGGAAGATAGATTCAAGCTGGAAATTTGACACAGTTCTTGGATCAACAAACACAAGCAGCCCAGGGTAGTCCACCGCGAATGAATAAATCCCAGATACAACAACAATAACCCAACATAAGGAACGATCACCGTCCTTACAAAGACATGAGACAGGACAATCCCCCAACATTCAGAAGGAACCGAGCCTAGAGTTGACAACAAGCAGCCAGTCCTGGCTGCTCCTAAAAAAGAGATTGTGGCCACAATCAATGTAATCATCAGCAGACTAGCCTCAGGCAGAGAAAGCTCTAAAGCCAGAAGAGAATACAAACGAGCTGTCAGCGAAGGGACTGTCAACCTGTAGAACCCCATCTAAGAAAGAAAAGACCCATGAGCCTGCTATCTCATTCACTGACAAAGACTTGGACGGCGTCATTCTGCCACACGACAACCCCTTAGTCGTCTCACTAATAGTGGAGAATCTCCAAGTCAACAAAGTGTTAATCGACAGTGGGAGACATATTATATAAAAGCACCTACGAAAATGAAAGGCGGTCAGAGACGATAAGATCTTTCGAACTTTGCAAATCACAAATGATCTCTCTATGGATTCACAAACCACTCAACATTGGTCCTACACATCCTCGAGTTGAATGTAGAATTCGCTCCAACAGAGGTCGTACACCAAGTGAAATTTATGATAGTTGACCTTCCACATACAATGCAATATTAGACAGACCCATAATGAACGCTTTGAGAGCAATCATTTCCACATATTATCTAACTATGAAGTTCCCAACCCCGAATGGCATAGACTGCGTGAAAGGCCGACAATTTGAAGCTCGTAGCTGCTACCAAGAAAGCCTCTCAAGCAGGCGAACTTGGAGCTTCACCAGCATGCTCCCTCTCAGCCCAGTCAAACCAAAAGAAAAGGAACTAGCCAAATAAAGAGGTCCACTTGCAAAAGAACGCGTTAAATTACCAATATCCAGACAATCCCTGAGAGATGCATCAAGATGGAGCCTTGGTGACGGGGGAATTAAAAGAGAAGGTGGCAGAGTTGTTTAAAAACAGTGCAGATATTTTCACAGCCATCAGATATGCCAGGAATTGATCAGAATGTCATCACAGAAAAAATTAAGTGATAATTTCAAGCATGTCTTGCAGAGTAAAAGAAATGTCGTACAGGAGAGGTAGACAACAATAGAAGAGGAAGTTCAGAGGTTCATGGGTGCTGGCTTCATACGTTAAGTCCATTATCCCAAGTGGCTCTCCAACGTAGTCATGATGAAAAAGAACAATGGGAAGTAGAGAATGTGCATGGACTCTGATCTGAATCAGGCCTGCCCCAGGGACAACTTTCCACTCCCAAAATTTGATTAGTTGGTAGTCAGCTCTTCAGGCCAAGGACTCCTGAGTTTCATGGACGCTTATTCAGGGTACGATCAATAAGGATGCACCCAGACGACGAGGAAGACAATGCATTCGTTAACCCTAGAGGCACATGCTGCTTAAAAAATGATGCCCTTTGGCCTGAAGAATGCAGGCACAACTTATCAGCGTCCAGTGACTCGTATGTATCACAATTAGCTTGGAAGAAACATGAAGTATATGTAGATGATCTGTTAGTGAAATCTCGAAAAGCAGACGACCACATTAAAGATCTCAAAGAAACCTTTAGTGTCCTAAGAAAGAACAACATGAAGTTAAATCCTGAAAAGTGTGCATTTGGTATGCAATCAGGAAAATTCATGGAGTTCATGATAATGCAAAGAGGCACAGAGGCCAACCCCGATAAAGTGTAGCCATTTTGCAGATGAACGCACCAAGGATTGTGAAAGAAGAAGAACAGCTAACAGGAAGGATGTCAACATTAGTCAATTCCTCAGCAAATCATTGATAGATCAATCCCCTTCTTCTCTGTGATCATCCAGACGAGGGATTTCAAATGGACAGAATAATGTCAAGTCACTTCGGCAGCCTAAAGGAACATCTGCACACCCTACCCAGCTTGGCACAATCTGAACCAGGGGAGAATATACGTTTGTACTTGTCTGCGGGAGTTGAAGTAGTCAATTTGGTCCTCCTCAAAGATGATGGCCAACGATGATCAATTTACTATGTCAGTAGACGTTTAAAAGGAGAAGCCTAAAAGTACATGAAGACGAGTTAGCAAAGTTAGCCTCCTCCAAGCCCGCGTACCAGAGTAATACAGCTTACCAATGAGATCCCGCAAGCTCCGAGCTATAAAGAAGTAGAAGCCATGCAAATAGACTATGAAGTCTGTTGGCAAGATCCCATTATTAAATACCTGAGAGATGGCATCCCAGACGAACCACTAGAACCTAGCAGAATCAAAGAAGAGCTTTGTACTTCTATTGGGATGACAAAATTGCTTAGACGATCATTTGATCAGCTTTACCTACGTTGCATAGGACCATGCCAATACAGCTATATCCTTCTAGAAGTACATGAAGGCATCTATGGCAACCACCCAGGGGAAAATCATTTGTAGTAAAGATCATATGCAACGGGCTATATTGGTCCTCACTCCTTAAAGACCTAGATGAGTTCCTAAAAGGTACGACGCTTGTCAGAGCAATGCAGTAATAGCACAAAAGCTAGAAGCACAGTTGACTCCCATCAGCAACCTCATCCCATTTGCATAGTGGGGAATGGACATCTTATGGCCCTTTCCTCTTGCGTTGGGTAAATGAAATTTGTACTTGTATTCGTCAATTATTTCACCAAGTGGGTGGAGGTAGAGGGTCTGGCAAATACTACAGCTAGTTGGATGAAGATGGCCCTCTTAAAGACATCATATGCTGCTTTGGCATACCTTAGGCGATCATCACAGATAATGGTCCACAGTTCCATAGCAAGTTGTGGCAAGTACAAGCCTCGATCTTCTGTGTATCGGTGCGCTCCAATGTTTGACACGAACCTCATTGAATTCATGTAGGTGTGTAGAGATTTTTTAAGTGATTATTATTGGAATAGAGACTACATATATATAGGAGAGACTAGCCTCCTCTCCTATCATTCTAGGCAATGTGGGACTAAAGCCCAATAATACTTAACACATATATCAACACTCCCCCTCAAGATGGGCGAAAGATATTCACTAAACCCATCTTGTCACATCCTCTCATCATGCTGATAGAACTAAGCCCCTTTGTTAGTCCGTCTGCTACCTGATCTTTGGTTGGAACGTAGCCCAGCTCTAGTACTCCTTTCTCCAGCTTTTCTTTGATGAAAAATCCGTCAATCTCGATATGCTTGGTCCTGTCATGCTGCACTGGATTGTTGGCAATACTAATAGCTGACTGGTTGTCACACCATAGCTTCATCTTGGCTCCCTGGTCCAGCTTTAGCTCCGTCAGCATAATCTTCAACCACAATAGTTCTGTGACTCCCAAGGCCATAGCTCTATACTCTGCTTCAGCTGTTGATCTGGCCACCACTGACTGCTTCTTACTCCTCCACGAGACCAAGTTGCCTCCTACAAATATGCAGTAGTCCGATGTGGATCTCCTGTCGTCAGCATAGCTAGCCCAGTCAGAATCACAATAGTCCTCGATGCTTACATGATTATTTCTTCTGAAGATCAGTCCCTTCCCGGGGGCTCCCTTCAAGTACCTCCGAATCTGGTATACTGCGTCCATATGACCCTTCCGGAGGTCATGCATATAGCGGCTCACTACACTGACCGCAAAACTGATATCAGGTCGAGTGTGGCTCAAGTAGATCAACTTGTCCACCAATCTCTGATATCTATTCCGGTCAACTGGTTCTCCAGCTTCAGCATCCAGTTTGAACTTCTGGTCTATCGGTGTCGTAGCTGGTTTGCATCCCATCATCCCCGTTTCCGTAAGCAGGTCCAGTGCGTACTTTCTTTGAGAAAGAACGATTCCCTCATTATCTCGAGCAATCTCAATCCCAAGGAAGTATCGGAGAGGGCCAAGATCCTTCACCTCGAACTCCTTGTCAAATTTTCCTTTGAGTTGGGCGATCTCCTGCTCATCATCGCCTGTGATAATCATATCATCTATATATACTGCAAGCATGGTGATGTGGCCTCCACTTCGTCTGAAAAAGACAGTGTAATCAGCATTGATCTGCTGATATCCCATCCCTATCATTGCTCTCTGAACCTGTCAAACCATGCTCGAGGAGACTGCTTCGGTCCATAGAGGGACTTCTTCAGTCTGCAGACCTTGTCTTCTGTCTGTTTGGTGCCAAATCCTGGTGGTATCTCCATGTACACCTCCTCCATTAGATCCCCATGAAGAAATACATTCTTCACATCCAGTTGGTGTAGCTTCCACCTTCCATTGGCTGCCAGGGAGATCAAGGTCCTGACAGTGCTCATCTTCGTCACTGGTGCAAAGGTCTCATCATAGTCGATGTCGTACGTCTGACTGTATCCTTTTGCCACCAGTCGAGCTTTATAGCGCTCAACCTGTCCATCTGGGTTCTGTTTCACAGTAAAAATCCATTTGCATCCGACTGCTCTTTTTTCTTCTGGCAGTCTCACCAGCTCCCAAGTATGGTTCTTCTCAAGAGCTCCCAACTCCTCATGCATTGCCGCTTTCCACTTTGGATCGTTCTTGGCAACCTGTCAATTGTTAGGTACAGTAATACTATCCAAAGATGCTATAAATGCTCCATGAAAAGAAGAGATATGATCATAAGAAACAAACTTAGCAAGGTCCCAACCATATCTGTTCGGAGGATTTCCCGCATTACTCCGAGTAATCCTTCGTGTAGGTAGTGGTATGGGAGAAGTAGGAGGAATGATATCACCTGAGGAGGGTGGTGGTGTAGATGAGGAGGATGGTGGTGTCTCAGGAGTTGGGACAGACGCATGCAGGGGACTTAGCACTGGCACTGTAGGTACTGGACCTGCAGTTTGCTTCTCTCTCCTGCTGTAGGTAAGTAACTCTCCATGAGCCGTAGGCCTGATACTTCTTATCTCCTCCCCCTGTTCTGCTTCACCTTCGTGTTTCTCCTCAACCGTACCTCTATGCCATACTTCTAGATCGGTTACCACCAAGTTCTCCATCTTCCCCTCTCGCCTTATACTGGTAGTATTAAGTGTGTTGTGCGAAGTGCCCTCCTGAGTCGCTGAGTAATATGGCTCATGCTCTCGGAAGTGGACATCCATACTAATGAACTTCTTCTTCTCTACTGGACTCCAGCAGACATATTCCTTCTGAGTCACTGAGTAGCCCACGAAGATGCACCTGACTGCTCTGGGGTCAAGTTTTCCAACTGATGGTCTGTTGTCTTTCACAAAGCACACACACCCGAATACCTTTAGTGGGAGTATCCCACTATTATTGCCTTGTAATACTTCACATGGGGACTTCTATCCCAGGACTTTTGAAGGCATCCTGTTGATAAGTTGAGCTGCTGTCAATACTACATGTCCCCATAGATTTTGTGGGACATTCATGTCGATCATCATACTTCTTGCGGTCTCTAGAAGGTGTCGGTTCTTCCTTTTTGCTACTCCATTTTGTGCTGGAGTGTATGCACAGCTGGTCTGGTGCTGTATTCCATGTGCTGACAGGTACTCTGCAGGTGTCCTATTGGTGTACTCCATTCAATTGTCAGACCTCAGTACCTTCACTACTGCATTGTACTGAGTCTGGACATGTTTATGGAAGTCCCAAAAGCAAGCAAATACTTCACTCTTATTTTTCATTAAATACAGCCAAGAGACACGAGATGCACAATCAATAAAGGAGACAAAGTACTTTTATCCATTAATAGTGTTAGTAGCACATGGACCCCAAATATCAGAATGTACTACCTCAAAAACAAGAGAACTCTTATGACCAGTACCAACATATGAGCTTCTAGTAAGCTTTCCTAACTCGCATGCATCACATATTAATTTCTGTTTATTTGATTTTGCATACATCTCTGGATACAACTTACTTAGAGTATCAAAAGAAGAATGTCCCATTCTCCTGTGATGAAGTATCAAAGTATCTTCAGTCCTCTGCTGCAGCGCTCTCATTCCAGCCTTCTCTGCCATAGATATCAATGCTGAGTCCAGTCCTTCCCGATCTAGGTACCACAGTCCCTCATGCCAGGTGCCAGTCCCAAGTTTTTGTCCCGTCCCTTTCTCCTGGAAGATCACCTTAGGAATATCAAAAGAAACAGTGCATTTTAGTTGGAGAATTATAGAACTAATAGACAAGAGACTGACTGAAAAGGATGGAGCAGGTAACACATTGGATAATCTTACTGAACCTGTACAATTAACAGTACCCTTACCGACCACTGGTTGGAAAGTGCTATCTGCAGTCTGAATGGTGTTTGCTGGTGCTAGGTGAGTGTATGAAGAAAACTCACTAGCGTTCTCGGTCACATGCCGAGATGCTCCTGAGTCGATAATCCAGTCTGACGTTTTAAGGGAAGACATAGATGCAAGAGCGAGTGACTCGTCAGTACCTTCTGATGGGTGAGCATACATAGCGGCGTTGCCTCCGAAGAATGGGATGGATGTCTCCTCTGCTCCGCTCCTCCTATCTCCTTCGGTCGACGCTCTCTGCTTTCTCTCCAGCAGGTCCAGCAGTGCATGATCCTCCTCAGTAAAGGTGCCACCAGCTCCTCCATTCCCTTCTGCCACCAGCAAGTTTGCCCGATAGCCTCCTCGGCCGTCTCGTCGGCCTCCTCGACCACGTCCACGTCCAATATATCCTCGTCCTCGTCCTCGTCCACCACCTGAGTCTCCCTCCTTAGGTGGTTTCGTACAAGCATATAGATAATGGCCCATCTCCCTGCAGTTGTAGCACTGCCGATTGTGTTGCTAGAGCTCTCCCTTGGATCCTGTGTCGCCCGAGCTAGCAGCTGCTAGTACTGACTTTGCTTCGGGAGGACCACCTGTCCCTGTCTGTAATCTGATCCGCGTCTCCTCCTGGATCATGGCTGAGATAGCCTCCTCGAGACTAGGGATCTCTGGTTGGGCGAGGAGTAAGGCTGTCCTCTGTGCAAATGCTGCAGTCAGCCCTTTGAAGAATTTCATCGTCCTCTCCTGCAGACACACATGTCTTTTCTTGCACTTCGGGTCCCCGCAGCTTGTCTGTTTCGAGAAGTGATCATAATCCAGCCAGAGACGCTCCAACTCCGTAGCGTACTCCTGCACCGTCTTCTCCCCTTGTACGGTGCTATTGATCTCCCCTTTTATCTGGAAGATCCGTAGGTTGTTTCCCACGCCATCATAGGTTCTCCTCAACTTCTCCCATACGTCTTTCACCATCTCAATGCCATCTACTGTGGAAGCAATAGACTGGACTAAGGAATTGAGAAGCCAGATGTAAATCACCATATGAGTGGATTTTCACTCGTCGCGTCCTGTCGAGCCCTCTTCCGGCTCTGTCTTCTCGCCCGTCAAGAATCTCTCCAGGTTCTTTCCTGCAAGGGTTCTTCTCACCCGCCGTGGCCAACTCAGATAGGTGGCTGGTCCATCCAACTTCAGATCGATGGAGGGTAGTTTCAACTTTGGCGGCGCTCGTGTCGTGCTATCACCAGCCGACACCTTTATCAACTTCATCAACGTCGCCACATTGTCAGCATTCAGCTTCTCGAGGATCGCCTCCATCGATGCTTCTTCTCGATCACGTCACACTTGCTCCACGACTCACGCTTGTCCTCGTTGTCCTCTCCTAAATCCGAATATGTCTGGTTTCATCGGATCTAGGCATCATCGGCATCTCCTTGAGAATCTCATATGAGATAAATTTTCAAGAACGATGTTAGACTTCCCTACACTGTAGGTGCCACAGATGAAATAAATCTTAAGTTTAGGCTTATCTACACCATAGGTGTCACAGATGAGATAAATCTCAAGTTTAGGCTTACCTATACAGTAGGAGCCCTAAAAGTGGTGTGCACGGAGGTACCCACGGCAGCAGCAGCAGCAGTAGCAGCCGCAGCAGCCGCAGCGGCTCAGCGGCGGCTGCAGCGGCAACGGCTCAGCAGCGGCTGCAGCGGCAGCGGGAGCAGTGGCGCAGTAGCTGCAGCAGCAGCGGCAGCGGCAGCGTGGGGGAGGAAAAAAGAGAGGGCAAGGTTAGGGGTAGGGTTTGTGTGAAAAGAGTGGCTCTGACGGTATTCTAAGCAAGTTTAGGCTCTGATACCATGTAGAAATTTTTTAAGTGATTATTATTGGAATAGAGACTACATATATATAGGAGAGGCGAGCCTCCTCTCCGATCATTCTAGGCAATGTGGGACTAAAGCCCAATAATACTTAACACATATATCAACAAGGTGCGCTACACTGTCCAACAGGAGACCACCAATCTCATCGAGTTGTGGCAAGCACTAAGTCTTGATCGTCTGCGAAGAAGCCATTAAGGACGACTAGGCTAGGGGGGCTTGAAGGAAGTGGTGCAGTTTCATTGTATACTTCAGTTGTAGCCTCGTCGTAGGAGTCGAATAGCAGTAGCCTCGTTGTAAACATGCGTCTTAGCCTTGTAGAAGACTACACATTTATCTCCGTAGGAGTTGGTGTTGGCTTTAGCTCCGCCGAAGGAGTTAACTCCGTCATATGTTATTTTAAACCCAGTCTCACTGTAGGTCGATCCCGAGTTACTTTGTCGGGGCAATGGTACTTCTTCGGAAGTTGTAGTAGATTCTCAAGAAGCTAAGGCAGACGCCTAGTTACAAGTTCAGCCACAGAAATAGCTATGGCCAAAGCCGCGGGGAGCTTGGCAGGGAAGGGTAGGTAGTGGCAGTGTTTGATGGGGGCTGGTGAGGCTAGAGGGGACGGCTAGGGTTGGAGAGATGGCTAGGGAAGGTCAGGAATTTGGTGGAGTAGGGTAGGAAAAAAATAGAATTTTTTTTTGGATTTAGGGTTCTCACTTGTCCTGGTACCATGAAATTCATAGAAAACTTTTAATTTATTGATGTGAAAAAAACATGAGAAGTCTTGGTATATTTATAAGAGCAAGTCATGTCATCCTCCCCAGACGATGTGGGACTAAAGTAAGGTGTACAATAATAGTTAACCGATAAAGGTTTACAACGCTTTCCAAGATCTACAACTTCAAATAAAAAAGCAACCAAAAAGGTACAAGAAAATGTTATCGTGAAATTACCAAGAGACCCGTCGAGAGACCAAGAACACGAGGAAAAAAAACTGAATAGAAGAATATTATTTTTCTTTCTCCTTCCTTCACTTCTCTCTCTCTCAAATTCTCAAACTTTTCTTCTTTCTTTGCTACATACTTTTACAAACACCCAAGCACCACAACTCTATGTTGCCTTTCCTTTCGTTGCCAAGTTCCACCCCAAGCACCACATCTCCAATGCCACTATAAACTATAAATATAGTTTATACCTATTCCAATTCTGAATAGATTTGCTTGTTGATAGCATTCTTCCAGACATAACATGCCAAAACCAAAACCATATTTTGCTCATATCCATCCAAAGTCAGCCAGGATTTTATGTTTCGGATAATTATTTAAAACTCCCTCTTTGACTTGGACTTATTTCCAAGTTCTTCACCAAATAGGAAAACCATGAACAAACCCAACAATTGCTACCTTGGATCATGGTTTCCAACCATCATAATAAACAGTAGCATCTTCAACCTCCAACCTTCAAATAGTAGTTACGATCTCGCGAATCAACCCCTCTATAGGGAATCAGGCGAGTAGTCGCAAGTCAACTTTGAACTCGAACCGGGCTCAAATTTGTACTTCATCTCCGCAACATTGCCTACTTCATAGCATTTCGAAAAACCATCTTCACACTCCGGTCAATGAAAAACTGGCACCCCGTTCTTAAGCCATTGAAGGATGACCTCTTGCAAACGAACCATCTCGATATCCAACCTAACACCACAAAAATCATAGGAGCGCCACCTCACGTAGAGTCCCATATCAGTCAGTAAATATTATCTCACTTATCTCCCTTCATAAGCACGGAGCAACCACGTGTTACCCTTAGAACTTCACCTTTCGTAGAAAATCGACATCATGCAGAGTTTAGCACATTCCAACAATATGAGATTCTTGTCATCTTAGATATGTATCATGCCCCACCGAATATGTACCCCATGCCATCATTTATTGTTTCTTTACCGACAATTTCACAAACTGAGTCATCACTCAAGCGAATATTACCGGTCTTTTCTCCAAAGATGCAAAGTTAAATGCGCCCGAGCAAATATGTAGTGAAATACCTGAATTCACTATTCAACCATAAACAACTTCCTTATATTGGGGTCCATGAGCAGATCGTGCCAAATGTCATCACGCACATGTGTCACTACCGCCGCATCTTTAAGATCCCTCTTCTCGCATATTACATGTAGTTTCTTCTGATGCGGCCGGATTCCTTGCAATAATAACATGCACCTTCTTCTTTGATGTCAATCGAGATCGTGTCACTCCTGATCCTTTGTCAAGACCTTCCTCTTCCGTCTGCCACCACCACTAATATTTCTCACCTTCAGAAGCAGGCTTTTTGTGAACTAATTAGTAAATGTTATACAGTGACCTACTCAAGCTTTATTGTATCCTTCCCATACAGAAGTGTAGTCACATGGTGCTTGTATGAAGAAGGAAACAATATATGAAGTAACAGGGCCTTGTCTTATTCCTCTATTTTTGTACAAACTGTATGAAGTTGATTTAAAAGTCCGTTGAATACGTTTAAGTATTCCAGTAGATTTTTGTCTTCCTCCTCAGGCTATATATTTGTTGTTCAGGTAGAGCCGTGTCATAATAGACTTCGCCATGTACAGCCTCTCCAGCTTTCCCAAAATTCGATTACAGTTCATTCCTCTATAATGTAGAAGAATACATTGTCAACCCAGCACAGACATGGAACTCGTAGTCTTTATCTCCACCCATTCGTCATCCTTTATTATATTTGGCTTCTTGGTTACCCAACAAGACTTTATGAACCCTTGTTGCACCAAAAGATCTTTGACCCTTCTATGTCACAGCCCGAAGTTTCCTTTTACCATCAAACTTCTCTACCTCGAACCGTCCGAGCATTGTCGTAGACTTCGTCGCCATTGTCGACCTTTCGAATCTTCAGCAGAAGCTCTGATACCACTTCTTTGTGAATAACAGCAGAATCTATTTCCTAAGATGTGCACCCACGACAAAACGTCAATCAATGACGAACTCGGTGGACGACTCTTGCAAATAATAAAGATCACAAAATACAAGCACAAAGACGTAAGGATTATAAGTGGAAAACTCTAACCGAAAAAAAAAACACCGACACAGCGAGATCAACTATAAATATCAAGATTTGCAAGGCTTACCAAGATCTACAACTTTATGTACAAAAACAACCAAGAGAGCACAAAAAAAGGTTAACGCAAAGTTACTGAAAGAACCGACAAGAGAGACCAAGAAACACAAGAATGAAAAAACCGAATAAAACAATCATTCTTTTTTCCTTCCTCCACTTTCTCTCTCAATTTAAAACTTTTCTTCTTTCTTTATTGTATACTTTTTCAATCACCCAAGCAGCACAACCCTATGTTAGTCTATCCTTTTGTTGCCAAGTTACACCAAGCAGTGCATCTTTCCAATGCTACCATACCATAAACTATATATATAGTCTATACCTATCCCGAATAGGTTTGCTTGTTGCCGACAGCCGTCCAAACAAAACATGCCGAAACCAAAACCTTATTCTGATCATATCAATCCAAAGGAAACCAGAATTTATGATTTGGATAATTATCCAAAACTTTCTATTTGACTTGGACTTATTTCCAAGTTCTTCACCACATACGAAAACCATGAACAAACCCAACAAACACATTAAAATATAGGATAAGAGAGGAGTGGAAAGTTAGAGGTGGCACCAATTGAGGACGATGAAAAAAATAGACTTTGATGGTTTGGACATGTGCAACGCAAACCAATAGATGTTTCCATAAGGATGGATGATAATATAGTAGTCATCAAACGGATAATGTAGTAGTTAACTGCCGTTAGGACTAGAGGTAGGCCTAAACGAACATGGTTTGAAGTGTTCAAGAAGAACATAGATTTTATTTGCTTTACAGAGAGCATGGCCCTTAACAGAATTGAACGGAAGAAGAGGATTGAAAAACTTACGCCAAAAAATTGGAATAAAGGCTTTATTGTTATTTTAATTTAGTTGTTTTTTTTGTCTATTTCTTTTATTATGAATATTAACTAATTATCTTAATTCATTATGCATTGGCTAGGCATTAGAAAATATTTATCATTAATCATTACATGTTGCCTCAAATTAATTAGTAATTCTTGTATGGCCCATTTCACTACTTCCCAGGGGCGGATCTACATGGAGAGTAGTGGAGTCTCAAGCCTTACTGGACTTTGGGGAAGAAATAGTTTAAAGGCATTTTTCAAAAAAAAAAAAAAATTTTAACTTCTTTATAAATGTGGCCCCTACATATATGGACATTGTTGAAGTGGAGGAGGATCGGTTCGTCAAGCACTTAAGGGTCTGCTTGGGTTGAGGGTTAAGAGAGTTAAGTGAGGGAAAGTTAAGTGAGTGAAAAATAAAATCATGCTTTTTTTGAAGGTGGGGGTTTAGAAGGGAGGGTTACAGAGGGTTAAGTGATGGTTTATTCACCCTCTTCGTCCATTTTTTAACCCCCCAAATCGGAGGGTTAACGAGGGAGATTAGAGATTTGTTTAAAAAGTCATAAATACCCCTTGTTTGCTCTATAAAATAACATGATTTTTCTCCATTTTTTCTTGTTTTAAATATGTTGCTCCATACCTTCCTAATTTGTGAAGATATTTTGACAAGTTCTAATTAAAATTTCAATCAAATTTAATTTTATGACATATGTAATAAGGTTATTTTGGATACTATCATATTTGTATTAATCCTCCTCACTCAAAACCTACAATCCAAGCAACAGTTATTAAACACCCTCCACTTAACTCTCCTCCAATCCAAACAAGGTTCTCTTGTACACATTTGAAATAGATTTTCTTTTCTTAACCCGCAGTAAGTAAACTTTCTGGATCCGCCCCTGCAAGTGCTTCCCCCTAGGTCAATGTTTTTTTTTAATATTTGAAGGTAAACAATGTATTAAGTAATTTCATCCAAGATTATTTGTCATAGGTCAAGATCTCTTTTGAAGTAGCAAGAGGCGAAATGAGGAGATTCAACTGCAGAATCAAATCCCAAATTAAGGATATCTTTTCTTTTCTTTTCTTTACTAACAAGATTAATGTTTGAAATAGTGATAGATCTATGACAGAGTGAGAGTACTGACCGAATTGGAGGAGGAATTGGAAGAGGCGTCTGACGTTGAGGGAGATGTGGGATATGAACTCCCTGTTCTCCCAGTCCGCCTGAACGGCTATCCCCACGTTCACGGCATTCGTCATCCCACCTGCCCGAGCCATTTTCCCCTTCCTCTGCTGCTGCTGCTGCTGGGATATAGGATCTAATTATATTTCTTTCCCCTACGCCACCAACCAACTAGCGTCTTAAAGTTGTTTTGAGCTGGGGTCGCTTTGAAGGGAAGATCCTCTTTGAAGGGAAAACACAACCAATCTTTATCTACTCATGTCTCGTGGGTGTTTGTTTTTTTATACTACCATGTGTACAGTATCTTGCACTAATTTTAATTTTTTTAAGGAATTTTTTGACTTGTCCCCCATTTTGTTTATCCTATTTTACGGTACATTCTACTGTTTTGCAAAAATGTACAACACCTCCCACTTTGGACGAAATTCGTCAGAAATTAACGGTCAACCGTTTTGACTAAAAAATTTGACCAAAATGTCCCTCATATTTTCTTCTTCCTCTTTCCTCTCACCCCCTCCCCGTCTCCGTCGTGCGCTCGCCCCTCCCCGCCTCCGTCGTGCGCTCCCCACCTCCGCCGTCGCTGCTTGCCACTGCTGCTGCTGTCGCCGCCGATGGTGCTGTTGCCGCTGCTTGCGAGGAGGGGGCGGTGGCGGAGGGAGGGGAGCGGAGGCGGGAAGGGGGGAGTGATGGCGGGGAGGGGGAGCGGAGGCGGAGGCGGTGGCGGGGAAGGGAGAAGCGGAGGTGGTGGCGGTGGCGGGGAGTGTCGGCGGCCTGCCCGCGAGGGGGGGGGGGGGGGGGGGGGGGGGGGGGGGGGGGGAAGGGGATGTGGTGGAGGGGAAAGGAAAGAGGAATAAAACAAGAGCATTTTTGTCCCCAAAAAATATTTTTAACGCATTCCGTCCATAGTGGGGGTGTTGTACATTTTTACAAAACAGTGGGGTGCACCGTGAAATGAGGTAAACAAAGTGGGAGACAAGTCAAAAAAATCATTTTTTTAATTAACTTAAAAAGACTACCTAGAAATACTAAAGGATAAGTTGTTCTTATTAAAATTAATGAACCATTTTAATTAGCATAAATATGTAAAAGTATTTTGGAAGGAAAAAATTATGCGGTGAAGTCTAAGTTTTGACATTATATAGTAGAATAGATAGTGCTAGAAATGTGAACTACTAAGCTCTGCAAGTTCGGGTGTGTACACTACAGAGTGGTGAACATTTTAAAGTGTTCAAATAAGTACATAATCCACTAATTAAAAAAAAAATTATTGAATTGTTCAATTACTATATATTGATGTCCTTCATAAGTAGTAAATTGTAAGCTCAAATCTTAAGCTTACAAATTATTACTTATCTTATAAGTACAAAAAAGACAATTGTAGCCTTCAACAAATTTAAGTATTATAAATATCTAAAAACTCTCCGTCCAAATAATTTTTATTCTATTATGTTTTGGCTGCAACGAGCAACAGGTCAGTTTAACACTAATTCTTCATTAACTTTTTCCTTCGAAAATTAGATTTTTTTTTCATCGTAAAAGTTAGGGAATTGAATATTTGAGTTTAGGTTGTCACGAGTGAATTTTTTATCGGTGTAAAAATATTTGATGGTGAACTTTTCATTTATGCTAGTGAATTTTGTGTTCAAATTAATGTCAAAGTTTTTTGAAGTAAAATAGTCAATTCATACATTTATGATGCACTTTGAAGTCATGAAAAACAAACAGTAGCACTTTAAAGTGAACAAATAGTTATGAAAAAACAAATAACATTTGTACCTTAAAGTGCTAGCACAGTATAGTTATGAAAAAAAAACCTATTAATACTTTAAAATGAAAATGTTGTATTTTTTTTTATAATGAACTTTAAAATATTATTGTTTCTTTTTTTATTATTTTAAAGTGCATTATAAATATATGAATTGACTATTTTGTCCTCAAATATTATGACATCATTTTAAACATAAATCTACTAGTACAAATAAAAAAAAACATAAGTCCACTATCAATTACTTTTATCAACACAAGATAAGCTATTTCATCATCTAGTTCACTGTCAAATAACATAAAAATTAAAAAAATATTTTATAATTTAGAAACTAATTATTTTACACCGAAAATTATTTAACTAGTAATTTTGAGCAAAGGTCCATTTTGGGTACCGAAAATTATTTGATAATTTGGAAAGATTGAAACTGGTGTTTTTTTGTTTTGTTTCTAGACCTAAAGAAAATGAAAAGAAGAAGGGATTATGATTGTTTGGACATGTTTTGCAATAAGTAAATTCATTGAAGGTTACAATAGTCTTTTATTTGTACCTACAAGCTAAATAGTAAATTATAAGCTCAAGATCTTAACTTAGAATTTACCACTTATATGGGGCATCAATATATGATGAAGAGTACTTTAAAGTGTAAAAAATAAACAACTTAAGTCGGTGTGTCACAGACTTGTTTGGACACTTTAAAGTGCTCAGCAGTATATAGTACCAAAAAATGCCCTATTAAAGTCATTTTTGTCTTCTTTTGTTTTTGTACTCAAATCCCTTGTCACGTCCTAGTACCAGAATACGAGGAAGAACGTAGGCCAGCTACATCGTATAAGGTATGAAGATGTCATACTGCGGTCATGACTGTCAATCATATTGGGTATCCTAGCATGCAAATCAATATATAGCCTAATATTCGATCTCATATGTACAGGCAATATAAATAAAATAACAATAAGAGTAATCATATGGAAAACAGAAAATACACATATAATAATCAGGAAGTCTACAATATGAAATAATGTAGACAAGAATGCCTTCTCATAGTTCCTAGCATGGTATGGAACTAAAGCACGTCCTCCAAGTCAAATTTGGAAGATCCTCAGGGTCGGTCACTTGCAATCTGGGAACAATCTAGGGTTAGTTAGGCCAACCACAACGAGTACCAAAAAGGAAGGCTCAAGGACGGGCGTAGAAAATCAGCATAATAAAATATATGGCAGAAAAATATATAGAACCAGAAGTAATCAGAGTAAGGGATCGTGCGGTACCAACGCACGATAACAATCCAACAACTAATGCAGGTAAGTAACCAACAATCATCATAGTCATCTTAACATCCATTAATACCTACATCGCTAATTGGAACCTGTAGTCTGTCATCGGAACAGTAATCTACCTATACACCAAACAAGGACAAGGGAATGAATTATCACACCAAACCAACATTACGTACCAGCCAGCTTAGCAAGCAGAAAGCCATATAATTTAGATAAATAAGCGGCAACTCAAATGTCTATGACTTTCTATATGGAGGTTGGATTACCCCAACAATGCAATATATAGGAATCCTTAGATCGTATCGATCCAGCAGGGCTAGCAGGGCCAAATAATAACGCATAGCCCATGAGTAAGCACCGGTCCCTTGTAAGGCCACCATACGAAACATATTGATCATATAACGTATAGTACATATAGTAATCGGATACTGCCATCTACGAATGCGGACGGTATACAATATCCATGGCGGCCAGCTTGCATGCCATGACTAATGTCTGGGAGGTGGCTAATACTGCACGATCACGGGATTCTGTTCCCTCCCAATGCTACTACCAATTTTAGTTACCTAGATTAGTCCTACATTTATTGGGAATCATATGCCGTGATCACATGATCTTCCCCTAGATGTCGTACCTCAGCACGAGTACGCTAAGTATGAATCCACATCAGCTCACAGAGTCCCAGATGGTGGTACAATGCAACAAGCAATCAATCCTGTAAAATCCCTAAATTTCTACTATATTTTTTTAAAATAAATTTGATAATATTTTTTTATTTGGTATTGTACGTCGCGTAGTTGTATTGTACGTCGCGCGCGGGGATTCGTTTTTCGAATTTGCTCGACGAGTGCGATTATGTGCGAGCGTACATATTTTTAGAAAAACATTTTTATTTTTTTAAATAATAGATATAATAATTATTTTGCTAGCATTTCTAAGTTTGTTATTTTTACTTCATTTCAAAAAGTTATTAATAATAAATAATATTTTTGTAGACTAGAAAAGCATAATTATGTAAAAAAAATTATGCATATTTCGTAATTATTTAATAGTTATTTATAAATAAATAATGTATTTTTGAAATTATTATTATGAGTATTTTTGGGAAATATAATTTTAAAATTATGGTAACAATTTAAATTTTGATTTGATTTTAGGGATTGATTTAAATAGTTTAATTAACATTTATATTTGAAATTTGATATATCTTATTTAATTTTAAACTAAAGGATAGAATTTAATTAGATTTAAATTGGATTTGGGTTTGGATTTGATTGATTTTAAATTTATTGAATTAGTAAGCAATTATCTGTTAGGGATTTAAATCTTTTCCTAATCCTATCCAAATAGAAATTTTCACATCCTATAAATAGGCAGGTACTCCTCCATATAATTATTCCATAAAATTACTCCAAATTTCCACCACCCACGTGAGTGCATCGTGTCCATGTTCTCCCTCCCCGTCCAATTCTTATTCCATATGTTACATATACATTGTGTTTTCCTCCGTGTCGACAACCCCGACATGACAAACAATAAATCCCTAATCCTAGCCTAGCCTAGTCTCCGTTGTTCCTGCCTCCTATCGACCGCCATCACCACCTTTGCCCCATTACCATCTCGTTGTCGACTTCACGACAACCAGCCCTGTCCCCGACCCTTCAACTCCTGTCCCGATCCTCCTGTAGCCGACCACCCATCATCGTCACCTCTACCACTGCCATCAATCTCCTCATCACCACCAGGAGATCCTCATCACCACCACCGTAGCCTTTTCTAACCTCACCAAGAACACCACAGCTACCAACATCAATCTATCCCGACCAACCACAACCACCACCGCCACCACGGCCAATGGCCGGACCAACCACCGCACACCCTATCATCTCATCCCTGCCACGCAAAACCAATCACAGATAAGAGAGGGAGAGAGAATCACCTGGACGTTCGTCGTCAACTCTCCCGTGCCGGCGACTCGCCATGCCCGATCCCGCCAGATCTGGCACTATGGTCGAGGATGTCGCCGACCCTATCTCAGGCGCCTCCATCCATCGGACCCGATCTTGTACTCTTCCGCGCCAATCCCCCGCAGCACTGGAGCACCGCAGCCTCCGTCGCCGTATCCGGCTTCGCCGTAGACCACCGCCCACGACTCCACCGGAAAACCCTCTCCTCCGTGTATCGGCCAACCCCCGTGAACCGCCCGGCGGTCACGCCTTCCCCCTCCTCCGACAACCCCGCTCCCTCTTTCCCTCCTCCTTCCTTTCCCTTTCCTCCCACTCACCCTCTCCGTCGACCACATCTCCCTCTCTCCCGATCGCTTTCTTTTTCTCCCCATCCTTCACTTCTCCGCTTTCTTCTTCTCTCTGTTCTTTTTCCTCACTTTCTCTCTCCTCTTCTAGTAATGGAAAAAGCTGTAGATATTTTTGTTGTTGTTTTTGTTTTGTTTCATTAATTGCTTCTTTCTTTCTTTTATCAGTTATTATTATTATTATTATTATTATTATTATTATTATCATCATTATTATTGTTGTTGTTGTTTTCTTAATTGGGCTTTTTTATTTTTATTTATATTTTTATATTATCCAGATCTTTGTTATACAGTATGTAATGGAGATTTGATAAATACTTTAAATATTATTACTTTTATATTATTATTATATTATTGTTGTTGTATTATTAGTACCAATTATTCTTCAAATTGCTTTATTAACTGAAATAGAAAATTTCTTTAAACACTAATTTTGTAACCAAATATTACGGGCTATGATTATTACTGTGAAATTTTTATTTATTTAAAGTAAAATTATTTGACAAATTATAGTTTTACAAAATATGGGTTTTAGACTTAAATAAGTTTCTAAAATTACTTTGTTTCATTTAAATTATTTTTTTGATTTATAAAAATATAGGTTCCATACTAAAATATTATTTTGACAAAATTTTGAGTTTTTGCCTTAAAAAGATTTTTTTGATTTCAAGTGTTTAATTAAATTATTTTAACTAATAGAATATATTTCGAAACATTACAAATATTTTTAAATAGTATATGTATTATTATTATTTCCTCAAATTTCTTCGGTTATAAATCCTTGTCCATGACTAGACCCCTCTTCCCTATTTCCTTCGCCAAATTTGCACTACCTTATGCCGACCCAAACTAGTCTGACCATCTTGGACCCAATAGACCAGTTCTTGCCATCATCAGAGGCCATTTTGCATAGTTGTAACATTGAAATCGGATTTTGTGCCATCATGACCATCACACCACACCAGACATCTCACCAGCCGTCACAACATGCAAGTATACCTTGCTAATTTACTGTCATATTAATTATTTTTTCTATCATTTATTTTGTTTCATATTGTTAGTTTTCTTTCTTATAAATTGTGCGTCCAAGCCATACTTGGGTGCAAGCGACTCTATTAGTCGTTTTTTTTTATTTTATGCATGTTGACTTAGTGTTAGCGGGCTACCTTCTTGTTGAGGGATATCCTTATATCTCCTTGGCCATGACACACACACTACACGGTTGGAGACATGTTGCTAGGGGCACGACTTATGGACTGGCCCTCTCTAAAGTCGTGTGATGGATAGATGATCGTAACTACTATGACTAGGATTTTAGAGACTCAAGCAGTTACAAAACTAGACGGGTCATGGACATGACTTGGTCAGTGAGGGAAATATTGGGGGAGGACAGTCGCTAGTGCGTATGGGAATTCAAACAGGTAAACCACAGTCTCCGGATGGAACCGTGGCGATTTATATTTGTAGATGCCCTCTGACGTTTTAGACGTTACGGACGGATACAGATGACTGGATGCCAGTTACGTACACATAGCCTAAAATCCCACCCATGCGCATGAAAGTTGTCCTCTAAATTGTACGTTAGGCGGTTAGAATCTCTTTGCATATTTGTGTCTAGAATAGTCTTTTATATATTATTTATTATTCTGACAGTTCATATTAGCTTGTTCTTCCTGTATCTTGCTACGTCCGTCTGAGGACCTGGTTTTTCCCCAGGTGTGTGCTCATGTCTTCCGCAGGTATCCTAGCCGAGATCGTGGTCTTCTCCATTTATTCGAAGACGATTGCGCTTGGTTCGTCTTGCCATTTTATGGATCGACTCTTGTTAATTTCTTTCATTGAGATAGTTGGTAGTGGACTTTGTCTCCGCCCAACGATTGTATCATAAATATTCAAGTCGATTTTTATATTATTATTCTTTTTATTGTGGATGAAATTTAGTTTGTCTTGGATTACTGCATTTTACAGCTTATGTATACATACAAGGCCCATGTACTTCGTATGTATACAGCTGGCATGTTTACGTACTTGGTCCTACGTATTTTGGGACTGGGGCGTTACATGTTTTTATGGTGGCCCATGCAGGTCAAGATAAATTGTTTTGTTATATTACCGTACCAAGCAAGCCTGCGAATAGGATTAGAAGTCTAGGATCTCATCCACATACTTGACCTTTTTCTTTGATTCCATATTCGATCGACTTATCGATTGCATCTTGCTTGATTCCTTCTATCATTACTCTTATCTTCCCATCGTGCTTGCTAGAGATTGACCCTACTGGTTAGATGTCCCAAACACCCATAGCTTAAATTTTTTTAGTTGGATAGAATATCCTACGACCTGACACACCCTTGACCATTAAGGAGAGTACAAATAGGATTATCTAGACTATAGGGACTAGAGGGATTAACCCATTTGGTCAACCAAGTCTTGGGCAATAAACCGTAGAATGATCGTATAGGAATAAACAAGACTTAGATCCTTATGACCTTTGGACTATTCATATTTGTTTTTATTCATCTACCATCGTGCCTATATTTTTTACTATCTAAACTAATGATGCTAATGTAGCCTAGTTTTGCAAGCTAAATTCTTTGTCAAGCTTGTTCATGACATATGTTATTGGATGCATCCACTAAACGTATTGTCTATTCAGAATCGGTGCATGGTGGCCTGATCAACCTAGTGCACTTTGGTTCGCTTTTATCTATCATTCTACGTGGGTGGGGACATAGCTAAACTTGCCTTCTAGAATTCCATCCACGACTGCCTTGACAATTCCTTTGAAATTATTCGATCGTCTTTGAATCACGTGTTCGTATTCGATAACGCCTCCTTCGAATTCTATATTGCTTTCGCCTTCACCTATTTTAGAAGGACGAAGGCGTTATACTAGAACTTCCTCTAGCCTTCCTATCGACTATGACCATTCTCACTCGATCAAAGGTGACACTCCTTATAGACGACGAAGAATCCCAAGCTGGGGGTAGAATTCTCTCAGAGTCTGAAGCGGATGACCCTCACACTGGGGGTAGCCTTCCAGAGGACGACGATCCCTCCGAATCTGATGGCGACTATCTACCTCCTCTACCTGAAGATGAAGGACTTGTCCACTCGGAGGCAGACAGTTCAGCACCAGTTGTACTATTTCCTCTTTTCATTCTCGCATGTTATCTACATACATGACAGACGGAGAAAGACCTGAGGAAGCCAGTGACTAGACCAGCAAACGGCTAGAAGGTCTTGAAACAGCATTCACCAAGATCACTGATATGCTTACCAGTATCATGGCAGTTCAAGCTGCCGGGCCGTTCCTCCACCTCAACAAAACATCGCGGCCCACGCTAGTCCGGCTCACAACAACAACCCTCCTCCACTGCAAAAGGAGTACCATTCCGTTGTGCCTCCTCCAAATCTTGCAAATGCTGGAGATGGTCCTTCGCCAACGACGCCTGACAACCGTTCAGCAGCCGTCTTCCAACACCTGCTCAATCAACAAGATGCAATTGATTCTCTGGTTGCTCGTCTCGACACCATCTCACACAAAGACGAGCTTCAGAAGATGGGGATATCTCAACCATATTCCCCTGAGTGGGAGAACGCTACTTGCCCTTCTAACTACAAGCCGCTGATGCTGAATTCATTTGACGGTTTGACTTCTCCTCGTTAGCATATGACGTACTTCAACACACAGACTATGTACTTGCCCAGAGACGATCCGTTCTTGTCGAAGCTGTTTATCAACACCTTGCAGGGGATAGCCTTCGAATGGTTCTGCAGTCTGCCTGACGGATGTATCAATTCATTCAAAGACTTGGAGAGGTTGTTCCTCAACAGGTTTTACGAAAGAGGCATGCATGTCAGTATGTCCACCCTCATCGAGACCAAGCAAAGGAGGACTGAGTCTGTCATCGCCTTCATCGAACGCTTCAGGCGGCTAGCACTGAAGATGCCCTTCGATATACTGGACTCAAACTTATGGATACTTGTCGACATAACTTCCTTCCTACAGTAAAGTTTTGTCTAGGTATACATAAGTATGATACGTGGCCCGCTTTCATTGGGGCCGCGGATGCTGCTGAAAATGACGTTCCTAACTTGGAACTAATGGGGTTGAAAATACCCAAATCCGAAGACAAGGGCAAGCATCCTCAAACTATCCCTATTCGTGGGGGTAAAGGGAAAGAAGTCCTGAAGGTCGACACATCCAAAGGAGCTTCCAATTCTCAGGGCGCCTCCGACAAGCCTAAGGAGACCTTCTCCTTCGACGAAGATGATGTCATTACCATCTTTTACACATTGACGAAGGGTAATAAGCTGACATTGCCTCCACCAAGATGTCCTGCAGAGGCGAGCCAACTCAATGATCCCAAGTACTGTCTCTATCATCAGTACGTGCATCACTCCACCAAGGACTGTATCGTCCTGAAAAAGAAGATACAACAGCTTATCGACGGCCATGTTATCAACCTCGAAGCTAAAGATAAGGTCGTATCTGTTAACATGATCTCTCTTCAGTTTGGCGACTTTTCTCCTACAGAAGAATCCCAGACGGCGTGGTCCCGATCCCCAAGGCGATTATGGAAGTCGTCAACCTACCACCAGCTCGTAACTCGACTTTGGTCCCACTCATGACTGAACGTGGTGAGATCATGTGGGTCCATCCGGACCTTGTGCAAGAAGTGACGCAGGGGGTAGTACCTCCCAAATCAAGAAGGGGCAAGAAATTCAAGTCATTCCATATGGTATCCTCTCCCATCTACGAGGTTCTATCTGGCGAGATACGATCGGGAAATACTTATCTTCGGACGTACGATCCCGCACAAGAAGAAGTAGTACCTTCTCAAACCTCCTGCTGTGCCTATAAGCTCAGAAGCCGGCCCGTCTAAGCGTCCAACTATGGACAAAGCCAAGCAGAAGGAGACACGGTTTGACAAGTCTCTGAAAGTGCCAGCTCCCGAAGGCATGGATTGGCCCTACGACTTCGATATACTGGCACAGCTAGCCAATACACCCGCTAGGTTGTCTCTGTTCGATCTATTGGGACTCTCCAAAGAAATGCGGAAGGCCTTAAGTAAGGCATTACTACATGCCGACTCTTATCTTGCCGAAGTCATGGCCCCCGCTGAAGATCATGTCTCCTGTCCCCTCTGCCACAGTACTATGGAAGTGGTGCCCAATATCTCCTTCTCACAGGAGGACATGCTACTCAAAAATAATCGTCACGATAGACCCCTATACTATACAGGGTATATCGGGGCGATCAAGGTGGACCGCATGCACATCGATCCAGGATCCTCCCTCAGCATCATTCCTAGAAGTTTCCTTCAAGTTCTAGAAATCCCTCTGCATAAGCTATCTACAACCAACACAACTATCATGGCTTTCAATACTGGTCGAAGCCATCCGTTGGACAAGATCCGTCTCAAATGCCAGATCGGTGATCTCCGAATGGAGGTTTCCTGCTATGTGATCGATGCCAATGTATCCTACAACATCTTGTTAGGACGTCCACGGATACACGAGAACATGATCGTTCCTTCCACACTTCACCAGTGCTTCAAGTACGTCAACAGCGACAGTGTCGTAAAGACGGAGTTTACCGATGTCGATCCTTTTAAAGGCATCAAAGCTTACTATGGGGATTCAGTACTTTACCAATCTCAGCCCCCTAAGGATGACGGCAACGAAGCTGACAATGAAGCTAAAGCAAGTCCATCCTCCAATGATGGTCTCCTAATTATCCGAGTCAAAGGACGTACTACTCCAAAAAGTACTCCGAAGCCTCTCACAATCTAGATGAAAAAGAAGAACCCCGACAAGGTCAAACCATTGATCATCACTCTCAGCAAGACACCCCGGGAGGAACCTACTGATGCCCGTCCTCCCAATCCTGAAGAATTACTCTACGCGGTGAACTCGGCCAAGACTGTGGCTCCTCTTCCAGATGATGATCCTCTCAATGAGTATATCGATACTCATAATAATGTACCTTCAGTGGATGATGATATCCCTGAAGAAGAACTTGTGTATTTCCTTAGTAAAGGTTTATTTTTGAATTACTCCGATGTCTATCAATCTATAAACTACTACGTAGATACGATATACGCTCTAGAGCACGGCATAGGACCATACCTCTGCATGCCGGTCACAATGCCTCACCTGCGGGAAAAAGTCTACCCTGAAGATATCCTCTACTTCATCGTTCCAGCCAGAAAGAAGGATGAAGAACTAATCATCTTCGGTCGTATAATTGGCGAGAGCAAGTTCGTTCCAGACTCTACTTCTCCCAAGCACAACACAGAAGCTGACTATGACTCTGGAAAAATACAACTTTTTCGGTAAAGTTGGTAGGCTAAGAATATCATCCAGAACATGGGATGTGACATCAAAAGTGACAAAGGGCTAAATTACGGTCGAGGACGACGGTTGCCAATACAACACTTTGCTCCTCTCGGTAAACTCGAGAACTATTATCAAAGAAGCGGTGTTGGTTTGGGCTATGTCACTCCTCTAATAACTCCCAAAAGATCAGATGATGGAGCAGATCGTTGCTCTCATTCTTCTGATTCCTCCCTTTGGGACTCAGACTCCAGCATCGGCAACATGTTCAAAGCAACTCTGTCCGTCAACATGGTTTTTGCCGACCAAATTACAGACGATGTCCAATCAATCAAACTCGAACAATAGGCTCAAAAGATGGACACCGGGTGGGAGCTGCACTTCGAACAACGGGAACCACCTACCGAAGACGAAGTCATCCAAGTCAATCTAGGAGATGAAGCATCTTTTAAACCAATCTTCATCAGCAAAAGTCTATCTGGCGATAAACGCTAATCTATTATACAGCTTATAAGAGAATACATCAACGTCTTCGCATGGAGCTATGAAGACATGCTAGACTTGGACCCTAAAGTCACCATGTACCGCCTGAACATTTCGTCTAAAGCTAAGCCAGTGAAGCAGCAACAACGACGATTCCGACCAGACGTCATGGAAGCCATCGAGAATGAAGTCAAGAAGCTCATTGCCAGTGGATTCATTCACGAGGAACAACACCCAGACTGGGTTGCCAACATCGTCCCAGTCATGAAAAAGAATGGTAGAGTTCGAGTCTGTATCGACTACCGTGATTTGAACTCTGCATGTCCGAAAGACGAGTTTCCTCTACCGATCACTGACGTAATGATCGACAATACTTGCGGCTTCGAGCGGATGTCCTTCATGGATGGGTTTTCAGGCTACAACCAAATCAAGATGTTCCCCGACGACGAGAAATACACATCTTTTTGAACACCGTCGGGGGTATACTACTATACGGTGATGCCCTTCGGATTGAAGAATGCAGGGGCGACATACCAGCGAGCCATGAACGCAATTTTTTGCGATCATTTGCACAAAACTGTGGAGTGCTACGTAGACGATATTGCAGTCAAAAGCCGTCTCAAGGGCAACCACCGCTAAGACTTAAGAACGGTGTTCGAACTAATGCGTGCATACCAACTCAAGATGAATCCAACCAAGTCTTTTCTGGGAGTCTCCAGCAGCAAGTTCCTTGGTTTCGTCATCACTTCAAAGGGTATACATCTGAACCCGGAGAAAATGAAGGCTATCCTCGACATGCATCCTCCAAGAAACCTCAAAGTGCTTCGCGGACTACAAGGAAGGCTAGCCTACATCAGACGATTCATTTCAAACCTCTCTGGAAGGTGTCAATCGTTCACCCAGCTCACGAAGAAAGGTATATCTTTCGTCTGGACTGAACAATGTCAACGCGCATTCGACAATATCAAGGCGTATCTTACAAGCCCTCCAGTATTGGTAGCTCCAATAATGGGGAAGCCCTTCTTACTATATGTTCGTGCTATGGACCATTCCCTTGGTGCCCTATTAGCTCAGAAGAATGAAGGCGACCATGAACAGACAATCTACTACCTCAGCCGCACAATAGTGGGTGCCGAGCACAGATATATACCGATGGAGAAGGAATGCCTTGTACTAGTATTTGCCATCCAGAAGACACGCCACTATGTGTCTGGGCAGACTATCCATATTATATCTAAAGTCAACCCTCTCAGAATACTCATGACTAAACCGGGCTCTCTTAATTCCCGTTTAGCTACACGGGCAATGCTGTTGACTCCATACGATATGATCTTCGTTCCTCAAAAGGCAGTAAAAGGTCAAGCATTAGCTGATTTCCTAACAGCTCATCCGGTGCCGGAGTCGTCCAAACTCTACGACGAAATCCCCGATGAAGTGGTGGAGTCTAACACTGCAACTGAAGAAATCTCCATTTGGTGAACATTCTTTGACGACACATCAAGAACATGGCCCAAAAGAAATATCGTGGCTGGAGTAGGTGTCGTGCTCATGTCACCTGATCATCTGGTTATACACCATGCATATTCTCTAGTGGAACCATGCACCAACAACGTGGCCGAATATAATGCTTTATTAATTGGCCTACAACTGGCAAAGCAACTGGGAGTTGACTATCTGAAAGCTTACGACGATTCCAAGCTAATAGTTAGTCAGGTCCGAGGGGATTATGAAGTAAGTCATCAAGATCTCATTCCCTACCACAGAGCAACAATCGAGCTGGCGTCTACTTTTACTGGGTTCTTCATCGAGCATGTGCCTCGACTACAGAATATAGAAGCAGATGCTCTAGCCGGTCTCGCTGCTTCCTTGACCGTTCTAACCAATACTCAGCAGTCGATCACAGTGTCTGGTCGAGAACTATTCTGTGTAAAAAATGCTTGGAATATTCATCACAGTTACGTAGCAGAAACAAACGTCGATATCAAAGACTGGAGATTTTCCTTTATAGACTACACTGTCTATGGAATCCTCCCCGAGGACCTGAAGGAAGCAGTATCCATCTAAAGGCGATCCCTCAGATTTTACTATGACTCAACTACCAAGATGCTGTATCGATGCTCTTACGATGGGCTACTGTTACGATGCTTATCAGACACAGAAGCCAAACATGCACTCCGGGAGGCTCACGATAGAGTTTGTGGTGCACATCAACCAGGCCCCAAATTACAAGATCGCCTCAAACGAATGGGTTATTATTGGCCCACAATGATAGCAGATGCTGTTGAATATGCAAAGAAGTGTAGAGCTTGTCAGTTCCACGTCGATTTCATTCATCAACCTTCGGAGTTCCTACACCCGACGGTAGTATCTTGGCTATTTGAAGCCTGGGGCATGGACGTCATAGGACCAATCAGCCCGCCATCCTTCAAAGGACATCGGTACATCCTAGCCATAACCGATTACTTCTCTAAATGGACGAAAGCTATACCGCTCACCAAAGTGAAGACGTCGAATATGATCAGTTTCATCAAACATCACGTCATCTACCTCTTTGGCCTACCTCACAGGATCATCCATGATAATGGTCCACAGTTCGCAAGCCATGCGTTCTATCGGTTCTGCGATAAGAATCGAATCCAGAACGTAGCCTCTACTGCCTATAATCTAGCGGCTAACGGGCTAGCAGAAGACTTCAACAAAACCATCATAAAACTTTTCAAGAAGTTCGTGTCTTCAAACAAGCGTGTTTGGAATAAGAAGCTCGGTGCATGTCTATGGGCCTATCGTACAATGGTTCGAACTCCAACAGGCAGTACGCCATTCTCTCTGGTTTATGGGAGCGAAGCAGTTCTTCCCCTAGAAATCTAGATTTTTTCTGTTCGAGTAGCCCTAGCCAGCGAGCTGACTACTGAAGAAAGCTACTGTCTGCGACTCCAGGAGCTTGAAGCCCTAGACGAAAAATACTTGTTAGCTCAACAGCGCATTGAGCTATACCAAGCATGCCTTTCCAGAGCCTTCAATAAAAAAGTGAAAGAAAGGATCTTCCAAGTCGGCGATCTGGTCTTAGCAGTGAGAAGATCAATGGTCATGACGTACTAAACAAAAGAAAAATTCTAGCCTAAATGGAAAGGTCCTTTCATCATAGAATCGGTGTATTCTAACGGTGCGTACCGGCTGACCAAGCCTGATGGTGACTTGCTCACGATGCCTATCAATGACAAGTTCCTGAAGAAATACTATGCGTAACCTCTTTTACATAATGTTCACATATGCTCAGTCATGTAAATGTGTAGTACGATATTTATATGATTCAAAAAAAACTATCTAACTATTATCCGTATTTTAAGAGTCTTAAATACGCCCTGGATAATAGGTCCTCTAAATATTTCCCCAGTGGAATCATTTCCGTTTTTGACTCCATCCAAACTCGGTTTGACGAAAACAAGTCACGTCCCTATTACCTCTGAATTGTTTTCTGATAATTATTTCCCCAGTGGAATGATCAAATGTTTTGCCACGACCACATAACCTCTGAGCAAAGCATTCATCAAGGATAGTCATGTCCATACTACCTCTGAACTATCCACTCCCTCCAATGCTATATATCTTTCCACCTCCATATTACCTCTGGTCAGATATAGAACATCCTCTGCTATTACGTCCATATTACCTCTACTAGCAGCTTCATTCAACTTATTATCTATATTCGAATCATTCGAATATAAAACGGATAATAGGTCCACATCAAAAATTCCCCAGCAGAATACCCACTAGAAATATCCTTGCTACGTCCACATTACCTCTAGCATCGATATTTCACAAAACCACATTCATTTTTGAAAATATTCTTTATTTTGTACTTAAACGTCTATCAAAAGACGGAAAAAAGGTACAAGAGCCGTGACGGCCAAAAAATAAGAAGTTACAAAATCTACGGGATACCAGGCGATTGATACTGTCCCTTAGAGCCGTAATCTCGGCCTCAAATTTCACAGTGGCTCGGCGCCATGCCTCTTCTTGACGAGCGGCTTCATCTTCAAAGAGAATCAGACTCTGATGCTCCCCCTTCAACTTCGCCAGCTGCTCTTCTAAACAGGCAAAAGTGGAGGTAGTCATGGCAGCCTGGGACAAATAATCCTCCTGTTCAGATGTCGTCGCCCTCAAGTCGGCTTCCAGCTAGGCAATTTCGTTCCTGACCTGCGCAATGTGATTGTGCTTCTTAGTGATATGCGCAACCAACCTGTTCTTCGAGGCAGCACATGCCTCACTTGCAGTATTGAACTGACCATACTGGTCAGCCAGCTCGCCGATCTCTCGAACAAGGGCATCCTTCCTCGCCTGGAAAGTAGCCTTCTCCTCCGCTAGAGCCGTCATCAAAGCCTCATCCTCTGCACGGAACAGTGACGTCGGGCTCCGCTGTTTAGTATCCCGGAACCTGGCCACCTGACCCTCCAGGTCGTTGAGAACTTTTCTCAGAGTGTTGGCCCACTCCTCATAGCCGGCTATGCTCTCGAGGGCCTCTACCTGACATTCGACAACAACCTTCACAGGGCCAAAGGTAGCATTCCGATTCAAGACTCCAGGAAGCTTCACTTTTAGCATGGAGTAGAAAGCTCTAACGACTTCCCGGGCTATCTCATCGTCTTCGGTAGAGGTCGTCGGAGAAGAGGCTTGGAAAGTTTTCTCTACTTCAGGAAGGAGTACCTGACAAGAAGCCAAACTTGACAAGAAAATCCATTCCACCAAAAACCACTCTTGATTATCATGTGTCACGTCCATATTACCTCTGATACCGATAGTCTTCCAACTTGATGCCTGTACCCAACCCGAGATGAAAGGCACGACGCAAAGATCACATAACCTATCACACCATGTTACCTCTGTTAGATTTTGTTTCAAATCTATTACCCGCACCGCCGGTGTGCCAAAGGGTAATGGGTCCATGTTTTACTTAACAAAATTGCCAAACAAAAGTTGGATTTTGAAAATAAAACGAGAAAAGTACAAGAAGTACAAATTTGATTCTGGGAAAATATTGCTATGGAAGTCTGATCTGTAAATGATCACTTTGTTCCTTGGACCATATGATGATGATGAAGATCACTGCTTGAAGTAGAACAACTTGGAAGAACTAAGTCACCAGAAAGGTATCGACACACTTGGGCACTGATGGCGAGGCCGAATGCTTTCCTGCTTTGCTTCACTCTGTTCTGAAAGAAAAGTTGAAGAAGAATGCTCCGGAGAATCACAATCTCGAAGTTCTGATCTCTCTGTATTCTCTCCTGTTCTCTCTCTGTCCTTGTCTTTGAGAAAATGAGTCTATTTATAGACTGGGGCTTCTGTGCGTAAAAGAGCATCAAAGTCTGTCTTTACGCTAACAACTGCCACCCATGATCAGAGTCATCCTTTGCATACGGTGACACGCGTCCCATCATTTCAGTAAGAATAGGATACATGTACATACGTTCTTCGAGATATGTGGCATGAAGGCCATGTAGGCAAACCACGTTCCAAACTGGCCAGAAAGAATAGGACGTAAAAATAGCTCCAACATCCTCTGGGCGTAAAACAGTAAGATGAGCGTAAAATAGTTCTGTCATAGGTTTCCCGCGTAAAGTGGTTATTGAATAACCTTGAGCATATATTGGCTCAAATAGACTTTACACACACATTGTTTTATGAGCGTAAGAACTCATGAAAAACTCCGTGCGTAAAAGAAACCATATAGTGAGCGTAAAGTAGCTCGATCCACATAAACGACAACAATGGTCTTTGTATAAGACAAATTCCATTGAATTCTGTGGTAAATGCCATCATTAATATATTCATGTCAGAGTTTGCATTAAATGCGAGATTTGACAGCTTTGTCCAGCGTAAAAGAGGCTGCTCTGTCCTTGGCGTAAAATCATAGGTGTAGACCCAAGCATAAAATGATCAGCCTGCTTAGGCGTAAATTGATTAGCCTAGATTTGGGCGTAAAAGAGATTATCCGCTCTGCTTGGTGTAAAAACCGATCACTTATGAATGTGATGACTCTTTCTTTGAAGTACTTTTTACGCTCCTACAAGACCCCCTTCAAAGTTTTCAAATATCTCCAAAATTTGAAATACTTTGAACAGAAGCGTAAAAGTTGAGATTTGATCTGCCAGCGTAAAATTTGGGATATGCAACAGCCATCCGCGTAAAAGCAGGGATGTCCAACAGTCGGCATAATTTCCAACAGTGTCGGTCAACACTTAGTTATCACAATGAATTCCTCTTTTTTTTTCGAAACTTTCGAATGCCTTTTCGCTTCCCCGAGTTTGCATTTATAATAAACAGTTTCCAATGAGGAATATGGAGAGCTGATTTAACCGTATAAATAAGGAGAAATTCTTCACTCTGGTCATTCATCCCCATAGTGACATGACGCCCAAGAAGGAGATTAACAATGAAGAGGCTTCAGGCTCAAGGATTGACTTTGAGCGAGCACGCAACATTGTAGCGTGCTTCAGATTAACTCCAGCAGTCTTTATCCGCATCGATGGTGGTCTCCCGACTGCATATGAGGGCTCAGAAGATGCAGAAGCATTTTTAAATCTGATGCGTCGCTCCGGGATTCACAACATACGTGAGTTAGATGCCTCTCTTCGTCAGTCCAACGAAGGAGAGGGAAAATGAAATTCCATGTATTGCGACTCTCTTATATGTAGGGGTCCACTCCCCCCTTTTTTATAAATAAAGTCTGATGTTAATCTCAATTGTTCAATATTTATTTTGACTCCTTCTAAGATTGTTCATTCCCAAGAAACAAACTTGACACGTGGCATCTGTCTTGTGGTTACGAGAGCCTTAAAATAGGATCTTCCCCCGAAATAGACTCTTCCCAACAGTTCTTCAGCCTTTATAAATAGCCGAGAATGTTTCATATATTCTCGTACTCATTCTACTGAAGATAACTTTCCGTGATGTTGTTCTCCAACAAATGAGGATGGCGAAGCTTTCCCACGGTGTTCTTTTGTATGCCCAGTCATTAGACGCAGATTCAACCACCATTAGAGCCAAACCATTCGACTCAAATGGTAAGTCTGATCGTAAGAAAATATCTGCCTTTCGAATTTTTTTGTTGAAAACGTCTATTCATGAACGTAAATTCTTGACGAGCGTAAAAACTTGCTGAAGCACTGGCGTAAAAGCCTTGTTAAAGCACCGGCGTAAAAGCCTTGTTGAAGCACTGGCGTAAAAAGCCTTGCGAAAGCACCGGCGTAAAAGCCTTGTTGAAGCACTGGCGTAAAAAGCCTTGCAGAATCCCTAGCGTAAAAGCCTTGCTGAATCACTGGCGTAAAACCCTTGCTGAAGCACTGGCGTAAAAAAAACCTTGTGAGCTGTTTTTAATTAGCATTTAATACGCATCTGATAATACTTCTGTTTTTACAATACTTCTTCTTTATTGTTTTCTGCAGAAGTTTGGCTGAGCAGCTTTTCCAGAACCGGCATTGGCGATTTTAACGTTGTGAGGAGCGTTCTTCTGACATCAACATCAGGGAGCTCATGTGCTTTTGACGCGCAAATCAGACAACTCAGAACTCTTCGTGAGATAGAAGGGTCTTCCTCTGTTGGTAGGAAGAGCCTTTATACACGGAGAGTTGGATGGTGGAGTCAACTCTACCCCGAGAAATCGGGTAGTAGAGTTCCTTTCACGGCATAACTAGGAATCGTATCCCAATACTGGATACATTCCTATCTCCTTTGAGGTGCCGCCACTAATCCACCAATTGTATTGGCAACAACACGCCTTCGGGCTGCCATACTCTGGGGTTCTCCTCTCGTCTGAGAGAGAAGACCAGAGTTTGATTCCTGCTGTTCTGGTTGCCACTGGAGCTCAGACAGTCAGGAACTGCCACCAACAATGAACCCGTCAAAGAGGATCAAAGAAGAAATAGATCTCTATTAGGTTATCGTTGGTGTATAGAATAAAAATCCAAGAATGTAAGAGATTTCCATTATAACTTGTAAGAAAGTCTAAGAAATGTAATAGACTTTTTGATGATATGGGAATGAAAATGATGATTCTTCTATGATCAATGATTTGTATCTATCTGGATGTAATATAGACATGATAGATAAATGAAATCTTATTTTCTGTTTTAGAGTATATGATACTATCAGAGGTAATATGGACATAATAGCATATATGAACTCAAAAGAAAATTAGATTAATATCTATGCAGAGGTCCAATAGAAGTGATAGATAGGAAAAGAAAGTAGATTTAATATTTATTCAGAGTTCATGAAAATATGATAAATAGCGAATCCCACTTTCTAATCAATTGATAAAAATAGAAGATATAAAATCCTTTTCCCCGGAAACAAGAAGTCAGCTTAACCAAACCTTGGTAGTTGGAGATTAAGAAGACAAATGTTGTGAGCGTATATGTCAAGACGGTGGATGAATCAGCGTATTTCTTGGGAACAGAAAGGACGATTCAATTCCATAATTAAATAGATGAACCTGGTAACATGAATGGACGAGCTTTTTCGGAAGTGAAAAGTCGTTTTCAATTTCAGAGAATAGTTCATTAGTAATCCTCTTCTATAAATGGGTGAGAATTCTCTGTAATCATTCCATTCTTATTTCTGCTCCTCTATTGGAAATGTCTTCCAAAGATATACAACAAAAGAATGAAGTCCCCAGGAAAATTGAGGATATCATTGATACGTTCCCCGTTGAACCCCCTGTATCAGGCTCATCAGGTTCGACCGAAATAGGTGGAAGCTCTTCTGCGCCCAAGCCACCCGAAGACATTCTTGCTTTTTTAGTAGAGCCAGGGAAAACTCCTGAAGAAGAAGCGTCGAGGATGGCTGTCTGCAAACTTTTCATGAGTTCAGGAAACGACGCCTTCTATGCGTTGGCCGACTATGTATTCAATAACGAAGGGAGTGGCCCTCGTCCTTAGTCTTTTATTTTGAACAAAAATAATAATAAAAAAAGTTTTATTTTTGTTCTGTCTTCTCTTTTTATACATAGTATTTCTTAAGAAATTTGCCATTGATCGGCAGCATGAGTAGATCTCTATTGGGTTTTGACAACCGATAGGCGCCATTGGAAAATACGGACTCAATTACATAAGGGCCTTCCCATTTTGCTTGGAATTTCCCTTTACTTTTATGAGTCATTACCATCGGTCTCCGAACAACTAATACAAGCTCACCAACTTTGAATACCCTCTCCTTAACTTTACGATTAAAAGTTCGAGATATGCGGGCTTGATACAGTTCAATGTGTTGTTGTGCTTGAAGACGCTTCTCATCCAATCCTTCAAGTTCTTGGAGTCGTAAGCGATCATTATTCTCTGTAGTTAGCTCATTAGCAATGGCTATTCGTAGAGAAGGGATCTGGATTTCCAATGGGAGAACAGCTTCGCATCCGTAAACCAATGAGAATGGTGTAAAACCAGTAGGAGTCCGGACTGTTGTTCGATAAGCCCATAAAAATTCTCCAAGTTTCTCATTCCAATCACGTTTATTAGAAGAGACAAACTTTTTGAGAAGTTTGATGATCGTCTTATTGAAAGCTTCAGCTAAACCATTAGCAGCTGGATTATAAGCCGTATAAGCCAAATTCTGAATTCGATTCTTGTCACAGAATCGATAAAATGCTTGACTGGCAAATTGTGGACCATTGTCATGAATTATCCGTCGAGGAATCCCGAAACGATAAATGACATGGTGCTTGATGAAACTGATCACATTAGATGTTTTTACTTCCGCAAGGGGGACTGCTTCTGCCCACTTCAAAAAGTAATCGGTTATAGCTAGTATGAACCGATGTCCCTTAACAGAAGGAGGGTTAATAGGACCAATAACATCCATACCCCAAGCTTCGAAGGGCCAAGAGGCTGCTGTAGGATGTAGAAATTCAGACGGTTGATGAATGAAATCAGCGTGAATCTGACATGCTTTACATCTTTTGGCATAGTCTACAGCATCTGCTATCCTAGAAGGCCAATAATACCCCATTCTTCGAATGCGGTCTTACAACTTTGGACCCGGTTGATGAGCACCACAGACACCATCATGAGCCTCACGCAGTGTTTGTTTGGCTTCACTTTCTGAGAGACAACGCAACAAGAGTCCATCATATGAACGACGGTATAGCATATGCAAAGACGAATCATAATAGAATCTAAACGATCGTCTCTTGATCGATGCTGCTTCTTTTGGATCTTCAGGCAAAATTCCATGAACTGTATTATCAATGAATGGAGTTCTCCAATCCCTCTATTGGGAACTAGGCTCTGTAGTATAACTTTGTTCAACATACAGATTATTCTTCACACAAAACAAGTCTCGGTCCAATAAAGTAATTGTATTTTGCCTTCGGATTGGGACAGCCAAGTCTGCAGCTAAGCTGGCAAGAGCATCAGCCTCCATATTCTGAGAACGTGGTACAAATTCGATGAAGAATCCTTTGAATGATAGGACCAACTCGACTACCACCTGATGATAGGGGATGAGATCAGGATTTCTGACTTCATAAGTCCCTCTAACTTGATTAACGATCAATTGAGAATCTCATAAGCCTCTAAGAATTCAATATCCAATTGTTTTGCTACTTGGAGACCAATCAATAGAGCATTATATTCTGCTACATTGTTAGAGCATGGCTTATTAAGAGAATAGGCACGGTATATGACCATTTTGTCAGGAGAAACCAAGACAATTCCTACACCAGAGACAATATTGCCTTTAGGTCCCACTCGTGATGCTCCATCAAAATATAATTGCCATATATCATTCTTCAAAGTCATGTTACAATCCACTACTTCATCTGGAATGTCTTCATATAACTTCAAAGTTTTAGGTATAGGATGAGCATCTAAGAAATCAGCTAACGCTTGGCCCTTCACTAATTTTTTAGGCACATAAATCATGTCATAAGGAGTGAGCAACATCGCCCAGGTAGCTAACCTGGAATTAAGAATGCTCGATTTTCTCATCAATACCCGAATGGGATTTATTCTGGAGATGACATGAATAGTCTGTCCAGTGACATAATGCCTTGTCTTTTGGACGGCAAAAACCAAAGCTAGACATTCCTTTTCTACAGGAGTATATCTGTGTTCAGCTCCGACCATTATTCTGTTCAGATAATATATTGCTTGTTCATGACCCATATCACTTTTCTGTGCCAGAAGAGCGCCAAGTGAATGATCTAAGGCTCGAACATATAGCAAAAATGGTCTTCCTACCACCGGAGGTGCCAGAACAGGTGGGTTTGTAAGATATTGCTTAATGTCATTGAAGGCTTTTTGACACGCTTCATCCCAGACGAAAGATACCCCTTACTTTAATAGACGGGGGAAAGGTTGACATCTTCCAGAAAGATTAGATATAAATCTTCTGATATAAGCAATACGGCCCTGAAAGCCACGGAGTTCTTTCAGATTACGAGGAGGACGCATTTCAAGAATTGCTTTAACCTTATAAGGATCAACATGGATACCTTGAGAGGTAATGACAAATCCTAGAAACTTGCCACTGGAAACCCCTAAGAAAGACTTAGTAGGGTTCATTTTCAATTGATGCTGGCGCATTAATTCAAATACTGTTCTCAAGTCCTGAATGTGATCGTCCTTTGATCGACTTTTAACAGCGATGTCATCTACATAGCATTCAACTATCTTCCGTAGATGTTCTTGAAAGATATTGCTCATAGCCCGTTGATACATGGCACCGACATTTTTAAGACCAAACGGCATAACTGTATAGCAGTAGACCCCAAGAGGTGTACGAAAAGCGGTGTACTTCTCATCTTCTGGATACATCTTGATCTGATTGTATCCTGAGAATCCGTCCATGAAAGACATGCGTTCAAAACCACATGTATTGTCTATCATGATATCAGTAATTGGAAGTGAAAATTCGTCTTTTGGACAAGCCGTATTAAGATCTCGGTAATCTATACAAACTCGGACTTTTCCGTTCTTCTTCATAACATGAACAATATTGGCCACCCAATCTGGGTGTTGTTCTTCACGAACAAAGCCACATGTAATCAGCTTTTTGATTTCTGCTTCAATTGCATCCATCATATCTGGTCTAAAGCGTCGTTGCTGTTGTTTTACAGGCTTGACATTAGGCAAAATATTGAGTTTATGGGTAGCAATTTTAGGATCTAGCCCTGGCATATCCTCATAACTCCATGCAAAGATGTCAATGTAATCTTTTATAAGTTTTATCAGCTCTTCCTTTTTATCTTCAGAAAGATTCTTACTGATGAATATTGGTTTGGACGTAACTCCATCTCTAACATCAATCTGGATAACCTCATCTTCTGTAGGTGGCTGTCGTTGTTCAAAATGAAGTCCCATTGAGTATCCATCTGTTGAGCCCAAGGATCATTCTCAAATAATTCTGATTCATCATCGGCTTGAACCATATTGACTGAGAGTACTTGGCCAGATTGAAGTTCCTTTGAATCTGATGATTGTGAAGAGCTGGAAGAGAATTTTTCTTGTATATCGTCATTAAACATGTGGGACAAGTCATATCCTAACCCATGACGAGTCTTTTGGTAAAACGGATCACCACATAATGGTAATCGTCTGCCCTTGCCTTGATTGAGACCTTGCATAGTCTTCAAATCATACCCCATGTTCTGGATGATCTTGATAGATTGCTGACTGTATTTGTCAATTCAAATTCTTCCTTTGTCTTTATCCTTCAGCTCATCTGTCTGAGCAACAGGGATATTTCTAGCCAGGCCAAACACAATTTGGCGCTTGTTTTTCTTATCAGACGGAACCACGAAATAAGATTCTTCATGACGTCTAAAAGTTACGCAAGCTTGTGATGAAGCAGCCACAGGTAGAAGATAATAAGAAGATGTTAGAAACCTTTGAGCATACGGTCCAACATCTGTATAAGGAGGAAAAGAATTCTCCTTATGATCAATGTATAAAGCTTCTTCCGGTTCTATGTTGTCTTTATATTGATGACTTTGATTATCAGAAGATAAAGTCATTCTCTCAATAAACTTGACAGCCATATACTCGAACAGGAAATCTTCATTGATATCAAAAAGTACATAATGATTAATATTTACATCATTTACAGTCTGATTGCTACGCTTCGGATTAATCAATAGTGGACCATTATTCGTCTTCTGCGTAGATTTGCCAAGATTGACAATCAATGGTGGTTCTGGATCATTCGTACAAGAAGTACGTCCTTTGACCTTGATCATGAAAGGTTGAACTTGGCTCTTAGTAAGAATATTTGTTGATTCCTCAAATGAAGTTTGAGTTCTTCCTTTAACCTTGATCATCAAAGGTTGATCATTGACAGGTTGGGATTGAATTCGTCCCTTGACTATGATCTTCAAAGGTTGTTCCTCTGGTGGATCTTCATTAATAGAGTGATCCTCAGAGGATGATTGATCTTCAGCCATGTCTGATATATCTTTTACATGCTTTTGTTTATAAAGCCTTGAATTAGAGAAGTAGGCTTCGACACCTTTGAACGGATTAATATCAGCAAACTCAGTTTTCACAACTCCTTGGGAGTCCACATATTTGAAACATTGGTGAAGAGTTGAAGGCACAATATTGTGCTCATGAATCCACGGTCTTCCAAGAAGAATATTGTAGGATACATCCGAGTTAATAACATAGAAAGTTATCATAGTTCGAAGATCACCAATCTGAATCTGTAGACGAATCTTCCCCAGTGGTTTGCTTTTGCCAGAGTTAAAACCGACTATCGTAGTACTAGTGTAAGTCAGCTCACTAGTAGGAATCCTCAGAGGTCTTAGCATACTCTGAAGAATTATACTAATTGAAGACCCATGATCGATGTAAATCCTGTCAATTTCAGTAGATCCGATATATCCAGTGTAACATAGAGGCCTATCATGCTTGTTGTGTTTCAATAGCATATCCTCTTGTACAAAGGTAATATTGGAAATTGCTTCCATCACACTATGGCATTGCGGACATGACACTGGTATATTATCAGGAGTCTTGAGTTGTGCCAAGCATGAATCTGCTTGAAGTAAAGCTTCGCTCAAAGTCTCTCTGCTTTCTCTGAAAAGGCGAAGCAGTTCAAATATAGAAAGTCTAGCCGGAGTATTGGCTAACTGAGCTAGAATGTCAAATTTGTAAGGCTTCATCACCACCCCCTGATTGGAAGTAGGCTTCAATGGGATATCAAAGCGTACTGCCTTCTGTTTCCCCTTTTCAACCACAGACGGTTTAACAGGAACATGAGAAGGTTGAACTGGTAGAGTCTCCACTACATCTTCTGCTTCTTTGGTGGATCCCTCATAGTCTTTGTGGTACTCTTTCCCAGATCTTGTACCAGCAAAAGTTTCTTCTTCAGACTAAGGAGAAGAAAGTACCATATTACAGGATTTAGTCTTTCTTCCCTTAGCCTTCTTCTTGTGAGGGTTGTTACGAGGCACTTCAGAACCCAATCCAGTAGTGGAATTCTGATTTTGAATTTGTAAAGGAAGACATATTCCTTTATCATAATTCAAACCTTCTGCCTTTTGAAAGTTGTAACCTATCTTCCTCATGAGAAGGACAGATTGCTGACTATACAAGTGAATAGGCAGTGAGCTTTGGACAGGTATTTCAGCACAGGAAGAAACCTCTGCAACTACAGGAGAATGAAGCATAGACGTCTCTGTAGTTAAGGGAGGAGAAGAATTCGAAATACGAGGAGAAATCCCTGTTGGAGCTTTTTCATAAGCAGCAAAGACTTGTTGTGCCCGGTATAAAGGAACACTATTCATGGCTAGCCACTGCTGATGAGTAAGTTTGAGCTTGGTAGAAGGAGCTAGACTTGGAGGACAGATGTTTAGTCCTTTCAGTACCTTCTAGAGGAAGGCCATCCCATAGATGATCCAAGTCATCAGGATTTGTAATAACATGAGAAATTATGTTGCAGGTTCTGACTTTCTTACCTTTCTTGGATTTTAAAGTTTTACCTTCATTTTCCAACTCAGGTATTAAGTCAGGATGTACCTACATGATTTCACCATTCTTCAATGTGAGCGACAGTAATCCTGTATTTTCTTCCCTGGCGGGTGGGATATTCACGATCTTCATAGTCGCCTTCGAAATTGGGATAATTCCATCTGGGACTTGCTGTGGAGGAAAATCTTCAAACTGAAGAGAGACCATGTTGGTTGTAACCGTATGGTCATCATTGGTTAAAGCGATAGCGCCACCATTTATCAGGTCTTGGATCTTCTTTTTCAAGACATAGCAAGCACTGGTAGGATGATTAACGTATCTATGATAGATACAATATTTGGGATTTTCAGTCAGATTCACCTCATTAGGCCTTTTTGGCTCTGGAATATGAAGTTTGCCACTTTTTACCAGACACTGAAATATCCCTGGGATATCACTTTCGTCAAAAGAGTATTTTTTCTTTGGCCTGGAAGATTCCTGATTATTTGGCGTTGTTTTGTTCTTGGAGAGATTGACCATAAGAGTATCTTTTCCTTTCACATTATGATTGCCAGGATTATTACCAGGATTACTTTTCTTTCCTTTATCTTCTGAAGCGAAAATCATCCCGTATTCCCGAGCCAACCTACCATTGGTCTCGGCATAAACTGCTGCTATGATAAACGAAGCCCAATCTGTGAATTGGGAACCTGTGAAGACAGCAATGGATGGTCGCAGATTCATCTTGCATGTATCAATCAACGCTGAATCTGGCATACCAGGAGGCATCTTTAGAGTAGCCTGTCGGAAACGTTCAATGAACGTCTGAGTATCTTCTTTCTCCTTTTGTTTGATTTCTATCAAGGAGGACATGTTCATGTCCATACCTCCTTCATAGAAGCGGGAGAGAAACATTGCCTTGAATTCGTCAAAAGACGAAATAGAGTTATCGGGTAAGCTACGATACCAATCGTAAGCTGAACCCGTCAGACACCCGATGAACACTCGAGTGAGAAGAGCATCATTTTTCTGTAAGTGTACAGTCATAATATCAAAGTAATTGATATATTGACTGGGAGATGCTTTTCCATCGAATAAAACCATAGATTGTGGCTTGAACTTCGGTGGAAAGGGTACATCATTCCAATGAGGAGGATAAGGTTGCTTAATCCCTAACCTCTGGAGCTGATCTTTGTGCCTCAAAACTTCAAACTGTGCTTTGAGTTCACGCACTGCTTGAATGGCTTTACTGGTTTGAGGAAGTACATTTGATTGAATAGTCGTTGGATGTACCGTAACCCCCACTGGAGGTGGTACATCTTCTGGAATGATGGGATCTAGCGATGCAGAATTTTGATTAACAGCAGGCTCTTGAATATTTGAAGGTATATCAGCCCCTTAACTATCTTGAGTTTGTGCTGCTACTGGTACCGGAGTTATTACTGTAGGTTGACCAGTTTGCTGGTTCAAAATTATCTGATGCATGCTTTGCACCATGTTGAGCATGTCTTTCAATGATTGCTCCACGACAGTGAGACGTTGTTCCGTATTAGCAGATGACGTCTCTGGTTCATCTCCAACAGCGTAGAATTCAACCTCTTTTGAAGATATAGAGGGATTAGTATAGAAGTATGAATCCACACTATCGGTATCAGACTCAAAAGATTGAGGACCCCCAGCTTCTGAATCAGAAGTCTGCAATTGCCTTTGTCTTCTTGATCGAGTATTCTGATATACTCCTTCAAAGGAATCAAGAAGTCTGTTGAACTGTTGTTGACCTGGAGTTTGGGACATGTTCCGTCTCGGTCGTCATCCTCTGTTAGTATGAGATGCCATGTTGACTGATGCATATGACAGCTCATCTTCTTGGTTTTCAGCTTGATGTTGAAGCGAGTTAAAACTTAAACGATCAAAAACTGATCCTCTTGAAGCCGAACAACAACAGTTGATCACAACCTGGTGATATTCACAATGATGTTTTTCTTGGGGGAGCGTCACCGGAGATTGTGAATTCTGACGCTTTTGCATTAGCAAGTCACGTAAATCAGAAGGAACAGATGGAGTATTCTTCTTTATTACATTTGGGATAGAAAAACGTTTAGTCCCTCGTGTATAAAGAAGATTACTGGCTTCATTCGCAGAACCAAACTGTACATTTTTACGCGTTTGGAGTTGTGTGCGTAAATCTTGAGATCTAGCACGAAGGACTCTATTTTCATGGCGCGTGATTTGCAAGTTTGGTACTTTGCGTAAAGCAGTATAAGAAGGTTGTTGGTGTAGGACAGAAGTTTTACCAACGATATTTTTACGCTGCACACGTTTAGGTACATTTATATTAGATGTGCAAACATCGTTATGATTTTTATCTACACTGTCAAAAACATGAGATTTACCTTTACGCGTGGAGCGTGAAAATTGATTATCTACCACATCACAGACGGAAGATTTTGCTTTACGCGAGGAGCGTAATTTATTTGGGCCTACCACGTCACCGACGGGAGACTGATTCTTACACCCAGAAGCATAAACTTTAGAGTCTGTCCCATTACAAATGGGAGATTCATTCTTATGTACTGAGCATAAAATTTGGTTCTTAACCATTGAGCGTAAAACTTGATTCTTACGCAGTGGACGTGAAACCTGACTATCTTCACCGTTACAAACGGGAGATAAATCATCACACTTTGAGTGCAATTCTGAAGTAAAGACCGCCTCGTTACGAACGGAAGCCCCTACGACAGGAGTGGGAAGAATTTCCTTGTGATCAGAAGCAACAGAGAGATCAGAAACCACTTTGGATTTGCGAATCCAAACTTTTCGTGCTTTGCGAGACTTTTGAACATTGGAATGGCGAGAACCACCCCCAGTTCGGAGCATTTCTTCATAGGCAGTCTGGTCGAAGTGCACAACTAGATTCTTCTTGGTCGAACCGACCGAAATATCATCATATTGAGCAATCACCTCCTCGTCAGAGGAGAAGGTAGTCCCCAGCAGAGTCGCCATTTTGTTTCACTTAACAAAATTGCCAAACAAAAGTTGGATTTTGAAAATAAAACGAGAAAAAGTACAAGAAGTACAAATTTGATTCTGGAAAAATATTGCTATGGAAGTCTGATCTGTAAATGATCACTTTGTTCCTTGGACCATATGATGATGATGAAGATCACTGCTTAAAGTAGAACAACTTGGAAGAACTAAGTCACCAGAAAGGTATCGACGCACTTGGGCACTGATGGCGAGGCCGAATACTTTCCTGCTTTGCTTCACTCTGTTCTGAAAGAAAAGTTGAAGAAGAATGCTCCGGAGAATCACAATCTCGAAGTTCTGATCTCTCTGTATTCTCTCATGTTCTCTCTCTGTCCTTGTCTTTGAGAAAAATGAGTCTATTTATAGACTGGGGCTTCTGTGCGTAAAAGAGCATCAAAGTCTGTCTTTATGCTAACAACTGCCACCCATGATCAGAGTCATCCTTTGCATACGATGACACGAGTCCCATCATTTCAGTAAGAATAGGATACATGTACACACGTTCTTCGAGATATGTGGCATGAAGGCCATGTAGGCAAACCACGTTCCAAACTGGCCAGAAAGAATAGGACGTAAAAGTAGCTCCAACATCCTCTGGGCGTAAAGCAGTAAGATGAGCGTAAAATAGCTCTGTCATAGGTTTCCCGCGTAAAGTGGTTATTGAATAACCTTGAGCGTAAAATGGCTCAAATAGACTTTACGCACACATTGTTTTATGAGCGTAAGAACTCATGAAAAACTCCGTGCGTAAAAAAAACCATACAGTGAGCGTAAAGTAGCTCGATCCCCATAAACGACAACAATGGTCTTTGTATAAGACAAATTCCATTGAATTCTGTGGTAAATGCCATCATTAATATCTTCATGTCAGAGTTTGCATTAAATTCGAGATTTGACAGCTTTGTCAAGCGTAAAAGAGGCTGCTCTGTCCTTGGCGTAAAATCATAGGTGTAGACCCAAACGTAAAATAATCAGCCTGCTTAGGCGTAAATTGATTAGCCTAGATTTGGGCGTAAAAGAGATTACCCGCTCTGCTTGGTGTAAAAATCGATCACTTATGAATGGGATGACTCTTTCTTTGAAGCACTTTTTACGCTCCTACAGTCCACTAAAGTATCATTCCAATCTATTTGCTCGTATTTCTGGATGAACAAAAGGGCAATAGGTCCAAACAAAAAGGGAGAGAGGGGGGTTCCCCAGTGGGATACCCTTTTCACAAATACGGTATTTTGGCTCTCTAATACAAGTACCACAGATACCACAAACAAAGAATGGAGCGAATGTACTCTGTTTATTCAAAATCAGTTATATTCACAGAACTATATCTCGTAAGCAAAACAAAAGGTTCTTCATCTCTTCATCTGGATAAGAAGTAAAAGATTACATTGATGTCCAAAAGAAGGGAAAATCCACTACTCATCAGCAACACATAGTTTGGTCAGCTTGGCAGCACCATGCTTTCGTCGAAAAGTAGTTTTGTGGCCCTCGAAGGAGGTCATGTTTTACAATTGAGCAAACAAACAAGGCTGTTGAACCTTCGAGAAGCTACACGGAGGAGGGCAAATATAGCATGCTAAAATATCTACAAATGGTGATCTCCTCTCCCCTATATTGCGAACCCCGTGGGCCATTTCTCCAAGAGACCATACCTTCAAAACAACATCTCTAGTGTTGCTTCTGCCTACTTGAGGAACCGTAAAAGGTAAACTTTCACGATGACGCCCAACTACCGTCCGTCTCTTTGATGTATAAAGGTTCTTCCTACCATCTGAGAAAAACCCTTCCAAAACACGAAAAGTTCTGAGCTCTCTGATGTGTGTGTCAAGTGTTGCATCTTTACCATGCCCAGAACCGCCGATACCGGTCCTGGAGAAATTTGCTAGCCAGATCCCTACAGAATATGAAAATAGGGTAGAAAGAAAGTCAGACTCAGAAAAAACTAAGTCCTGAAGACTCCTATGCGCCCAAAGGGCTATGCGCCCAAAGGGATATGCGCCCAGAACAAGACATGTGGGCGCATAACACTCGGACAGTATGTGGGTGCATAACATGCCACTGCTTAGAGGGCGCATAACATGGCAACACGTGGGCGCATAGCACACTACAGTGTTGGTACATAACTTCTGTGGGCGCATAATGATGCTCACAGAAGTATGTTGCCTTAGGCACAAGCGTCCGGGCAGAAGAAAAGTCCGAGCGTCACAAATTAATGCTCGAGACTTTGTTTTTGAAGCATGCCCTCACCAAGAATCGGGTCCTGGACTGCCGAAGACGCTGTCGCAGGAGGGGAGTCACTCGGCGCAGCCCCCTTGCCCTTCGCGGATCTCTTGGCGACCTTGGGAGACATGGTTCTCAAAGAAAGAAGACGAAGAGTTTTCTGAAAAATTCAAAGAGAAGGGAATAATAAACTTTCTCTCTCCTTCTAGGCCTACTTATAGGCACGGGCCACTTCCTATACGCCCACTTGATGTATGCGTCCATTGCGTTGTATGCGCCCACAATGGCCTATGCGCCCATGTGAAGAATCAGCTTCCTGCACACTATGCGACTGTCACTTGCTGACGTGGACGACCCATGAAGGATAGACCGTTTTAAATTCCTCTCCGATGAATCTGTTAGTTCAAATTTTGAAGAAGATCTCAACAGTTGTATCTCTCTGACAGGCTGGCCAAATACTATGTGCCCAAAGGAGAGAGCCGTGCTATGCGCCCATTGCATTACGAGAAGATGATCCATGCTTCTTTCAAAGTATTTCGAACTTGTTCAAGTATCGAAAACTTTGAAGGGGGTCTTGTAGAAGCATGAAATTTTTTTAGCAAATGAAGTCCCATGCGCCCAAGCCAGTAAAGTCCCATACGCCCAAGCCAGTAAAGCTCCATACGCCCAAGTCAGTGAAGCTCTATGCACCCAGTCAATGAAGCTCCATGCGCCCAGTCAGTGAAGTTTCATATGTCCAGCCAGTGAAGTTTCATGCGCCCAAGACTAGCTCCCCTGAAAGTAGGGCGCATAGCCTGAGACATGGCTATGTGCCCAAGCCTGACTTAGTCAAAGCCATGATCAAAACGTGCACCGAAGCGCATGGCCATGTCAGTCTCCACAAGCAGTCGTCCATCGAAGCATGCGACCACGTCAACGCCACGACCAACCCACGATCTCGTAGCCTGTGTGCACCTACATCCTATGCGTCCAAAAGTGGAGACTATAGGATGTAGGCACATAACATCATTCTAGCCCAAGAACGACTATAAAAGGGGGGCCTCATCCCTCTTCAAAACACAGAACGGAAAGCATTTTCAAGTGCCAAATTGCTGTACTTCTTGCCAGTGAGCCGAGAGTTAGCAATTTTCTTAGGTTTTCTCCCACTTTTGTAATCAGAGTGTCAACTGTAGAAGCATGGAATTTCAGAACCAGAAAATCTATGCGCCAGACTATATGCGCCAAAGCTTGGACAAAGTGCTTCACCGCAAAAAGCAACAAATATAGACATTGAAAAAGGACTTTTTATTTAACATATAAAAGTCTATTACATGTCTAAAAAGGACTGTACAAAGGAGAATTTCTACAAAGAAAAATCCTAAGTCTACAGCCAACAATCAATATGCGCCCTCAGCCAGGTGCATCCCAACATGCGCCCTCAGCCAGGCGCATCCCACCATGCGCCCTCAGCAAGGCTCATCCTTTTCAGCAGCTCAGTTATGTGCACCCTCAGTTATGTGCATCCCTTGGACAGCTCGGTTATGTGCATCCCTTCAGCAGCCCAGTTATGTGCCGCTCTTCCAGCCAGGCTCACCTGATAAATGCTTCGAATAATGAAACATTTATTGAGCAGAACGAGGGTGGCAATCAACCCTCTAGCCCAGGAAGGGAAAAGAACCGCAAGCCAACCTGTGGCCAGGGAAGGCTTCGAAAGAGCCTCCAAAGCCAAAGGAAGACCGTGATCAAAACCGCGGCCAAAGGAGCAGCTTTCAACACAACCAGAATGGGCTACACCCATTTTGAAGGAAGAAAGAGCCACCAAAGCCGTAGCACCACAATCCCGATCTACGGCTCTTCCCGCACAACGAAGACGAGGCCCGGGAATCCCTATCTTTGGATGCAACAGGCACCTTCTGCCAGCCTCGGAAGCCCTCGACTCCGACTTTTGGATGTAACAGTCACCTTTAAGTGCATCAACAAAGACACTGCATCGCATCTTCACTCTCGGGAGCATCTCATCAACAGAATGCATTCGAGTAAACGAATCCATGTCGGAAGGACGTGAGAGAACGAGAAGCAAACCCTCTCTCCATGCCACTATTTATAGGCCGGGCAGATCAAACCTATGCGCCAAGTGGATGGCTCTCCGAATTCCGTGCAATGAATTTGCATTAAATGGATGAACCGGATGCTTTGAATTCAGCCAAGTCAAAACGGCTATTTAAAGCACTCGAAGAACGTAACAGTTGCACCATCAAAGACGTCTCACGAAGCGGATGTGCCGGCCAGACCGCGCATCATACAGACGCGCCCTTCAGTACCAAGAGCATTACAGGGGATGCGCCCCCATGCGTCTCCATGCGCCTAGTGGAACGCCAACCGACGCACCCACTCAGCTGTCCATCGAATGTCACAAACATTAAATGCTAAACTGACATAGTTGGCAGCATGCCTCCCAAAGTCTGAACAGTCGACAGCTTTTTTAGAAGACGAAGCATCGCCAACGTCAGCATCATCATTACTCCCCTCCGACGGCTACTGCCATATGGCCACCCAACTATCTCGTATGTGCCTCCGCGGCCATGTGCCCAAACCTGTATATGCCTCAAAAGCTGTACGCCTCAGACTTTTCACTGATCCCTAAAGACAGAAGGAAAGTCACTAATACAACTCTGCATGCGCCTCAAAAGCCATGCGCCCTAGACTTCTCCCTGATCCCAAAAGACAGGAGTAAAGTCACTACTAAAGCTCTGCATGCGCCTCAAAAGCCATGTGCCCAGAATGGTTCGTGACTCCTAAAGGTTACGAGCCAAAGTCTCCTCATGCGCCCAATCCTAGGCTCATCTTACCAGATCATTCCCTCCACCAAATCCGAGATCTCCGAGCCATAGGTCAACGACACGTGTCCTTTGACTCAGCTCATCCAAGATCTCAGCAACAGAAAGATCTTCTTCTCTGCTACGTGCCGGCTCACAACAGCAACATGAAGAAGTCAACCCCTCGATCAGGGCGTATCGTCCATGCGCCTCCATTAGCAATCAACACGTGGAATCCCCGCGTACAGGTGTATCCTACATGCGTGCATGAGCAGCCGGCCTACAAAACTATAAATAGAGGGATCATTTCCTTCTTCTATACACGGACCAACCTACGTGCACATATATTATAGCGAACAGACAGAGACTTCATACCACCAGAGAGACAGATACAGACACTCAACGTCTTTCTCCTCTCAGCAAGCTCCAGCACCCAGAGCAATCCAGACCTTCAGAGAACCGATAACAGTCGTCAGATCATCAATGGAGTCAACGTATTACCACTCACTCCATCGGCACAAGGGACCCAGATTAAACAAAAGTGTACTTCTAGGACTACGTCTAAGTCCTATATTGTAATACTGTTCTATTTGTATTAAAATTTACAATCAAAGAATTTTAATGGCAAACCAGCTGGCGACTCTGCTGGGGACCTCTTTCTCCTCCACCGAGAAAGCTGTGTCGCAGTCCGACGACGTGAAGGTGGGCTCCTCCCACAAGATGCTGGTCGTACGCCTCAATCAACAGGCGTATGAGGAGTTCATCTCTGAAAGAAGTACGAGTCCTTCGAAGCGGCTGTCGAAGCCGAAGAAGACCCGCCGAGTCTGGGTGCGCAAGGTCGACGCCTCGGGCACTACCACCGAAGGGGATACGCCAATCCAGCCTTCCCTTCCTGCTGACGTCCTCAGCAACCAAGATGCGCCCACTGGTGCAGCGCATCTCTCGGGGAAACGTGCAGCTAACTACGTTCCCTAGCCATCTCCCTCTCAGGCGAGGAAGATGCGTCGACGGAGTAGGGGCGCAGCCAATGCCCCGTGCATCACCTCTGATGCGCCACAGAAGATCTTTGTCTCTGTCTTTGACAGACTCACTCGCTGTAGTGGCGAGGAGAATTTGGATTCTGAGTACTACGCGCCCCAGCGGCCTGGTACGAAGAAGTCCAAGGCAGCACGGGCCATGCGTCCCAAACGTGCTATGCCAGCAACAAGCCAGAAGCATACGCTCACAATCATGCGTACTGCTGATGGTAAGTTGTACAAGGTCGACTCGAGTGCTGCGGCGCCGAGAACGAGCCGACCTTCAAAGTCCTTGTCTCACTTGGGCACATCTACTGCGTGCACAACCAAGTCGAGTAAGGCAAATCCAGTGGTCTTGAACTCCTGCGCCTCCTCTGGTTGTGCGTTTGAGGTCCGTTCAAGTCACTCCAAATGTTGTGGTTCCTCCACTACTGATCGGGATGCCTGTTTGGTATTAGATCATGGGGCACAACACTCACTTGACCACCCCTGCGCTTGGTCTTGCCATGCGCCTGAAGGGGGTGCGAAGGTGGCACTCTCCTCCAATGATCTGCGTAACGTGATTACTCATAAGCGCCGATCAGGAGAGTTGACTGACAAGCACGATGCGCCTCTCACGGGGCATACTTGTGCTGTGGTCACCATCAACTGTTGTTGCAAAGCGGCAGTCCCACAAAGGCAGTCGGTGTTCCAGCCGCTGCAATCATCAACACCTCTCCTACGTCGCCTCGGGAAGAAGGTGTCAACAGAAGAAGAACCAACGGTTGCTTCATGCAACGTGATCTCCAACTTTTTGTCAGTCCGAAAGACGACTGGTGTCTCTCTTTCTCGTCCAAAAGCCAGCCGAGGAAAACCAAGACAGCTGTCTCATCCTCCGGAGTGTTCGAAGGCACTCGAGCGAGGAAGAAGATCTTGGGGGAAGCTGGGGGTAGTCAGACCCTTGTCAAGCCTCCTTCCGAAGACGAGTGTGTCCAAAGCACACTTGGGGCAGATCCTCGAGGCGAAGTCAGCCTCCCAGAAGCCCCTGAAGACGAGGATATCCCCCAGAACATAGCTGGGGGTAGTCTAGCATCTGCGGACCCGAGTTCCGGAGACGAAAAGGCCCTTCAAGATGGAGCTGAGGGTAATCAGGCCCTTGCGGATGCGCCTATGGTGAATGTTCTCCCGAACATAGCCGGGGGTAGCCCAGACGAAGCTCCAAGAGAAGCAACTCCCCTACAAGGGAGTGAGGCCGAGAGTGAGGCCTCAACCCATCCATCCACTCCCGGCCGCGTCATGACGGTAAACGTGACTGAGGCTGATGTCGAGTCTGATACGCCGCTAACAGATCTCGTCCGGCGCATAGATACTCTGGAGGGAGAACTCAAAACCCTCTCTGCCTCCATGCAAACACTGACTCAGATAGTATTTGAGATACGGTCAGCTTTGACCAGGACACCCTCTGTCGGTCCCGATCCGGGGGCCAATGGAGAGTCGAGTGTACCCCTTCAACGGGTATCCTCGGACGCAGATCGCCGCGAAGCACCTCGGACGTCGAAGCCCTCAAATGCTCAACATCCGGTGGTACCACCTTCCCCGACTTCCAGCTCCACGAAAGACGTGGTCGAGAAGATCAGGGACCTACGCGAGCGCTTTGAGTCCAAGACGGGACAAGAAGAGCGCCAGAAAATGGGCATCCCCCAGCCTTATCCCCTCGAGTGGAACAAGGTGGTTTATTCTCCAAAGTATAAACCATAAACACTGACGCCGTACGACGGGAAGGACTCTCCTCGTCGCTACCTGACGTATTTCCAGTCTCAGATGGGACGCGCTTCTTACCAGCATATTTGTTGGGGCACTGAAAGGAGTGGCGTACGACTGGTACTGCAGCCTCCCCGACAATTCAATATCTTTCTTCGACGACCTGACGTGCCTCTTTCTCGACCATTTCTACGACGGCGGGAAGGACATGACAATGGCGTCCCTTATAGAGATACGCCAGAAGGAGAAGGAAACAGTTCGAGGGTTCATCGAACGCTTCCGACAGGTCTGCTTCAGACTGTCCCCGGGCATGCCAGAACATGCGCTTCTCACCTCCTGTAACATGAACATGCTGCCTGCAGTCAAGCTCTGGCTCAACTCTACTCCTCCTCCCGACTGGAGCTCCTTGATCATTGAAGCAGAAGCCGCGGAGAAGAAGGCAGCCAACGCTCGTCTTCTGGGAGTCAGTTTTCCTGCCTTCGAGGACAAGGGAAAATGGCCTGCAACCAATAACCCCGGACGAGAAGCAAAGGGGAAGCAGGCATTGACTGTCAATGCCTCAAAAGGTGGATCAGCACCTACTCAGAAGCCTCCACTTGCACCAAGGTCGAAGGAGGTTTACTCGTTCAACGATGAAGACACCCTGCAGCTCTTTGAGATACTGAAGCAGCGCGATAAGATCAAACTTCCGGACCCTAAGCGTCCTGATGAGGTTGGGAAAGTGGATAACCCGAGGTACTGTCACTACCATCGGTTTATCGGATACCCAACCAAGGACTGCTATGTCCTCAAGAATTATATCCAGCGCATGATCAATGCGGACGTAATCTCCGTCGACTACGAAGAGAAGACGGTGTCGGCCAACGTGGTGTCACTCCAGTTTGGCACCCTGCCGCCGACTACAACACAGGATGGCGTTGTCCCCATCCCTAAGGCGACAATAGAGGTGGTTAACTTACCACCAACCCGTGACAACATGAGTGTACTCATCCCACTTACCACATCTCGGGGAGAGATCCTGTGGGTTCACCCCGATCTCGTCTCCGAGGTGACCCAACCGGAGGTACGCCCTACCTCCAAGTCCAAAGGCAGGAAGATCAAGTCTTGCCGCACGGTCTCTTCTTCAGCGGAAGAGGCACTTCCTGTGCAGACGCGTTCACAACAGAGCGTCCAACCCGACGAAGCTGCCGTCGAGGTAGTGCCTCCGGGAACCGTCCCTGCTGTCCAGGACGAAGAGCCCGTCTAAGCCCCCAGCAGCCAATAAACAGAAGCAGGTAGAGGCCCGCTTCGATAGGCCCATGCGAAAAGAGAATGCCTCGGGGCTAGCCAAGCCCCACAACTTCGACATACTGGCGCAACTCGCCAGTACTCCTGCCCGCCTATCTCTGTTCGAGCTCCTCCGTCTTTCCAAAGACTCCCGAGAAGCTCTCTGCGAAGCTCTGAAGGATGCTGAATCCTTTCTCAGTCAGGTCAAGCAGCTGGAAGATCTCCCGACTGTATGCAAGCACTGTCACTGTGTGGAGGAGGGTATCCCCAATATAACCTTCACCCAACAGGACATGTTGCTCAAACACAATCGACACAACAGGCCGTTGTATTATACAGGGTACATCAGTTCAGTCAAGGTAAAACGGATTCAGATTGATCCGGGGTCTTCCCTCAGCATCATTCCGAAGACACTGCTCTCAACACTGGGGATCCCAATGTACCGACTAGCGCCCTCCAACACGACAATCAGTGGTTTCAACGCCAGCAAAAGCGAACCACTGGACAAAATACGACTAAAGTGCCACATCGGTAACCTCAGAACCGAGGTCACTTGTTATGTCGTGGACGCTGAAGTCAACTACAATATCCTGTTGGGTCGCCCATGGCTGTATGAGTACATGGTGGTGCCATCCACGCTCCACCAATGTATGAAGTACGTGTCCACCAACAATGTCATCCGTACGGAGTTCGCGGACATCGACCCCTTTAAAGGGATTGAAGCCTACTTTACCGATGCTGACTTATACAAGTCACCTAACGAGGAGGAGGCCAATGATGCTGATGACGAAGCAGAAACGACAGCAGAGCCGGATATGGAGCCTGAGGTCACTCCCGATGTTCCTTTGAAGATCCGACTCAAAGGCAAACCGCCTCAGAAGTTGCCCCCCATGAGCATTAAGCTATTCGGGAAAGCACCAGCTGCTCCTGAAGCTCCCCTGAAGATACGGCTCAAGGGAAAGCCCCCTCAAACATCGGCTTCCCTTGTGGCAAAACTACAGGGGAAGGTGCCAGTCACCGGAGGCGCAGCGGAGGCACCTCTGAAGGTGCAACTTAAGGGCAAGCCGCCGCCATTCCAGCCGCCAGAGAAGGCCCATGTAGTCCTCTCGGACTCCCAGATCAACGCTGTGGTGGACCCTCCCGATCCTAATCCAGTGCTTACAGATGAAGAGCTGGAGGAATATATCTCGGCCGATGTAGATGCCCCATCTCTCGACAATATAATTCTACGGGATAAAATCTCACATTTCATCAATAATAGAGTGTTTTTTAATTATTCTAGTCTTCCATAATGGAATGCCATGTATACATTAGATAACGCTCTACGGTCGTTGCAAACACAAATAACGACCGTCCATCATGTAAGTCGAGTAGTCCCGTCCCAAGGGGTCTGTTATATAGTCCCACCATGGTATCGAGACGAAGAATCCATCATCTTTGGCAAAGTCGAGCGCCATCAAGACCTTCCGCCACTCGAGCCAGAACCAGATGCCGGCAGAATGCAACTCTATCGGTACACGGACAAGGCAAAGTACCTCATCCAAAAGATGGGTTACGACCTAAAAAGCGACAAAGGCCTGAACTACGGCAAAGGTCGACGTCTCCCTCTCCGGCTTCCAACACCTAAAGGAAAGCCGCAGGACTACTACAACAAAACTCGACGGGGGGTAGGCTATGTCACGCCGCCGTCAACGCCAAAGAGTTCGGACGCAGAGGAAGTTGAACATTCTCACTCGTTTGAAGCATCAACGTGGGATTTCGATATCAGTATCGGATCTGTCTTCAAGAGAGTGCTGTCAGCCAACATGACATTGGCACAATCTCAAGAAGAAGAAGGCGAAGACCAAACGTCGAAATTCTTCGAAGAAGAACCCTGGGCTCAACGCCTGGGACAACAATAGGAGTCTCGTTTTGAATTACGTGAACCTCCCACCGAGGATGAAGTCGAGCAGATCGAGCTTGGGGATGGATCTTCTTCCAAACCCATCTTCGTCAGCAAAAGCCTAAAAGGAGAAGACCGAGAATCTTTAATCCAGCTGGCTAAAGAATATATCGACGTTTTCGCCTGGAGCTACGAAGATATGCCAGAACTTGATCCCCAGATTACGATGCATAGGTTGAACATCTTGCCTGATGCCAAGCCTATCAAACAACAACAGCGGTACTTCCGTCCAGACATCATGAATGCCATCGATCAGGAGGTAGACAAACTCTTGACTAGCGGCTTCATCCGTGAAGAGCAACACCCAGATTGGGTAGCCAACGTCGTCCCCCTCACCAAGAAGAATGGAAAGATACGAGTCTGTATCGACTTCAGAGACCTCAACTCTGCTTGCCCGAAGGACAAATTTCCGCTTCCAATCACCGATGTGATGATCGACAACACATGTGGCTTCGAGCGCATGTCTTTCATGGACAGGTATTCGGGCTACAACCAGATCAAGATGTTCCCCGATGACGTAAAATATACGTCATTCAGGACTCCAAAGGGCATTTTCTGCTACACAGTGATGTCCTTTGGCTTGAAGAATGCTGGTGCGACATATCAACGTGCTATGAGCACCATTTTTCGTCAACACCTTCGTAAGATAGTCGAATGCTATGTTGACGACATCGCAATCAAGAGCCATCTCAAAGAAGATCACCTGCAAGACCTCAAGACGGTCTTCGATCTCATGCGGGCGCATCAACTCAAGATGAACCCCGCTAAATCCTTTCTTGGTGTTTCGAGCGAAAAGTTCTTGGACTTCATCATCACGGCGAAAGGCATTCATGTCGATCCCGAGAAGACCAAAGCAATTCTTGATATGGACCCTCCGAAAAATCTTCGAGAACTTCGAGGCCTATAAGGACTTCTGGCATACATTCGGAGGTTCATAGCAAACCTTTTCGGCAAATGTCAGCCCTTCACCCAGCTCATGAAGAAGGGAGTCTCTTACGTCTGGACAGAGGAATGCCAAAAGGCTTTCGACGACATCAAAGCCTACCTGACGAGCCCTCCAGTCCTGGTGGCACCCGTCGCTGGCAAACTATTCCTACTCTGCGTCCGTGCCATGGATTATTCCCTCGGCGCCCTGCTAGCTCAGAACAGCGACACAGGCTATGAGCAAGCAATCTACTACCTCAGCCGAACTCTGATCGGGGCCGAACACCGGTACAATCCCGTTGAAAAGGAGTGCTTGGCTCTGGTATTTGCCATCCAAAAGACTCGTCATTATGTCTCGGGCCAGACAATTCACGTCATTTCCGGAGTCAATCCGCTCAGGGTCCTCATGACGAAGCCAGGATCACTGAACTCCCGGCTAGCCACATGGGCGATCTTGCTAACGCCATACAACATGGTGTTCGTTCCACAGAAGGCTGTTAAGGATCAAGCTCTGGCCGACTTCTTAGCTGCACACCCCATCCCAGAGTCCTCAAGACTCTATGAAGACATCCTGGATGAGGTCCAAGAATCAAATATCATCGAAGAAAGCTCCGTCTTGCGGATGTTTTTCGATGGCGCTTCAAGAACAGGCCCCAAAGGCCAAATTGTTGTAGGAGTGGGGGTAGTATTAGTCTCCCCCAATCAGCTGGTCATCCAGCATGCTTACTCCCTTTCGAAGCCGTGCTCCAATAACGTTGCTGAGTACAATGCGCTCATTATGGGACTCCAGCTAGCGCAACAGCTGGGGGTGAATCATCTGGAAGCCTACGGCGACTCAAAGCTCGTCGTAAATCAGATCAGAGGAAAATATGAGGTTCGCCATGAAGATCTGATCCCCTACCATGAAGTTGCATTGAACATCATTTCAACCTTTACCGTGTTCTTCATCGAACACGTACCTCGTCTACAAAATCTAGAGGCCAATGCTCTGGCTGGCCTCGCAGCTTCTTCGGCGGCACCTCTCAGAACTCAACACTACGTCACGGTGGTGGGTCGAGACTTGGTCTGCCCTAACAAGTGGCTCATGCCATGTCAACGGGTGCCAGTGTTAACGTCCGAGATTGAAGATTTCCGTTCATCGACTTCGCTGTCTACAGAATTCTTCCGGAGGACCCGAAAGAAGCCGTCTCAGTCAGGAGGCGCTCTCTTCGGTTCTACTACGATACAGCCACAAAAATGCTGTACCGACGCTTCTACGATGGACTTCTCCTTCGATGTTTGTCTAACGAAGAAGCAGCCGAAGCCCTTCGAGAAGCTCATGATGGAACCTGCGGGGCCCATCAACCTGGTCCTAAGTTGTAGGATCGACTGCGACGCATGGGCTACTACTGGCCAACCATGGCCGCTGACGCTATTGAATATGCTAAGAAGTGTCATGCATGCCACTTTACGCAGACTTCATTCGTACACCGTCCGAACCACTACATCCTACAGTCGCCTCCTGGCCCTTCGAAGCTTGGGGAATGGACATTGTGGGACCGATCACCCCTCCTTCATCGAGAGGACACCGCTTCATCCTAGCGATCACCGACTACTTCTCCAAATGGGCAGAGGCAGTTCCTCTGGCAGAAGTGAAAAGCTCCAGGGTGATCAGCTTTATCATGCACCACGTCATCTACCGTTTCGGGGTACCCCGAAGGATCATCCACGACAATGGTCCTTAGTTCATCAGCCATGTCTTCAGCCGATTCTGTGACAAGAATCGTATTCAAAATGTGGCATCTACCGCCTACAATCCGGCAGTAAACGGATTAGCAGAGGCGTTCAACAAAACTATCGTCAGGCTACTCAAAAAGGTCGTATCATCTAATAAATACGACTGGGATGAAAAGCTCGGCGAATGCCTTTGGGCCTACCATACAACGGTACGGACCCCGATAGGCAACACACCATTCTCCTTGGTCTACGGGAGCAAAGCGGTACTGCCTCTCGAGATTCAGATACCCTCACTCCGCGTAGCAATCACAAACCAACTCACAGAAGAAAACAATCAACGTCGTCGTCTGCGGAAACTGGAGGCACTTGACGAAAAGCGTCTTCTAGCTCAACAACGCATCAAACTCTACCAAGCCCGTATATCACATGCTTTCAACAAGAAGGTCAAGCAGAGGACTTTCCAAGTTGGCGACCTGGTCCTGGCAGTCAGGAGGCCGATGGTGTTGACTCACAAAATACCCTAAAAATTCGAGCCCAAATGGGAAGAACCTTTCATCATCGAGACAGTATACTCAAACGGTGCTTACCGTCTCGCTAAACCCAATGGGGACTTGTTCATGATGCCCATCAATGACAAGTTCCTAAAGAAGTACTACTCTTGACATCTTTCAGACATGTGCTTCCACCAGGGGACCTGCGGACCTAATCATCAGGGCTCACAGACAATTCCTTTCCACAAAATCATACGCTTCCAGAACCCAGCTGTTCCGTGGCATCCTCCAGTAGAAGAACAACCACGTCCACATCACCTCTGAGTTGTTCCCCTACGCCCTACAATGCAGAATCTTACACCCCGTAAGATTACGCTATCCTTCATGTTTACCACGTCCATATTACCTCTGAGTAAACATCCCGTACAGACAACCCCCGCGTTGCCATACATCGATCACAAAACTTCCACGTCCACATTACCTCTGAGTAGTTCCGTACATCTCCTAGAGTCATTCCTACCACGTCCACAATAACTCTGAGTAGGAAGATTCTATCATTCGAACCCCATATTTGCCACGTCCACATTACCTCTGAGCAAATACATTGGGTCCTTCAAACTTATTATCTGTATCTAAATCCAAGGTACACAAAAGATAGTAGGTCTACACAAATCATCAAAGTTCATGACAAGCAAAAATGAACACATCGCAGAAAATAATGTACTTCTTTATTTCTAAAAAAGGAGAGCAAAAAAAAACAAAAAAATAGAGACTACAAGCCCTAAATATCCCCAGGGTTGGCGGAAAGCTCTGCAATTCGGCGTTTCAAATCTGCCGCCCGAGTCTCCACAGTCGCCAAGACTCGACGTTCAGCTTCTTGACGCATCACTTCAACAGCCTCAGCAGAAGTTTCATTCTCGTGCTTCTCATCAAGCTTCTGTCTCTGCTGAGCCAGGGTAAGAGCTCGGAGAGTGAAAGTCGCTTCCTCCTTCTTGAATGCTACGTGTTCAGCCTGGACACGTTCAGCGTCCAATAGGAGTCGGGCCCGCTGGTCCTCAAGGCAGCGCATCTGTGCGTCAATCTTCGTGATATCAGCATCCAACGCAGCTCGCGTCTCCACTATCTCCCGTGTAGACTGAGATAATTGCTCCACCGCAGCTTCAGTCTCAGCCACTTCGCGTTCCCAGACACTCACTGTGGCCTGGTAAGAAGGCTTAGTCTCGGCGAGCAGCCTCTCCTTCTCCGCATCTATCAGGACAGAGAGGTCATTTCACTGGATGCGCTCTAATTCGAAAAGCCGCTGGTCCAACTTAGCCACCGTGGCTTCCAGAATGACGGCCAGGTGATCGTGGCCCGGGTGAACACGGATTAGATTGATGTGAGGCAATGCCAAAGTTCTTGCCGTCGTAAAGCTCCCCTTGGCGTCCGTCACTGCCGACACCCCCTCTGCAGTATTTTGTATACTGCCTCAACGATGAATTTCACATATTCATCTGCGTCTGCCAGCACCTACGGCATCATAGCAGGGGTTGGAGGAGCTACTCCAGTCGGCGGACCGGAAGAAGACCCGCCGACCTCAACCTGCGAGGCTGGAACCTCGGTATCAGTAGGCTCTTCATCAACAGGGGCCTGACTACTAGTCCGAGGAGCCAAGGGAACAGAAGAAGCCAGGACAGGCGTCGAGATCGTACCCCAAGTGGAAGGAGCAATAGAGGGTTCCGTTACACCCTTACCCTTCCCAAACTCGGAAGTACCACCGACGTCAGTGGCCACCTCTCCAACACCCAACGTGCTATCACCAGCCAATACTTCCCCTGGCCGAACGGGGATATCAACACTTATCTCCTGACTCGTCCCTGAAGTCAGGACCGCCAAACGGGTCTCTTCATCAAATCCCTCTACAGGGACAGGATCTGTCGCTACCTCCTGATTGGTAGCCACCTCAGCTTCCGCCGCTGAGTCTGGGGTAGGGCTCGGCAATGATGCAGCCGACCTCCCCTCATCATAACAAGGAGGAAAATCAACCCTCTCCTCTGTTTCGACCGTCTCTGTTGCCCCCGCAAAAGGCTCTTACAACCCTGGAGCGACGTCATCCGAAGACGACGAACTCCACCCCACATCATCATCACGAAGCCCCGTGTCCGCTGGACCCTCAACGTCCAAGACCCTCACGGCAGCTGGCACCTCCCCGGAAGTTGTTGTAACCTCTGCATCTCTTTCAACAAAGTCTGGAGATAGTAAAACCTCTGCGGGAACATCTTCAAGACTCTCCTCTATTGGAGACATTACCATCGGAGGGATGCGCTCATCAGAAGAGCTTGCTACATTCTTTGGTTTACTGACACCCGGTTTTGAAATGCGGGTCTTTTTTTTCGACGATCCCTACAAGAAAAAAGCACAAGTCACCAAAATGACAAGATAAGCCAAAGTTACGGAGGACTCCTTACCTCAGCAGGAGCTGATTCCACTGGCGGTATAGGTGGTACTCCCGTTGCCTTTGGAGTCATCGTCTTTCTCGACCTTTTTGGTACAGACGAACCGGCTTCCGCGTCAGCCCAGCTCTTCCCAACAAGGGGATCTCTCACTGATGCTGCAGCAGCAGCCCAATATCCTGTCGGTTCTGGTGGGCGATATGACTGAGCCACCATCAACATGTTTGCCGTGGCCTCCAGCTGAGTTCCAATAATGAAACTAGTCTCTCTGTCATAACCTGGAGACGCATCATTCATTGTGCAATACAACTTAGCGGCCGAATACAGGATATGTGGGCGAGAGTTACGAACGGGAGCCATAAACTGAACACCAGTACATCCGACATTGTAATATTGCCAGCCCCGGGCTCCATCCAGCAAACTTCCGATTAACCCCAGACTGTTACTGGGATTCCGTAGCATCAGCTGAGTATAGCCAAACTGGCGAGCGAACCGGCTGGGCAGATATGGCTCCAGATAACACCTATTCTGGTTCCGATAGACCAAGTGAGAAGGCCGAATACTTTACAACCAACGAAAACCCTATTTCGGTAGAGTAATCGCGTCTTCACGAGAGTCGACTAAATCTTGGTCAGCCTCGAAATCTTTGAAGATGGGGGCGACCTTGACAATCTCCCACCCCTGAAGGTAGGACAAAACTCTCCTGCAAACGGGGACGCCAGTGTATAACCACTTCCTCTTGTAGAAGCGGCGGATAAAGGTATCTCCTTCAACATGATCCTCCTCCGGACCAGGACTCATCATATTCGGATAATGCAGAATCGGTCATCCAAAAAGATAATGGAATGGCAATTCAGCCCGAGGAAAGTTGTCGTTTTTACCTCTCCACTGGATCACGTCATCAACAAAAGTCCTCAAACCCCACAATAGGTTACACACCATAGCGGGAAGGAGAGCTAAGGGACGCCCGAAAGCCAACTTTACGGCAGGCAAAATAAGGTTCCAGTGTACCCTCTCCACTGCACCAGATCCGCCCGCAAACACACAATCTCGGAGCCATATCATCAAGTATGCTGTCAGCACCGCTTTAGACGACATCCGGTGCGCACAGTGCCAGAAGCAGCTATACGCGTTCTCGCCATCCTCATTGGAACGAGGAGTCCTCTCGTCCAGCCGGCTTATCTCAGAAGTCACTTCCGCAGGTTTCAGCCCTTGCGGAGTCGTAAATCGGATCCTCGAGGGGTCCGCCAAATCCTGCTTGAAAACATAATCCCTTCAAGCAGTCACATGAGGCTGGGTCTTAACTTTGTCCTTCCTATGCATCAAATAATAACGGCTCGCCACTTCTTTGAAAATGGCCATCATCTCCGAGTCCTTATTTTCCAGAACCTGGATCTCTTCATTTGATGGGAAATATTCCTCGTACGGTTCTGAGCCCCAGGGAAGCTTGGACACTTCGTACATCTCGTGGAGAGCCAACCCCAACTCCCCCACGGGAGTATAGAAGGTGCCAGTCTGGGTATTAAACAACTCCAAGAGTGCAAGGAACATAGGCTTATGGAGATCCACGCCAGCCTGTGTGGCACGGATAGCGGCTGTCAGCCCAATTTCCTTAAGCTCAGCCTTGAACTTCGAAAGCACCCAAATAGTCAACTCGTCCCACCTCGAGACATGATGACACCAACCTTCGACCCTAAAGCTACCTTTCGGATACATGACCCTCGATATCAGCATCCGACTTGCGAAGGTTGAGGCACTAAAGGCGAAAGTGTCATTTGGGACTTCATTGTAGAGACTCCCAGGACGCAAAGTTCGGCAACTGAGCGAGGGACCGGTTCGTAAAGCAGCCAGGGTATCCCTCTGATTCGAGGTAGCATCAATCGAAAGAGCACCCCCTAGGGCTCCCCCCTGAAAAGAACCAGTCTTCTTTGACCTTCAGTATCTTCGCTTCAGTGGAGATCAGACGGTCGTCGAACAAAAAGGCGGGTTTCAAAAAGGTCACATCCTCGGATTCAGCAGATTTCAGTTTTTCGCTCTCCATCATGCTCTGGAGGAAAGTCGGCACTGGTTCTGGATCTGCAGCACCCTCTCAGGAGGTTGATCCTGTAAGATAACACCCTTGGCAGGGTTGACAACCACCTCATCAAAATCAACTCCCATTTGACAAAGGGAAGCATCCAGAAGGACCTCATTCTGCAACGAAATCGTCATCGATACTGGCACAACAAAAATCAAAGGTCAGGCAAAAAGACAAAGTGTGTCAAAGCAACCTGGCACGTCATCTGGGTTTAAACCCATGCGCCTCAGTAAAAGGATTCAGCGCATCATCAGGATGTAAACCCATGCGCCTCAGTGAAAGGCTTCAGCGCATCATCAGGACGTAAACCCATGCGCGTCAACAAAGGCTTCGGTGCATTCAGGATATAAATCTATGTGCGTTCGCAGTTAAACCTCGGTACATGATAAAGGCCTAAACCTATGCACGTTGGCGGGGTGAAACCTCGACGAGGACAGAAGTCCATGCACGTCGGCAGAAGAGAGTTAGGGCACGTCAACTCAGTCGCATGATCCAAAGACCGCATGAACAAAGAAAGTAGTGGAAAAGACGACACCCACCCGTCACAGCGGGGCGAACGTCGGCCGGAGTCACAATGGTGATAGGGGCATCCCCCTCGGCATACTCCACCGGCTCCTTTCCCTTGCTAGTACCGCTGCGAGGAGTCTTGGGAGCCATTTCTTTGAGAGAAGAAAAGTTAGGGTTTTTGAAGAAGAACTCTAAAGAAAGCAAAAGCAAGAAGAAGAAGAACTCTCTCTCTCCATCTCTCGCCTATTTATAGGGCTTGGTCGCACGCGTGAACCGATGATGTGTGATCTCAGCCGTCGCCTCGGGTTCTGTAAAGAGATAACCACAAATAAAACCAAAAAAGATCATTATTAATCTTTTTTAGGTTACCGAGGCATCTTCATTTGCACTAACTGAGCGGAGCATGCGCCCCAGCACTGACGCGCGGAGTATCTATGCGCCCTGACGGTCATGCGCCTCCACTACCATGCTTCTTATTCAAAGTATTCCAAAACTTATCCAAAAGTTTTGAAAACTTTGAAGGGGGTCTTGTAGAAGCATGGAATTTCAGAACCAGAAAGTCTATGCGCCAGACTACATGCGCCAAAGCTTGGACAAAGTGCTTCACAGCAAAAAGCAACAAATATAGACATTAAAAAAGGACTTTTTATTTAACATATAAAAGTCTATTACATGTCTAAGAAGGACTGTACAAAGGAAAATTTTTACAAAGAAAAGATCCTAAGTCTATAGCCAGCAATCAATATGTGCCCTCAGCCAGGTGCATTCCAACATGCGCCCTCAGCCAGGCGCATCCCACCATACGCCCTCAACAAGGCGCATCCTTTTCAGCAGCTCAGTTATGTGCACCCTCAGTTATGTGAATCCCTTGGGCAGCTCGGTTATGTGCATCCCTTCAGCAGCCCAGTTATGTGCCGCTCTTCCAGCCAGGCTCACCTGATAAATGCTTCGAATAATAAAACATTTATTGAGCAGAACGAGGGTGGCAATCAACCCTCTAGCCCAGGAAGAGAAAAGAACCACAAGCCAACCTGTGGCCAGGGGAGGCTTCGAAAGAGCCTCCAAAGCCAAAGGAAGGCCGTGATCGAAACCGCGGCCAAAGAAACAGCTTTCAACACAACCAGAATGGGCTACACCCATTTTGAAGGAAAAAAGAGCCACCAAAGCCGTAGCACTGTAATCCCGATCTACGGCTCTTCCCGCACAACGAAGACGAGGCCCGAATATCCCTATCTTTGGATGCAACAGGCACCTTTCGCCTGCCTCGGAAGCCCTCGACTCCGACTTTTAGATGTAATAGTCACCTTCAAGTGCATCAACAAAGACACTGATTCACATCTTCACTCTCTGGAGCATCTCGTTAACAGAATGCATTCGAGTAAATGAATCCATATCGAAAGGACGTAAGAGAACGAGAAGCAAACCCTCTCTCCATGCCACTATTTATAGGCCGGGCAGATCAAACCCATGCGCCAAGTGGATGGCTCTCCGAATTCTGTACAATAAATTTGCATTAAATGGATGAACCGGACGCTTCGAATTCAGCCAAGTCAAAACGGCTATTTAAAGCACTCGAAGAACGTAACAGTTGCAATATTAAAGACGTCTCACAAAGCGGATGCGCCGGCCAGACCGCACATCACACAGACGCGCCCTTCTGTACCAAGAGCATCACAGGGGATGCGCCCCCATGCGTCCCCATGCACCTAGTGGAACGCCAACCGACGCGCCCACTCAGCTGTCCATCGAATGTCACAAACATTAAATGCTGAACTGACAGAGTTGGCAGCACGTCTCCCAAAGTCTGAACAGTCGGCAGCTTTTTCAGAAGACGAAGCATCGCCAACGTCAGCATCATTATTACTCCCCTCCGACGGCTACTGCCACGTGGCCACCCAACCATCTCGCATGCCCCTCCGCGGCCATGCGCCCAAACCTACATACGCCTCAAAATATGTGCGCCTCAGACTTTTCACTGATCCCTAAAGACAGAAGGAAAGTCACTAATACAACTCTGCATGCGCCTCAAAAGCCATACGCCCCAGACTTCTTCCTGATCCCAAAAGACAGGAGTAAAGTCACTACTAAAGCTCTGCATGCGCCTCAAAAGCCACGCGCCCAGAATGGTTCATGACTCCTAAAGGTTACGAGCCAAAGTCTCCTCATGCGCCCAATCCTAGGCGCATCTTACCAGATTATTCCCTCCACCAAATCTGAGATCTCCGAGCCAAGGGTCGACGACACGTGTCCTTTGACTCAACTCATCCAAGATCTCAGCAACAGAAAGATCTTCTTCTCTGCTACGTGCCGGCTCACAACAACAACATGAAGAAGTCAACCCCTCGATCAGGGTACATCATCCATGCGCCTCCATCAGCAATCAATATGTGGCGTCCCCGCGTACAGGCGCATCCTACATGCACGCATGAGCAGCCAGCTTACAAAACTATAAATAGAGGGATCATTTCCTTCTTCTATACACGGACCAACCTACGTACACACATATCAACTTCTACAGCGAACAGACAAAGACTTCGCACCACCAGAGAGGCAGATACAGACACTTAACGTCTTCTTCCTCTCAGCAAGCTCCAACACCCAGAGCAATCCAGACCTTCAGAGAACCGATAACCGTCGTCAGATCATCAACGGAGTCAACGCATTACTACTTACTCCATCGGCACAAGGGACCCAGATTAAACAAAAGTGTACTTCTAGGACTACGTCTAAGTCCTATATTGTAACACTATTCTGTTTATATTGAAATTTACAATCAAAGAATTTTAATGACAAACCATCAACGGAGTAAAGGAGCAACTGCCGCTCGATTTCTATCGTCCCATTTCCCAGAATTCTTTTTTTGTACTATGGGATCCTCAGCACAGGATCTCTCAGGCGTACTCGATTTGTGGTGCCTTGTGCCAATAAAGAAAAGATAGTATTTTCTTCTTCTGTCTTTGTGTGTGTCCATAACTACAGGCCAGCTACCATATCTGTGATAGAACATGAATGTACTGCCATATAACACGAAGAATCATATAGCACCTTGGTGCACACATAGAATAGCACCTCAGTGCGCACATAGAATAGTACCTCAATGCACACAAAGAGTGGTACCAGAACAAGTACAAGTAGTCAAGTCTGGAACATGGTTAATCAGTCAATCACATGAAGTCCTTTGCCCACATTGTGGTAAGGGTATCGGGTTAGGATATATGATCATAGACATTATGCTAATCATCATGAAAAATGCTAGGCCCTCTGGCTTATAGAATCTACCAAATCAATGATCACAAGCTATCAGTAAATGTCTCCAAACTACCGGGATATAACAATGGTACCACCTAAACAACATTAGCCATCTATATCACATAAGTGACATTACCACTACATGCTATGCTACCTAACTATACAAGATCACTAAGGTCTACCAGATGAAGAGAGATACCAGGTTTTAGGCGTTTGAAAAATCGAGTAAAAACCATATATTGATATCCTTGATATTTTTCTCATTCCGTAAAATATTTGCACAATCACCAAAATTCACGAATTCATATGTCTGCCAAACCAATATCCCAAAATCATACTTCCAAATTATAGTCAATCCTCAAACATATCCAAAGATTATAATCCTGATACATATATAACGACTCCTAGTTATATCTGGCTAAACTAGGATATCTTCTAGAGGGAATAGTCATGGAACGTGAATCTAATAATTAATGCCGCCGAAAAATGGCAATAATTGCATGAACCACTCTGGAGCAAATCCACGACCCTTAAGCAAAATAAGGACCGGGGTCGCAGACCATCCACAGAGTAGAACCGCGCTCCTTACGCTATCTGACGGATAAGATAGGTCAATAGCTAGGCGACTAATCTAATAACACGAGTCTACCTATGAGCTACTGGGATCACTTACTTATGCTAAATAATTAGTATAAATTTGCATGAGTCTGGTTCAACAAACTAAAGGGACAATTCTGCCCAAATCTTTGAACTAAATTCCCTACAAAAATTTCTGAAAAATTTGGCAGAATCTCCTCTGTATTTCTTGAATCGGAGCTCCTTGTAAGATGGGGCCATAACCACTCGATGCAACCTGCTACAAAATTCATAACCGAGAACACTAAGTCTTTGCCTTCAGCAGCACTACGATGCGTACTAGGCACCAAACCTTAGCCGAGAATACTAAGTCTCAACCTCCAATAGCACTACGATGCGTATTGGATGCTAAGCCAACACATACGACGAGAATTGCCACGCAGGGCGCACACAAAATAGGTCCACATTTCAAACCAAAACACAACCACAGTCGCTGGAATAGTTAGCCTAAGTCGTTAGCCGATTGCGAGTGAGACACGAGGCATATGGGGACAATCCATACAAATGAGTCATGCTCGTGTGCTCAAAGGTATGGATGGCCTATTTGAGTTGTCTGATACGGTTTGACCTAGTATCAAACTAAGCTATCATAAGTTCTCATCATGGCAGTTCTACTACTATGCTACACTATTCACAATTATACATATACAATTACTAATTAATTAAATGTAATAAAAATCTACCGAGAGGGCATGAACCGTCGATAAGCAAGGGATACTTGCCTAGAGGGCTCGGCTAGGTAATCTAGTCTTCGCCATCCGGAATCCAAGGTAGCACGTCCATCTGGTCATCAAAAAACACAATAAACAACCATTAGAATTAAATAATGACATAAAGCATAAGGATGGCAGAAGACTATAACGTGTAGGTCCCTCTAGTCGTACAAGGATTTGGCATGAAAATTGAGGCACACGGATCGATATAGACATGTAAACTGAGACGTGCACATAATTCAAGACGTGTACGTGATTCAAGATGATACGAATATGGAGACGAACAGAACATGCAAATAAATCGAGATATACACATAGATCGAAGGATCATGAATATCAGGATAGCGCATAAATTAATAATGCACACAAATATAGGCATGCACACAAATAAAGATAGCTCAAGATATAATATGGAACATAAATCAATACGATACGCAAATCGATGTGTGTGCACGTAAATCAATACGACATGTAAATCGGTACGTGCATGCAAATCGATGTGGCATAGATCACGAGGTAGGCACAAAGGCCGAGACACAAAAATTAAAGTGGTATGTAAACCGAGATAGCACGGTTCCTGAGCCAGCACAGGGCTCGAGGTATCCTGCTGCCTAAGGCAGTATGTGGATCGAGGTGGCACCAAAAATAAGATGGCACACAAATTAAGGTGCATGCATCCCAAGAGGCACGAGGAATGATGGAACTTACAAATCGAGGGTGTGTTGCTAGAGACAACACACTGTACGAAGCAGCGCGTTACTCAAGACAACATATGGCTCGAGGCGTGTGATCGAAGGAAGAGAAAGGGTGATGGCGGTGGAGCTATTAGGGCTTGGACAGGTCACGACGGCTCCCATTGACGGTAGAGACAGAGAGGGAAAAGTCAGAGGAGATCGGCCAGGTGGGACTGGTCGACCGCCAGTGGAGGAGTGGACATCAACGAGATGGTGACACTGCCAGTGGTTGGGGAGATGTCAGCGGCCATGGCGGGTGACGACAATGATGATGGCGGCAGTGGAAGTGGTGGTAGGAGCAATGGTGGCTGACCACATAGCTGCGAGGAAGAAGATGGCTATGGTGGTGGTGGCCGAAAGTAGTGGTGGCCAAAGGGTAGTAATTGTAATGCCCCATCCCACTCAGTTTAACTAGAAGAATCGCAACGACGTTTGGACTTAGCCGTGCAACGGCTTGCTCGAAGTCTCGCTCGGTCGAGGCAACTCCTCGCTCAGGTAGGTGGCTTCGGTGAACTTACCACGGCTTGGCCTTCACATTAATGAAAGAAAGTTTTTATTACACTAAATAGGCTTGATAATAAAAGAGATGAATTCACATATCTAAGGGAATAATCCAATTAAGTTGAGTAGGTGCGTAGTGTCATGCCCCGATTCCAAAGAATCGATAGTCGTCCCCCGGGCGTGATGCCGTGTGAACCTAGGTTGCAATCGCACAAGGCATAGTCATAAGGTAATCTGAAACGCAATATCTAAGAGAAAGAGCGCAGACAAATTGAATAACACATTGAGACAACGAAACTTTGTATTTTATTGATAATAGACATCATTTATAGACTCTATTATAATTGTGTCACACGGGCTTATAATACTCGATTACAAAAGGAGTGCCAATGAGATAGCCGTTCCATACATACATCCTTCATTTACAACATAAGTATTCCAGCCACCTAGATTGGAGGGAGGATGAGACATATTTCTTAGACTGTTGCAGAGAGTCTTCAAAAGTGATGTGATGGAAGTCTTTGATGCGCAGTCGAAGCTTCAAAAGCACGAACGTCGTTTGGTCAGCTGGCGCGTTCTTCTTGATTTCTAGCACCTGTGAAGAGCGAGGGTCAGTACGATCACATGTACTGACAAGTGGCTAGTTAAACCCAAGCTTTGTATTTGGTTCAAGCAGTTTTATAAAAATATGTTAGCTATTTGGTGATCTTTCTAACCATCCTGATCGATTTGTATGTTAACATGTTTTGAGGCAAGCATATAAAATTGTATACATTGAACAATTATCCAAGTTCATCCCGTGTCACGTGCATTAGTTCAAGCAGTGAAAGGGTGTGAAGGTTACTGGCAATGTTAAGCCATCACGGACTATAGCTGGGTTAGACGACGACCCTTTCGCGGCGGGCAGCGATCCCTATACGAAAGTTTCCGAATCATCCGTGCCGATTCATTGCTGGAGCTTGCTATAACTCTTTCCTCTCGGCCGAATCGGTTCCTTGGCCTAGGCAACCATTCAAGGAAACTATACCTTAGACATAAGTTGTCCAATAACCATTTTTGTAGATCATAAAATAATTCTATCTCTTTTCTAGAACCTTATCTTTTCTCTTTTTTGGTATGAAACTTACATTTTTTTAGAGTAAATTACTCTAATTGATGCAGTTATTTTGAGTTGCCTCTAGCAAGTGTTTCATGAAGAATGGTGCCTCAATTCATTGATTCTACACTATGGCGACAAGCATTGCCTTTATGTTTCATGATTGATTTTGAAATAGAGGGTCGAGGCGAAGGAGGTCAGCCACTCACGTTAGTCTTTACTTCAGGCGAGGGACTGGTTGGCTAGGCCTAGACGTCGCCTGCGCGATCACCTGCAATCGCATAAGCAACTAATTAGAATACTGTGTTATTCAAGGAGTTCGATACGAATGCGAAGTTCAAAAATATAAGCCATAAAAACCATCGAAAACACATTCACGAAAACCTAAGCCAAAGCCGAAGCCAAAGCAAGTGTGGCATGAAAAGCAGAGCAACGAAAAGTCTCTCCCGACTCAGTCACAGAGCCAATCCTCGAGGTACAACTCGCTGAATATGGGACTTAATTTTGAAGAAGCCTTTTCATAATGAGACAAGGATCTTAATTCAATCATTTCCGTTTGACCGATCTCGATCTATCGGTCCCGACTGAATCGATAGCGACAGTGTTCCTTTTTCGCATACCTCGTGGACGAAAACATGGCATAATGTAGGGATGAAGCACTACAACATAATCAACTAAGAAAAAGTTTTATCCTCGAAACTTAAGAATAGAACCTACCTCTACGAGAAAAATGAAGGAAATTTCTCCTTCATCTCCGATTCAAGTTCCCAAGTTGATTCCTCGACTGAATGATTACTCCAGAGTACACGAACGAGAGGGATCGCTCAATTCCATACTTATCCTTGTGTTCCAAGATTTGGACTGGCACATTAACGTAGGATAAGTCTGCCTTCAGCTCCAGCTGACCAAAATCTACTCTGTGGCTTGGGTCATGCATATACTTCCGCAACTGAAAGACGTGGAAGACATCATGCACATCCATTAGCGCTGGCAGCAGGGTAATTTGATAGCCACTAGGGTGACTCGCTTGAGTATTTTGAATGGCCCAATAAATCTCGAACTCAGCTTTCCCTTTGCACCAAACCGGGTAACTCCTCGCCTGGAAGACACTTTAAGAAATACGTGATCGCCTTCTAGAAACTTGAGGGGTCGATGATGGGCATCTATGTAACTTTGTTGGCGACTCTGTGCAGTCTTTAATCTTTTTCGAATGTGCTAAACTTTTTGTACAGTCTGTTCTGCCATCTCCGGGCCAAAAATTTACTACTCTCCGACTTCATCCCAAAAAATTGCTGACCTGCACTTCCGTCCATACAAAGCTTCATACGGTGCCATCTGGATACTAGATTGATAGCTATTATTATATGCAAATTCAGCCACAGGTAGATAAACATCCCAACTCGACTTGAAGTCAATTGCGCAGAGCCGTAACATATCTTCGAGAATATGATTCACATGCTCCGTTTGGCCGTCGATCTGGGGATGGTAACACTACAAGAAAATAGGACTTTCACGACGTTTATTCCAGCGACGTTTTTGTAAACATCGGGTAAGTTAGCATATACCGACGTATTTAAAAAAATGTTGATTATGACCTGCGTTTGTCTTTAAATGTTGTGCAATATACTAACGTTTGTTAACAAATATTGATAATTACCTGCATTTTTCCTTAAACGTCAATCAATGTACCAACGCTTTTAAACAAATGTTGACAATTACTTGTGTTTGTCCTGAAACGTCGAACAATATACCAACATTTTAAAAATAAATGTTGACAATTACCTGCGTCATCTTTAAACGTCGAGTAATATACCAACATTTAAAAAAATATTGGTAATTACATGCATTTGTTTCTAAACATGGAGCAATATGCCAACATTTTGTGAAGAATGGAGCATATTTTACGCTTATTTGATATTTATTTGATGTGAGAAAGAATTTTTTTTTCTAATCCTATACAAATTAGGCATATTTTGTTATAAAAATTAAGGTGGACCACCAAATAAATTAAAAAGTCTGCTTTATACAGGGAATTATGTATGTATATATATTATGGAAACGTCGGTCTTAAAGTCCAGGAAATTAAAGAAACACATATGCCTAGCGCCAAAATTATATTTTCCTCTAATATTTCCCTCCTAAACTTTATTCCACCAAAAATTTCTCTTATTAGATGTGTCCCAGATCATGTATCTTCCTCTCTTTTGATTAGAAAACCCTAGCTCTACTTACCCATCAAAATAAAAATCGATCCCGTGCGTCCAGGTCTTCCTTATTTTGGCGGCCAGGTTCTCCTTTTGTTTGTCGGCAGCCAGGTTCTCCGATCTCGTTCGTCGGCGGCCGGGTCCTCTACTCTTTCTGTGGCATCCATATATGTTATATTATATTTGTTTTTATCTATAGGTGCATATAGAAATCAGATGCAGGTTATCGACGGCCAGGTCCTTCACATGAAAATTTTGGGTTTCATATTTTTTAAAAGAATTTGACCTGGAATTGATTTGGGGTTCCTTTTCGACACCTTCACTTGGTTATGGTGATTTAAGCCAGCCTTCAAATTATCTGGCACTCAGAAACTTAAATCATATAATGTATATTATCAAATCAATTTTTCTTAAAATATGGTGGTACACAATAGTTCAAACCATAAGTTAGGATGTACATGGCTGCTTCATTTCTATTTTAATTTTGACAATAGTAAGTAGTTCAAACCATCAGTAAGTTGGACATTAGCAAAGGATGTATACTCCCAATATAGATAATAGAAGATAAATTCAAGTTTATAGAACCTTCTTTTTATGTCCTTTCCACCGGATTAGGAACTAAGTTCCCAAAGGGAGATTCGAATCGTGCCCATCCACAAGAGCCCCCACAGACAGTTTACAGAACTTCAGTTCCATAAAAAGGGTTGAATTCCTTTTTTAAGCAATATTTTTTACCTTAATTTAGTATGCATAATATAGGCTCATCTACGTGCTACACTATTACATTATTGTTGATCAGTCTTTTTCGTTCAATTTTCTTTGTCGTATTAATCAGAAAAGGGACCCCCAATGTCAGTATTGGTAGATATTGGACCGGGACATGTCAAATCATATCGACATCGGTATCGGATCGATATCGATCGATACTTCAAAGTATTTTGAAGCCTTGTAAAGTTTGTTTCCCTATGTTTAGTTTTAATCTGCAATAATGTTGCTGACTTTATGTTTTTGGATTAATAAGTAGTTTGTACCTTGATATTCAGCATCAAATAATCATAGTTTGTGATACACATTTATATATCTTCGCTTGATTGTTTCAAGTATTAGATTTCTCGGGTAGGTTTTCATGATTCATGTTTTTCTTCGTAAGTATAATAATCAATTTTATCATGTTCATGGATGTGTATGTTAAACTTTTGGAATCGTTAAACCTTTTTATTACAACTCGAGAAGAAAATAAATTAAATGACGACTCGTATTGTTCCTCAAATAACTATCAAAGGATGAACAAGATGAATCTCCGAAGAATATTTTGATCCCTGTGAGTCTCTTTCTTTCACTTGAAAAATGACACCAACTATGAAGCTAGCCTCAGAATTTTAGTACATGGAATTCAAAGAAATTGATATTTTGATGGTCAAAAGAAATGAGCATCATCAGATAATACTATACTGGTGATAACAACTATATGGAAATTGATATTTTCTTAGGTATTTTCTTCGATGAATCCTGTACTTCACCCTACGCAAGTATTTAGACCGTTGTTGAATACATTTAAAAACATGTAAAACAACTAGATTAAAAATTTATTTGAAAATGAACTAGGCGAAGTATAACCTCAAATTTGATGTAATAGTTCTCTTACAAACAAAACTTTTAGGTAGATTTTATGTAAGAGGAATGATGTATGGGCATGTGGCATGTGTTTAAACTTAAAATCTTCATGCCAATATTCCTCTTGATTCATCAAAGGCATGTAATTTCCTTAGGGAGTTGTATTAAGAATGCATGTATGGATGTTGGATCCTGATTACATGCACAAAAATTCTTATGTGAACCACTTGTATGTTATTGACTTGTATCCAGCCTTGTGTAGGATCTAAAGAGAAAGAGAAGGAGCTCCGAGCAAAGGAGGCAGAATTGAGTAAAAGGGAAATGGTGCGTCCAGTCCATATGCTTAAATTTAAGTTCTGTACAGGGGAGCATAGAGTTCCATGTACAGAACTAGATTAAAAAATAGTTATATAATTCAAATATATGAAATGTTCCCCTGGACATGAAATTAGACATAAAATTTCCTTAGATGAAATGTTCCCCTGGACATGAAATTAGAAATGAAATGTTCCTTAGATGATATGTTCCCAGTCTTAAACTATTTTAACTATTTTTGAATCATAATTGTTACCCAAATCATTAGACATGATATGTTGTTCAAGTAGTAGGACATGAAGGGGTTCTCTTCGATCTTCTTAATATGGTAATATGAAGGGGATCATAAGAATCGAAATAGAAGATTGTCTTTTCATGACATGGTAATGATCACAATGAAAACCTCTATTTTCCTCTCTCCAGGACATAAACATGGACTTGATAATGTCATCTTGCCTCTTTTGAGATTAGTGTTCTTGTTATTGATTAGTAAGTTAAATTAGAACACATATAAAGAAATTTGGAAAACAAACTTGGGTAGTACCATCATACAGAAGAATTTTATGGTTGCTTTCTCCGGTGGAACTGAGCACTTATTTAACCCCTACCAATGACAAAAAAGTAAGCTGATACATATGCTTTCCTAAACAAAAAAAGTTAATATATCAGTTACGTCCTAAGGCACACCTAAGTCAACTGATACATATGCTTAATTTTGAGGTTCCAATATTATTTGTACCAGAACTTGGTATTACTATAACCTTGGTACCAGCAGTCCTTCCTGATACATAACATCATCTACAAGGCTTCCTACAAAGTCAGTTTGGTGAAACACTAACCAGATGCTATCACACTATCACTTTTTATGGTTTCCTAATACATCACACCATCTACTGGGCTTCTTGACACATCACACCATCTACTGTAATTATGGTTTTGAACCGGACGATAGATTTACCTGAGTCATAATAAGAGGAAAGTGTTAACATATATAATAGCTATCAATGTTCATCATCAAAATCAAAATGCCAGTGTACATCAATAGTTTTGTCAAAATGGGACACTTTATTCCTTCACTCCCTTCCTCTCTCCCCTAGCAATAAAGACTACCAAGATGTCAGACAACTTGTGCCGGCCGGGGAAAACTATATTGAGTCGGAGTCGGGCATCAATAGTTTTTATTATTATTGTCATTTGTAGTTGACTGATTGCCACATTTATATATCTATATGTGTGTGTCAAATGTGCAGACATAAAGGGGAAAACTGGACTGAGTTGGAGTCGGGCATGCATCAATAATTTTTATTATTGTTGTCATTTGTAGTTGAATGATTGTCACATTTATATACATGTGTGTGTCAAAATGTGCAGACATAAGGGGGACTGTGTGTGCAAATAACTGCATAGTGTAGAAAGTATAGAGTGTGTATCAGTAGTATTGGACTATAGGTATCAACTGTAGGCTACCAAATGCAGCTACTACAGAACACCATGCCTTACACTATATTGTACATAGGTGCAGTTCCTGCGCTGCACAGGCAAAGATGAATTCCAATTTCTGTATATTATTCTATTTCCTACACCTAATGCTCTGTAGTAACCTCTATACATTATTGCTTGCTACTGCTGCATATATTGCTAGCTATAGATACTGCTAGATGCTGCTTTGCATCCTGCTGCAATTTGCATATTACCTAGATTGCTGCACACAACAGTTTAACTCCAGGCCCGAAGTCTATGTAGATGAAGTTCATTTACAACCCTGGAATCTGGATTGATGCGTTTGTTAGTACGTAAAAGGAGGATGGCCCATGTCATTCTTTAATTGACCTTACCTTATTTCCTTTGCTGCTATCCTTCATTCTATATAAGAAATTATATCACAGTAGGATTTAGTTCTCTAGATAAAAAATTAGATTCTGCCTGTAAAGTCAAGATCCTGGATTATGTCTTACCATTGTGCCAAGCAACACCCTCTACATGGAGCAGAAGTGTAAGCTTAAAGGGTTTGACTTGACATGCAAAGTTGAAAGGAGAAAAGGAAAAGTGTTCATCTTGTCTTCATTGTTTTCCTAAGTGGATAATCACTTATTTGGTGAGTTTAAGTTTGCTAGTTGGCGACAACGACTGAACTGTAGGATATTTCTATTTCCAAACCATTTACTCTCTTTTTATGTTTGCATGCTTGGAGGATGGGATATTAGCAATTGATCTGTATGTGAGGTTGCCATGTGGTTCCATCATCATGTTTCTAGGGCAAGATGCCAACACCAAATTCAAACTCTGTAAGCATGGTGTCCCATGAATCAGATTAGGATACAGGGTTTCAGTGTTAAAGATTTTAAAGAAGGCTGATCCTGAACATTTGGGAGGACAAATTTAATGGTTATCAATGTATAAACAATTGATAACACTTAACTTTCTATTAGATAAAATTAGAAAAGACTGATTCTCTTATTTGTAGCTATTCAATATAAAACATGATTGTTGGGCAGGCATCTTGGTTGGCATAAAATACCCAAGGATCAAGCCTTGGGGCTAGATAGGTGCTTGGGTGAATTGCATTATAATATGTACAAAATTTACACCATGTAACCTCACGACATTGTCACTAGTATCTCCTCTTTCCATCCTTTCTGCTTAATTGCTTTCAGCTTATTCTGATATGGGCTAAAGAATGTACTCTGCGTTATTCTAGTTTCTTCATTTTCCTGAACTTGCCCAATGTCCTCAACTGCAAACTTTCTATTATTTCTTATGAGGTCATTTGCATCAACATTGTCCTTAGGATCTAGGCTTCTTTATTTTTAAATATAAATCCTTTTTGCAATTATCAATCTACATTGTCTTTAGTTTGGTTGAAGTTGGCATCTCCACCAGGGTCCATATGCTTTATCAGCTAACCCTTCTCTTGGGTAAACTTCAAATATTTCTAGACCATGCATGAGTTGGATGGTGGCATTAAAACTATATGCAGTTCACATGCCGGCCTTCCTTCTTTTCCTGCATCACTTCTTATTGTTGTATATTTACTAAATAAATGTTTCATAATTGTACTTATAAGCATCTCCAGATCTTTCCAATCTCTGCATAAATGGTAGCCTTGTGGCACCGGGATGCCTGTAAATCTTTGTAATGGTAGGGATTACTGGTAGTAAGAATCCTGAAAGTAGCATTTGAGAAGTCTCATCAACCAGTGCATAATCTACCTTGTCCTTCCAGCATCAATTTGGAGGTGAAATGCTGAAACTAAAAGCTGTTGCTAAGATTTGATACATCTAGATAAAAATAATAGTTAGTGAACCTTTGGCTTAAGATTTCTTGTTATTTAGTAGTCAAAGGCTATCTTTGTCGGTAGCGTTTCCCTGTCACTGGTTCAGTTTTCTTTTTGCTTTTGTGTTGTGCGTTGTGACCCATTTTTTGGCTTCCATCTATTATAATTGTCCAGAGTAATGCTTTTGATCGACTCCCTTGTATTTACCTATTGTTTTTGGTTCTCCATATTAAAGTGATTACCTTACGATTTTTGGTCAAAAAGATTATTTCACATAAATCTTTATAATAAACTATCATTGCATACAGAATTCGTTAAATATGTACATTCTATAGGAACTGCTTTAGAAAAGCTCCAAATATTGATTAGGTAAACTGCCATGACAGTGATATTTGTTTGTATATTTCTCTTGAAATTTATATTTCTACCTACGTGTCCCAATTATGTTTCTACAATACCATGAAATAGCTTCAGTGATTATTACATGTTACCTTTGCTCTTCAAATGTATCGGCTGCCTGTTAGCAAAGAGAAACTCATACAATTTGTACTATTTTTAAGTGTTTAATATTACTTTTGCAGACAAAACGTTCTGGTGTTAGGTGGGGGAGGTGTAGTTGGACTAGCTGTTATTCAGCTCTCAGTAGCTGCAGGATGCAATGTAACAACTACATGTGGAAGTAAGAGCATTGAATGTGTTTTGGCTGTTGGTGCCAAGCTCGCAATTGATTATACAACTGAGGTAGTGATACTCGACTGATCTAATGATAAAAGCTTTTTCTACTTAGGACTTATGAGATAATAATCTCATGTCTCAAACAATTTTGGTGGTACTATGCATGTCTTCTGGAATAATGACTAGAGTTTATTCATTTTCATCGCTTGCACGGGAAATCTTTTCTTAACTAGCAAGCTGACTAACAACCAAGGGTTGGATGGTGGTGGTGGGTGTTGGAATGGGGCTATATTACAAAATAAAATCTCGATGGTTAATGTGATGAGGGATTTCTATAATTTTCTCTAGATAAGTGATTCAATCATTTGACTATGATACTATCATTTTGATATTGGGTTAACAATTAAATCCAAATGTATGTAGTACTTATTGGAGATGATCAAAATGGGGACATGGAACCAAATACTATGAGATTCATTTTGGTTATAATGATAATACTGTAGCGAGAAGTAAGCTTTAATATTAAAACTAATTATATTCGTAGAAGAAAGCATGTATGGTACTTGGAAACCATCATTGTGTGAGTTTTGTCCCCATAAGTGAATTCGATAATAAGTTATTGAATTGCAATTACGGCTTAAGATATTTGTTGACTATTGGTTTCTCATGGTCATTGAGTCCTGTTCTTTTAGAGTTGGTTTATTATGAGATGAAACATAAGTTAAGCAAAGGATCTTGAGAAACTTTTTATGATTACCACAATATCAAATACAAAATATAAAAGTGTGAATTTTCTCAATATTTCTATGAGCAATTCCATTTATTTCTTTTAGCCTGCGACTGTTTGGATTTCTTCCACCCTTAAATTTGAGAACAAACTGGCATATTTTTTTGGTAAACTTTGTGTATATTGAAACTTTCCCAATTGTGCAAATGTTGAGCATAAGATACGCAAATACTGCTTCATTATAATTGGCGTGAAGATGTAGATAAGATTCAACCAGGGGCCGACACATGTTGGGGCAAGTTGTATATGGTATACATACATTTTAAAATAGTTATAATAAGTAGTCACTTGTGTTGTTACTTTTTTGCTATATTATAGTCCTAATTTTGTAGTTTAGATGAACTTGACTGGCATATTTAAGATGTAACAAGGAAATAACACAAAAATGGTCCCACCATAAGCTCTTTAGTATGCATCTTTTTTATTTCTATATTTCTTGCTTTTATAATGTTTTTCTTTCTATGTTAATTTACTTGATTCGCTTCTCAACCTTATGCTTATACCGATAATCTAACTTTCTATTTTTATTGTTTGCATATGCTTTCCCTTGCTTGCTTTGCCTCTTTTAGTGGCACAGAAGGAAACAACATGCATTAGGTCCCACCATAAGCTCTTTAAAAATGTTGGGGAAAAAAATCAAATTTGTTGTAGTGAATATAGCTCATGAAGTTCATGCTAATGCAACTTAGGTACTTGGGGCTTTCATTAGAAATGCTCCATCTGCTATACCAGTTAAACTTGCCAGCCCAAGGTTTGTTATTTTACAATGATTTGATAATTTATTATTATTTCGAGGAATCAATTTTTGTTTTATTTGTAGCATGTTGTTTAGTGTGATTAATGTCTTTCATTCCATGTGTAGCTTTGTTGCAAAGATATTTGGTCATGCTCTTAAAGATGGAAATGGAGAAAATCAAGTACTTGTAGTTCAAGGAAGAGATCTCGATTGGGACGTCAGGTTATGAATTTCAACTTGTTTATTTTGTTAATCTCGATACTATAGTAAAATGTTGTATTTTGATCAATAAAATTTTATTCTGTAAATTATGTATAGTTGAATTTATAAATTTAATTTGTGTGCTCATTGGGAAGCTGGTTGAATGTAGTGCATGGCAAATATATTCAAATTATATATATTTTTTTAAATTGGATTACCTATAACGACGTTTTTATTAAACGTTGGAAATTTTTTGGGAAAAGGTTGGGAAAGCAAATAGCAACGTTTTAGCAAAAGGTTAGAAAGAAGTTTAGTGTTCGATGTTTTTATTAAAATGTTGGAAAATTATTACCCATTATTGTACAATTTTTGACGTTTATTAAACGTTGTCGCAAACGTCGTCTTTACCTATACCAACGTTTATCTAAAAGGTCATAAATTCCCAACTGCGACAATGAAGACGTTTGCCGAAAACGTTGAACAAACGTCGGGAATTTCTATGCCAACATTTTTGACCTTTTTCCCGACGTTTATAAAATGTTGGAAAAAAACTAATTTTCTTGTAGTGTAAGCTGAGCGGAACTATAACTTGGTAACTAGAGCCGACTGAAGGCTACTCCAGAAGCACGATATAAATCGTCCATTCCGATCAGAGATGATGGATATAGGGACTCCGTGTAGCCGTACTATCTCGTCAAGATAAATCTGAGCCAAGCAATCAACGCTCTAAGTAACTTTAATGGAAATGAAGAGTGCTGACTTGGTTAGTCGATCAACGATGACCGAGATGGCATCATTTTCCTGCGGAGTCTTCAGCAGACCAACAATAAAATCCATGCATACGTGCTGCCACTTCCATTCTGGATTTGCTAAATTTTGTATCTTCCCGCCCGGCCTCTGATGCTCAACTTTTACCTACTGACAGGCCATGTATTACGACACGAAGAGTTCCATTCTCTCTTCATTCTGTGCCACCAGAAGGTCATGTGGAGGTCCATGTACATCTTTGTGCTGCCTGGATACAAGGTGTATTTCACGTAGTGCGCTTCTGCCAATATTTTCTTTCTAAGTTCTGAATCATCCGAAACGCATAGCATACTCTTCAATCGAAGCATGTCGGTTTCCTTTTTTACAAAGTCGGTCATACTACCCATTGAAATTTGCTCTCGCACTTTCTTCAGGTACGGATCATCTTCTGAACGGTCTTGATCTTTTCTCGCAAGTTCGTCTCTAGCTGCAACTGCGCCAACTGTACATCCCTGAATCGAACTCGGAGGTCGATGCCCATCTCTTCCAAGTCACATATCAATCTGTGGTCGATGGATAACGAGATAATATACTTCTGACTCAGAGTGTCTGCCACGACATTTCTCTTGCCCGGCATATAGTCAATAGTCAAATTATAATCTTTGATCAGTTCAAGCCAACGCCTTTGTTGTAAGTTTAGCTTCTTCTACGTGAATAGATACTTGAGGCTCTTGTGATCCGTATAGATTACACACGCTATGCCATAAAGATAATGATGCCACAATTTTAATGTGAACATAATCGCTGCTAACTCCAGGTCAAGGGTGGGATAGTTCTACTCATACAGCTTTAGCTGTCGGGAAGCAAAATATATTACCTTGTTTTGCTGCATTAGCACACACTCCAAACCCTGGCCGGATGCATCGCTGAAGATCTGGAATCCCTCAGCCCCTTCTGGAAGTGCGAGTATCGGGGCCGAGACGATCCGTTGCTTTAACTCTTGGAAGGAAGCTTCATAGTTGTCTGACCATTCAAAAGTAACTCCTTTCTAGGTGAGGCGAGTCAGAGGCGATGCAATCTTTACGAAGCATCAGTAGTATCCTACTAAGCCAAGGAATCTTCGAATCTTACCGAGTGATGCTGGTCGTTTCCAATCGACAACGGCTTCAACTTTCTTTAGGTCGACTGCAATACCTTCGGATGAAATATTGTATCCGATGAATGCGATGCTGCTCAGCCAAAATTCATACTTGTTTTGCTTCGCATATGACTGATTTTCCTAATGGTCTGAAGCACGGTCTATAGACGCTCAGTGTGTTGCCACTTGTCCTTCGAGTAGACGAGTACATCGTCGATGAATACTACTACAAACTTGTCAATGAAGGGTCGAAACACCCGAATCATTAAATCCATGAAAGTAGCTAGGGCATTCATTAGGCTGAATGACATTATCAGGAATTCGTAATAGGCGTATCGAGTATGGAAGGCTGACTTTGACACATCGTTCGGCTTAATCTTGAGTATATGGTAACCCGAGCGAAGATCAATTTTAGAAAACACTGAAGCACCTTGCAACTGATCGAACAGGTCGTCTATGTGGGGCAATGAATATTTGTTCCAGACGGTAGCTTTGTTCATCTCTCGGTAATTGATACAAAGACGCATTGAGCCATCCTTTTTCTTGACAAATAACACTGGGGCTCCCCATGGCGAGACGCTAGGTCGTATGTATCCCTTGTCGAGCAGCTCTTGTAACTGTACTTTGAGTTCTTCAGGTTCTACATGGGCCATTCTGTACAGAGCTTTAGAGATCGGTCGGGTATTGGGGAATGTATTAATGGTGAACTCAATCTCTCGATCATGTGGTATGTCGGGTAGCTCATCCGAAAATACGTCTGGGAATTCTGCCACAACGTCGGTCTGACCCGCGTTTATACCATCCTATCTCATGTCTCGAATGGATGCCAAATAGCCTTCATAGCATCCTTTAAGACAATATTATCGAGATCACCATGCAGGTCGACAATACCTCACCACACGAATAGTAGAATTCAGGCACTCCAGGTATACAGAAGGTGGCCGTCTTTCTAGCACAGTCGATGGTGGCATTGCACGGGTCGAGCCAATCCATTTCCAGAATGATGCCGTAGTCCTTAATATCTAGAACTATCATATCAAGACCGACCTTTTGACCACCTATACAGATAATTTTCTCTTTGTAGGCTAAGTTTGCAAGTAGTGACGTACCCGACGGTAAGTTAACACTAAGATCAAGGCCTAGCGGTGTCATGGGTAATTTGTGCTCCACGGTGAAGTCTGCCGATATGAAACTATGTGTGACACTTGAATCAAACAGTACACGAACATGTTTGTTATTAAATATACTTGTCCCGAATGTGTCAGATGCAAACGCTTCCTCGCAGGTCATGGCGTAGAAATGGCCCTGGGAATTGGGGCGACGGTCTTGGCCCTTTTATGGCACGTTTTGCAGAGCTCGAGATGCTTGGCCTCGGTTTTGTTGATATTGCAGGGGGCGTTGGTTTGGCCTAGCTTTCGGGCAGTTCTTTGCAGCGTAGTCTGTTCGGCCGCATACGAAGTATGCTCTATTCTTCGAGTGGCATTCATTGATCACGTGCCCCTTTTTGTGGCAGTAATTATATAACACTCGGTTTCTCCGCTGGTTACCGTCTCCGTTATCGCGGTTTGGATGCTTATGCGTATTGTTACCTCCTGTGTTGCCATAGTGCTTATGATTATAAGTATGCATAGTGCCTACGACGACTGGAGAGTATTGAGGCTCGAGATGAATGGTATGGTTGAGTTACTCACCTATTTTTTGATACTCGAGCACAATCACATGAGCAAAAATGGAAGGCCTCAGGCCTACTTCGAATCTCCGTGCTTGACTCACTGCCATTGGCAGGTAGACACCCACAAATCGAGCTAACTTGTTAAATTCTGCAACATACTCGCATACCATAATGTTTTTCTGTTTTAGCTGTATGAACTCATTCTCCTTCACCTGGAAGATCGCCGCAGGTAAGTACTCGACTTTGAAGGCCTTGCGATCGTGAGGAAAGGGTCTTCTGTGTCGGAGAAGGAAGTACGAAATGCCTTTTTAAAGTTGTTATAGTCGAAGGTATTATTCTCTGGCGGCGCAAGCTGAGACGAATGCTCCCTGGTGTGTGACTTTAATGGGTCGGGTCACGGGTTCGACAGTACGGGTTGTAGAGTTCTTATTGGTCATGACAGTTTGCACCAACTGCCGTAGCGTATCAAGTTGCCCTTGCTGTATCTTGAATTACGCTTCGAAGCGGGCTTCAAATTAGGCCTGTTACATTTTGGACTGCAGGTGTAGCTTCTCGCTTTTTTGTTAGAATGCTGCGGCCTGCCTCTGCTGTATTTTGAGCAAATGCAGCATCCGCTCCTTAGGATTGTCGGAAGGTCCGACTTCGGTAGGCATCCTCTCTATTGGGTTAACGGAAGGCTCGACTTCGAAACTACTCGAGCTGCTGGAAGCGCTCGTCTTACCCTCTGTCCTAGGTTCTGCAACTCTTAGGGAAAAAGGTCAACGGTTCGAGACTAGAGACTTGAGACAGGAGGCCAAGGACATAAAGCTGTGCTCTGATACCATTATGTCATGTCCTGATTTCAAAGAATCGATAATCGTCCCCTGGGCATGATGCCGTGCAAACCTAGGTTGCAATCGCACAAGGCATAGTCATAAGGTAATCCGAAACACAACATCTAAGAGAAAGAGCACAAAAAATGAATAACACATTGAGACAGAGAAACTTTGCATTTTATTGATAATAGACATTATTTACAGACTCTATTACAATTGTACCGCATGGGCTTATAACATGATTCGATTACAAAAGGAGTGCCGATAAGATAGTTGTTCCATACATACATCCCTCATTTACAACAAAAGTATTCTAGCCACCTGGATTAGAGGAAGGTCGAGACATATTTCTTAGACTGTTGTAGAGTATCTTCAAAAGTGATACGAACGGAAGTCTTCGACGCACGGTCGAAGCTTCAAAAGCACGAACGTCGCTGTTCGACATCATAAAAGGTTATACAAACTTTTTGTTTATTAAACTTGAAAAAAGGTACAATCGATTCCTATGTAAGGAAATCTAAGTACAAGAATTCTGGGAAAGCGTGAAGGTGGAGATCGAGTGTTGCAACGGCTCCTTTACTCCGTTGACGATCTGACGACGAGTTGGACATGCTTTGGCTTTCTGGTACCTTTAGTATACTCTAAGATTACCGATCAAGAGGATGCCGGAGTTGAAGACTTCGAAGCTCTGCCTTTTGCCTTCTGCTTCTTTTCTCTTTATGTCCATGGAAGACTATGAATCTGAATTTGCCAAATTGGCCATGTTTGCTCGTGTAATGATACCAACTAAGTAGGCTCGCATAAATCAGTTTATTCAAGTTCTGAATGATAACATTCAGTTGAGTGTACTGAAAAGAGAATGTGAGTCATATCCCCAGGCCTTTGAGGCGGCACTGCAGGTAGAACAATTTAGCCTGAGGAAGGCATCAGCTAAAGTTCAGTACAGTCACAATCAGCCTACAAAAAGATACCACGACGGAGAGAAAAAAAATGGAGGAAGATAGTTGAAATAGAGTAGAGTGCGGGTTCTACGGCCGTCAAGGCCACACCATAGATAATTGTCACACGAAAACTTTAGAATACAGCTACTACGGCATAAAGGGTCACACAAAGAAAACCTGTCGTTCCTTGAGCAAAGCTTGCTTCGGTTGTGGGTAGCAGGGTCACTCCGTCAGAAATTGTCCAAAGAGAAATCAAAACAATGCCGAAGAGCGTGGGCCGCTGAAGGACCCACCGCCAATCAGAGACAACCCACATAATCAGTAGTTGCGGAATGTTGCTGCTAATGCTCGTGTCTTCAATCTCTCCACCTTACTTGATACAGATGGCAATTCTAGTGGAGCTGAGTTCATTTCTTAAGTTTTAAGGATAACTTTTTTTTTCAGTAGGTTATTATCTAGTGCTCCGCTCCTCGCGGTCTACTATGTAATACCCACGGCTTGCTAACTCAGTCTCAAACTGAGTATTTGGAGAAACCTTTGCCGGTATCGATTGATCAGAAATAAAATGCAATAAACCTTACCAACTGATGGATCGGCTTCTATTGAAATGAGTCTAATAGTTTTCGTTGGATGTTTTCTTTCATTGCTTGGGTTTGATGAATGCATTTTCGTGTTGGTTTTCGATGATTGATTTTCATTATTTGCTTTTATCGCATATCGTATTCATTCTGAATCTTGAGAGAAAGAGACCGAAGTATGCTAATCAAATGTTGGTGCCTATGCAGGAGGACGTATAGACATACACAGAACGTGAACGGCACGTGAAGTCCCTCCTGCTCTCAACTAAGATTCATCTTGGTGAGTTGCTCTAACCGGGCTTATATTTATTTGTATGCCCTAATAAAATTGATCTCTAGTCTACTCTGTTGTCTCGTCCCTACGATCAACGATACCACAATAACAAAAGATAAAGAGAAGATAATGAATTGAATCATATGCTGGATTATATGTTGCCGCTTCATCTGTTTCCATATGAATAATGTCTGTTGCCTATGAATATGCTTTAAATGTTTAGATGTGTATAGACGGACTTATACACATTGCCACAACAAAGAGAATTGTCCCAAAGCTAGGAGCTGTAGCTCTGTTATAAACCAAAGCAAAGCATAAATATATGTGTTGCATAAAAGCTGCCTTACAGAGTATGCATAGGTCCTGGACAACTTGTGCACAAGGAAACTAGATCTCTCGGGCGGTTCTAAGGGTGCCTTGAATCGGTCGGCCTGGAGAAGATTGTCTAGACATTTCGAGGTACAAGAAACCTCAGGTGTTGCATCAATGTCCAAATAGCAACGAACTGAACCCATGTGTCACAGCGGCTAATCACGAGAAATAACCCGCGGACCAACATATAGATAGGTGCATTTATGAAATCAGAGTGCATTGCAACCTAACAAGAGATTCAGAGTTAAACAATATATATTTATATCATATGCAAATTGTGCTAACCAGTCTTTTGCAGGGATGACTGTCGGCGATGAGTAAGTTGGTTATAAAATATTCTTCTTTCATATTTCTTATGAATTGTTAAAAAGAACCTAGACAAGTAGAAAGAGCACTTGTAAATATGTAGCTTCACATGTTGAATTAGTGCAGATATTTGTGAGTTTCGACGAAAAGCCGCTCGCCAGTACATGATGTGTGCTGACCCACGTTGTGGGCATCCTTTTCAGAAAGCAAAGGAGACAGGGGGATTCAAGTGCAGAACTAAAGCTCGTCTAGCCCAGTAGAGCTGTGGATTACCTCGAAGCTATCTTACATTTCCAGTCCAGTCGTAAGTTTCTATTCATTTGAAGGTGTCTTTACATTTCAAGCATGTAATAAAGGGATATCATGTATGGGCATTGCAACTATTTTCAAAAGAGAGTTTTAAAGAGAATCATATAGCCAAGATAAGGCACTCTGAGTTTGCAAAGCTTTGTAATTGTATTTCCTATCAAGTTTATCAATAAAAGAACTAATTCTATTTCAAAGCTCTCTCTCTGCAATGTTGGCTTATAAATGCTATGTGCGTGTCTTTTGCTTTCTCTAGTTATTTTATACAGGTACTGGCCTCGTGCAAGCATAACTTAGACTTGTACGTTATCACGCCTTAGCGAGGATGAACGATCCCGCAGGGATCAAAGCGAGGACGAACGACCCTAGCGGGATCGGGGCGTGACCTAGTTGTTTGTGCAATTACTAGCCTTATGCAAGCGCAACTTAGACTTACACGGCATCGTGCCTTAGTGAGGACGAACGATCCTGCAGGGATCAAAGCGAGGAGGAACGACCCTAGCGGGATCGGGACGTGACATTACTGATTAAGAGGATGCCAGATTTGAAGACTTCGAAGCTCTACGTTTTGCCTTCTACTTCTTTTCTCTCTATGTGTGTCCTCCTCTTCTTGTTGAAGGGAAAGATTATTTTTTATAGGGGAATGGGGGCACATATGCGATGTGCACTCGAATTTGAGATATGAAAGAATCTGATATCATCGCACGGTGCGGACTTCTGCTGAGCTGACACATGGCGGACGTCGAGATTCCCTTCTATCGAGATCTCGAATGGTTATCAAAATAACCGAATCAGGAGACACATGGCGCGTGTCTATTGCTGGAAATCTTCTGTTTAGATGAAGTCGAGTAGATCTTGGATTTTATCTCAGAGTAGGATTCTGTTTGATCTTCAGGAGGCGGTCGGTTTAAACAAACCATCTTGATACGACCTTTATCAAAAGAGCAAACTTTGTCCTTATCTGAGTTTTAAACCAATTGATAAGATATTCGCACTTATCAATATAATCAACCTGTGTTGTATCTTTGAGAGTGGTAGTTTAAACAAAGCTATTGGGTGAGACCATGCAACCAGTGCCTCTAGCGAGCTTTTTGTGCTGCTACGCTTCTGGTGCGACGAGTAGACTGTTCTCCTAGGGACAACGGGGCCTCTAATCTTTTAAGCGACGAGGGACTATGTTTCAAAGACGACAGAACCTCTGTGCATTTGAGCGACGAGTAGGCTGTGTTTCGAGTAATAAAGTCACTGTGCTTTAGGGCGACGAGTAGGCTGTGCTTCAGGCTAACAAGGTTACTGTGCTTTTGAAGTAGCAGGCAGACTTGTGTTGGATGCAATGGTGTTTCCCAAGTCTTTTATGAAGGGGGTTGAGCTTCTGGGTCGAAGCAGAGTTTGTGCCGTTGGAGTTGGGATGATGTAAAGTGATCACCAGTCTGCGCCTCCTGCTGGTATAGAATTGTAGCTGCGCTTCTGGTTGGAAGAAGCTGTCTTTGAAGTCTCAATTTAAGAGCAATTAATGACAGCTCTTTAAGGAACGACTCCCTCTTAATTGCTACCATTACTTGGGAAATTTTAAGGGGTCTTTTAATGGTCTAAGACTTAGTCGGATGAACCCATTTAATGAGGTTCATCGTGCTGAGTCTTAGGTTCATCCCTTTAATGTGGAAATTTTGACCGATGGCCCCGTGGCCTATGCCTTGGACCACTCCTACCCTATATAAAGGGGGACTTTCTTTTGAAGAGTCACGTCTTTCTCTTTTTGTCCTTCAACACCATGCTGGATCCAGACTTAGCTTCGAACGACCGTTGGCCTTGCCTAAGTCGAATTTTGGTTGAGGATCCCTTCGTTCAAAGTGTTTGCCATTGATTGTAAAAGAACAGAACAATTATCGGAGGACTGAACTTAGACTCACAATACAAACTCGCTCGCACAAAGAAAGCCTAGGGACGAAAACCTAGGTACAGCAGACTAAGTGCGATTGTTTATTTTTGATTCTGGGGGGTGACGATAGAGGCTCGGGAAAGCGACGGCCGCTCTGCCTTACTCCTTGGACGATCAGTATGCAGTCTTGACTCGGGAAAGATTTGCTCGGCGTTGACGAAGAAAGGCTCTTCTTGCTCCTCTCTGGTTGCTCTCTGGGCTTCTCTCTCTCTGTGATTGTCACGAAAAAAGGGGAACTCTCTCTCTGTGGGTATCTCTCTCTTCTTATTTTTTTTTATTATTGCCGCCCTCCTCTTCTTTTTTTTTTTTTTTTATGGGAATGCTGCTGGCTATTTATAAGGGTGGGATGTGATTATTAGGGTTTGCTATCTGTTTGGAATGTCGGCGCTCCTTCATTCTATCTGGACCCTTGATCTTGATCATAACGAATCTCGGCCACTAATGCGGATAGCACCAAATCTTATGAGCAGTTAATGCTGATTGCTTTAAATCTTCGTGATTGGTTATGCTAATATCTGATTGCTCTCCACGTGTCTTGCTGATGATGTCAAATATTCTCGTTGGGATTCGGTCGAATCTTCAATGCCACGTCTTTTGATTGAAGATCCTGCCAGGGCCGCATAGAGTGGCCAATACTTGAACCGCAGGGAGATACCCTTCATGAGCCGCATGAGTCAACATCTCGTCGAGCCGCAGGGGACGAACTTTCCGTGAGCCTCATATGCGTGGTCTTTGCGAACCGCAGGAGACGACCTCTCCATGAGCCGTATAGTTTCTGTGGGCCGCATGTGGTATTGAGCCGCATAGGCCGGGCTATGAGTGGACCGCATATGGCGGATTTCTGTTAATCATATTAGAATGACGCCTCACGGAGCCGCATAAAGCTGTTCTTTAACCGAGCCGCATGAGACTTTTGCCACGTGGCAACATAGGATTTCTGACAGATCGGGTCAGAGATCTTCTTCTTTTTCCGAAGAATCTGTCATTATGGCAGAGCCATTATGACACTTTATGTCAGAGACGTCGCAGCCGTCGAGTCGTGTCAGAGCATTAAATGAGGCCATTACTCCAATGGCCAACTGTAGGGGGGGTCACACGTGGCATCGATTTGAGCCGCATGTCCCCGAGCCGCATGAGTCTGGGGGTCTCATTTTTGGCCGCATAAAGCAACTCCAGTATAAACCGCATAGGCTTGCTGTCCAGAGCCGCATGGGTCATTATGCCTTTATTTCTAATATTTTCCATGCTTCTACAGGACCCCCTTCAAAGTTTTCAATTTGTAAAATTGGAACACTTTGAATAAGAAGCATGGCCCCGTTCATGCCGCATAAGTGTCTCAGCCGCATAGAGTTAGCTGTCCGCATAGACTCTTTTCCACATGTCCTGATTAAATGCTCTTGATTTGTTTTGATTTCATGCCGTCTCTTGGGGGAGGATCCTAAGGGTTTTTTCCTTCTGATTGTCCAGTTTGCCTCGATAGTCGAAGGGTCGATCATGTCGTTCTAGTCGTTCAGTAATCCTTCTTTTTTCTATAAATAGGCGGGTTTTAGATTTTTTTGACTGAAAACTCCTGTCTTGTTTTCTTCTTCAACTGACAAACAGTAATGGCGCCTAGGGTTTCCAAGATTGTGAAGAAGGCCGCGGCGAGGAGAAAGAAATCGGCTTCGTCGTCGACCGTCGCACCCCCCATCTGCCTTGATGTGCACGTCGCCATCGAAGGTAATAACCTATGTAGAAGATTGGGTATTTTTTGAAACCCTAACAGGGTCTGCTCTACTGTCTCCTCCGTGCACGCAACCACGTGACCCACATACACGTTCCCTGATTGAGCCGCATGGGGTATACCCCATGTCTGAGCCACAGACGAGTTACGTGATTCGCATGCACGTCCATGAAACCCTAATAGGGTCCGATCTACTGCTTACTTTGTGCACGCAACCACATGACCTGCATACACGTCCTTTGATCGAGCCGCATGGGGTATACCCCATGTCTGAGCCGCATACGAATTACATGGTCGGCCTACACGTCTCATGCATGGGAGCCGCCTGTGAGTTGTCTTTAAACGTGCCGCATGACTATTTTCTGAATATCTTTTTATTTTGTCTTTCCGTCTTTGATTCTTTCAGTATCTCCGCTGAGCGCTGAGGTTGCAGTCACAGAGGAACCGCCACCCCCTGTCATCGACCAGGGGTCTCCCTCTGTTAAGGAAGAAACGAAGAAGGAAGACTCGTCGTCTGCACAGGATAGTCTCTCTCCGAGCGTCGAAACAACTGGGGGTGATAGCTCGGGGAATTCTGATACTCCTATTCCAGATGAAGATCTCTTCCAACTGCATCCCTCGTATGTGAAGTGGTTGAGGGATTGGTATATGCGTTCCTGTAACTAGGTTTTTAGGAATTCCCTGCAGATATCTATTTTCTGCATGTTCCTATCTGTTTTCCTGTGGTTTGTGTCTTTCCTTTCCATCTGAAGAAGTGGTAAAGAATTTCCTTTAGTTTTTCTTGTTAATTGCGAGAATGTAGGTGAACTTTTTAATGAAAGAAATGTATTTGCTTCCCTCCTTTCTTGTCATGATTTACTTTCAATAGGATATTCTGTGTGAACTTTGTATCCCTGGTGTACCCCACGATAATTTGGATTATGACTGGCATGCTTATCCTGAAAGAATGGGGTTATGTCAAGTCTGGGGACTTTATTTCCCAACGGGATCTTTTGCTCATTTGGGCGACGTCGTTGCCTCCAGAGCCGGTGTATCGAACTAGTCAGTGGTTTGAGCGGTCGACTGCCTCGCCGAAAGACCATTTCTTGACGTTTTGTGGCCTCCGGATCATAGTTGTTCCTCTGTCTTATCCTGCTTATTTTCTCTTTATTTCTATCTTGTAGCAGTGATATAATCCCGGAGGATGTGAAACTTCGAAAATGGATATGTTTCATCTTCATCTTGTACTTGCGGTGTTTATGGAATTTGGACTTGCTGGGGGATTTATTTGTGGACCTGTTATCCTAGGCGTACCTTGGTTTTAGGTACGGATAACAGTTTAGATAGAATGTCCGGGACAGTCACAACAAAGTGGTCATGGATGTTTTTGGTACTGGGGGAAGGAATGCCGTAGAGCAGCTGGGCTCCCGGGGCGCGGTAAGATGGTGGATTTATGCTAAGAAGCTTAGCGAATAAATATTTGTGGACCTATTACCCTTGGCGTACCCTAGTTCAGGATGCGGATAATAGGGTGAGAGAGAACCGAACACATTTGCTCAGAGGTTATGATGACATGGCAAACATGAAGGTTTTGTCCTGAAACCTTCCTGCTCAGCGGTAATGAGAACATGGTAGGAGAGACTTTTCGGAAGCTATTTGTGGTCAACAGAGGACATTTGTGGTCAACAGAGGACATTTGTGGTCAACAGAGGACATTTGTGGTCAACAGAGGACATTTATGGTCAACAGAGGACATTTGTGGTCAACAGAGGACATTTGTGGTCAACAGAGGACATTTGTGGACCTATTATCCTTGTCGCACCCCGGTTGTAGGTACAGACAATAGGTTGAAAGGGAACCATCATACTTGCTCAGAGGTAATGTGGACATGGCAAGTATGGTGATTTCTTCGACGGAGCCTTCCCACTCAGAGGTAATGAGGACATGGCAGGAGTGGGCCCAATGAAGAAGGGGTGCATAGAATTACTCAGAGGTAGGAGGACATGGAAGTTCTATGCGAGGGGGCGGTTTGTTTTTTGTGGAGGTGAAAACGACTCAGAGGTAATGAGGACATGGTCGTTTCGGAGATTAGTGGATCGATTACCCTTTTTGTGCACTGGGAGCACGGGTAGTGGATCATGAGGGAGGATCTCTTTCAGAAAGAAAGTTCAGAGGTATGATTATACGTGACTTACTATCTGAGAGAGTGACCGGAATGCAAGTACATAATTTGGATTTTCTAGAATATTGAGGAAATGAGAGTTCGGTGGCACCAGCGGGTGCATGGCTCAGTAATCTGAAATATTGTGGATGTGGGTTCAGTGGTATCAATGGATACATGACTCGATAATTTGGAAAATGGTGGGTGCGAGTTCAGGGGTACTAAGAGGGTACATGACTCGATAATTTTGGAGAATGTTGGGTACGAGTTCAGGGGTACTAAGAGGGTACATGACTCGATAATTTGGAGAATGCTGTCTAAACATAGTATTTCTTCAGAAACTTGCCGTTGACGGGCAACATAAGTAAGTCCCCATTCTGCTTGGCGAGGCGGTAGGCGCCGTTGGAGAACACGGTCTCGATGACAAATGGACCTTCCCATTTTGGCTGGAACTTGCCTGCGGTTTTGTGAGTCATGACCATTGGTCTCCGAACTGCCAGAACGAGATCGCCCACTTGGAATGTTCTAATTTTGACCTTCTTGTTGAAGGCTCCTGAGATACGTGCTTGGTATAGCTCGATCCTTTGCTGGGCTAGTAGGCGCTTTTCGTCTAAGGCCTCCAACTCTTGTAATCGACGTCGATAGTTTTCATCCGTTGTCAATTGATAAGTGAGGGCGACGCGGAGTGAGGGAATCTGAGTTTCCAGTGGGAGGACTGCCTCACTCCCGTATACTAAAGAGAATGGTGTATTCCCAGTAGCTGTTCGAACTGTGGTGCGATAAGCCCATAAGCATTCGCCGAGCTTCTCGTTCCAGTCGCGTTTGTTGGAGGAGACAAACTTCTTGAGGAGTTTGATGATTGTTTTATTGAATGCCTCTGCCAACCCGTTTGCTGCTGGGTTATATGGTGTCGAAGCGACATTCTGAATGCGGTGCTTATCGCAGAATCGGTAGAATGCACGGCTTATAAACTGTGGACCATTATCATGGATGATCCTCCGCGGCAGTCCGAAGCGGTAGATGACGTGATGCTTAAGGAAGCTGATCACGTTTGAAGTCTTAACTTCTGCGAGTGGGACGGCTTCCGCCCATTTGGAGAAGTAATCGGTGATCGCAAGTATGAAGCGATGTCCTCGGGAGGAAGGTGGGGTGATTGGACCAATGATATCCATTCCCCATGCTTCGAATGGCCAGGATGCCACCGTTGGATGTAGAAACTCGGATGGTTGGTGAATGAAGTCCGCGTAGACTTGGCAGGCTTTGTATTTTCTGGCATAGTCTATTGCGTCTGCCACCATCGTGGGCCAGTAGTAGCCCATACGGCGAAGGCGGTCCTGTAGCTTAGGGCCAGGCTGATGGGCCCCACAAACACCATCGTGAGCTTCTCATACAGCTTCTTTGGCTTCTGCGTTTGATAAACACCGGAGTAATAATCCGTCGTAGGATCGTCGGTACAGCATTTTTGTCTCTGTGTCGTAGAAGAATCTGAGAGAACGCCGTCTGATGGAGGTGGCTTCCCTTGGGTTCTCCGGGAGGATGTCGTATACGACGAAGTCAATGAACGACTGTCTCCAGTCTGGTGTTTCGTCGACCGTCCGGGCGGAATAGCTCGCCACGAATTGAATATTGTTCTTGGGACAGACCAGTTCGTGGCCTATCACCTCAACCGAGTGATGCGCTTGGTTCGGCACTGCTAAGGAAGCGGCAAGGCCTGCTAGGGCATCGGCTTCGATATTTTGAAGTCTGGGGACGTGTTCGATGAAGAATCCCTCGAATGAGGAGATAATGTTGATTGCTATTTGGTGGTAGGGGATCATGTCTTCATGGCGGACTTCGTACGACCCCCGAATCTGATTGACGATTAATTGTGAATCGCCGTATGCTTCGAGATATTCTACACCCAGCTCCTTTGCGAGTTGGAGGCCAATGACCAAAGCGTTGTACTCGGCCACATTGTTGGAACAGGGTTCCGTGAGAGAGTAGGCGCGATTGATCACTAGCCCGGTAGGAGAGATCAATACCACTCCGACCCCGACGACGATATTTTCCTTGGGTCCGGTTCTTGAGGCGCCATCGAAGAACATTCGCCATATGTCATCGTGAGTGGCTGTATTCGAATCGGCGACCTCGTCTGGGATCTTTTCATAGATTCTGGATGACTCCGATCCTGGGTGGGCTGCCAAAAAGTCTGCTAGGGCTTGACCCTTGACAGCCTTCTGTGGGACGAAGATCATATGATATGGGGATAGCAGTATTGCCCAGGTAGCGAGACGAGAGCTGAGCGCCCCTGGTTTAGTCATGAGGACCCTGAGGGGATTTACCCGTGAGATCACATGTATGGTTTGTCCTGTAACATAGTGTCGCGTCTTTTGAATAGCGAACACTAAGGCGAGGCATTCTTTCTCCACGGCAGTGTATCGGTGTTCGGGCCCGACCATCATTCGGCTGAGGTAGTATATGGCCTTTTCGTATCCTGCGTCGTTATTTTGTGCCAGCAGGGCACCGAGGGAGTGTTCCATTGCTCGTACATAGAGCAAGAATGGTTTTCCAGGGACCGGGGCCACCAGGACTGGAGGATTTGACAAATATTCTTTGATGTCGTCGAAAGCACGCTGGCATTCTTCGTCCCATACGAATGAGACTCCCTTCTTCATGAGGTGTGTGAACGGTCGGCATCGTCCGGAGAGATTGGAAATGAACCTTCTGATATAAGCTAGCCTCCCTTGGAGGCCTCTGAGTTCGCGGAGATTTTTCGGGGGACCCATCTCCGTTATTGCCTTGGTTTTCTCAGGGTCTACATGGATACCCCGTGCAGTGATGATGAAACCTAAGAACTTCCCGCTGGATACGCCCAAGAACGACTTTGTAGGGTTCATCTTTAGGTTGTGGGCTCGTATCAGGTCGAATACCGTTCTCAGATCTTGCAGATGATCTTCCTTACGGCGACTCTTGACAGCGATGTCGTCGACGTAGCATTCCACTATTTTGTGCAAATGTTCTCTGAAAATGATACTCATAACCCGCTGATATGTGGCACCAGCGTTCTTTAGACCGAATGGCATGACTGTGTAGCAGTACGTGCCGATCGGTGTTCTAAATAATGTGTGCTTCTCATCGTCGGGGGACATCTTGATTTGATTGTATCCCGAGAATCCATCCATGAATGACATACGTTCGAAGCCGCATGTGTTGTCAATCATGATGTCCGTGATCGGGAGGGGAAATTCGTCTTTCGGACATGCCTCATTTAGATTACGGAAGTCGATGCAGATTCGGATCTTCCCGTTCTTCTTAAGGACCAGGACTATATTGGCGACCCAGTCAGGGTGTTGCTCCTCACGGATGAAGCCGCTGGCTATCAGTTTGTTGACTTCGGCTTCGATCGCGTCCATGACGCCCGGGCGGAAGCGTCGTTGCTGCTGCTTGACTGGCTTTGCATCCGGCCGTATATTGAGTTTATGGAGAGCAATGTCGGGATCTAATCCCGGCATGTCTTCGTAACTCCATGTAAATACGTCAATGTATTCTCGGATGAGTTCCAGCAGTGATTCTCGTTCCTTGTCTGTTAGGCTTTTACTGACGAAGATTGGCTTTGGAGAGGATTCGGTGCCGAGGTTGACCTGCATAACTTCGTCCTCCGTAGGAGGTTCTCTTAGCTCGAACCGCTTTTCCCATTGTGCGTCTAACTGTTGGGCCCACGGCTCAAGCTCGAGGGTTTCAGGAATGTCCTCGTCTTCTTCATAAGCGTCGGCAAATGCCATGTTGACTGACAGGACTTATCTGAATACGTCCCCAATGCTTGTGTCTGAGTCGGAAGTTGGTGTCCCGGTTGAGTGTGACTGCCAGTCGCATTCTTCATCTGAGCCTTCAGGGGTCGTAGTTGGCGTTACATACCCTAAACCGCATCGGGTTTTGTTATAGTAGTCCTATGGTTTGCCCGCCGGGGCTGGCGTCTTCAAAGGTAATCGTCGTCCAGTGCCGTAGTTCAGTCCTGGCGTTGTCTCTAGATCATACCCCTGTTTCTTCATGAGATATTTGGATTGAGGGCTATAGAGATACAGAGGCAGTCTTCCGTTAGCTGACCCGAAGTCGACTTCTTCCATGGCGAGGGGATGCGGGTTGTTCGTCCGGCCGAAGATGATTGGGTGGTCCCCTCCTTCGATTATTCGGTAAGCGTCTTCTACTGGAGTAAGTTGGATAGCGGTGTACAAATTTGTCACCTGTGTATGTAGGTGAGTGCCTATACCGTGGTCCATAGCATACATTGTACATAGCTTGTTGAGTTCGATGTAATTCAAAGATAGCCCTTTATTGATAAAATAAGGTATCTTTTCGAGAGGGATTACATCATCCGCGGAAGGGGTATCGGAGTGGGCAGCCACATACTTGGCTAATTCTGGTTCTTCTTCGGCCACCCCCTGTATAAATGAAGACTGGGAGAGCGACCTAGTCAGCTTGATCTTCAGGGGCTCGACCGGGGGAGCAGGTCGTGAAGTTGTTGGTGGACTAGCAACCCCCAGCTTGGCATCTGACGTGGGGCGAGGAGTGGCTGGTTCGCTGGAAGTGTCAGACCTCGCGTCGGGGTGACGGCCCTTTTTAGGAAGATGTATCGTGAGCGGTCTGTCGGAGGGATTGAGTTTCTCTGTTTGGAGCTGACCGACTCTCGGTAGTCTGATGGTAAAAGGTCCTGGTGTGGGTTTCGGCGCTTGGCCAGACCTTGGTAGCCGGATTCTCATTTGTTCTTCTTGTGCCGACAGACTGATTGCGTCCTTACGCAGAGTAGCCGTAAGGGGTGCAGAACTGCCCGGTTTGCGAGCCTGGAGGTGGATCGTCAGAGGTTCTTCTGATCCTGTGGTTGTCTTGGTGTGAGCTTGCACCTCCTCTTCGACCAGGTGCTTCTTTGATTTTTCGTACAGACATGAATCTGAGTAATAAGATTCGACTCCTTTGAAGGGATCGATATTAGCAAACTCTGTCCTCACGAAGCCGTGCTTATCGACATATTTGAAGCACTGGTGTAGCGTGGAAGGCACGATCATGTAATCGTGTATCCAAGGCCGCCCCAGAAGGATATTGTAAGATGTGTCGGCATCTATGACGTAGCAGGTGACTTCTGATTGGAGATCGCCGATCTGACATTTCAAGCGTATCTTCCCTATTGGGTAGCTCCTGCCCGAATTGAAATTGCTAATGGCGGTGCTTGTAGGTGTTAGGCGGTGCATCGGAATGCGAAGATGATGTAGCAGACCCTTCGGAATGATGCTTATGGAGGATCCAGGATCAATGTGCATTCGGTCCATCTTTACGTCGCCGATGTATCCAGTGTAGTACAATGGGCGATCGTGCAGGTTAGTTTTGATGAGCATATCCTACGGAGAGAAGACGATATTGGGCATTGCCCCTGTACACGCACTATCTTGGAGCTCTGCAGGTTGGTTATCTCCTGTGAGGTTGACCTGAGCCAAGTATGCGTCGGCATTTTGGAGCGCCTCACTTAGAGCTGTGCGGACATCTTTTGAGAGTCTCAGGAGTTCGTATAAGGACAATTTGGCCGGTGTGTTAGCCAATTGTGCCAAGATGTCGAAGCTATAGGGCCTCTCCAACCCCTGAGGCGTTTCCTTTCGGAGAGATTTGTCGAAGCGAGTCTCCTTCGGCCTAGGCTTGTCGGTCGTCGAAGGCTGAGCCGGTCCCGGAGTATCAGCGTTTGTGGGCTGCTGATCATTAGTCGGATTCTCGGCCACTGGTTGGGCTTGTGCTCCAGATCGGGTAGTGACGGCTGAGACTTCCTCCTCCTCTGCCGAGGCGGTGCGGCATGATCTGACCTTTCCGCTTTTCTTTTTAGAGGGTAAAGTGGGCTGAGTTACCTCATGGACTAGGTCCGGATGGACCCACATGATCTCCCCTCGTGATGTGGTGAGGGGTATTAGGCCGGGAGTTTGATCACGGGCAGGCGGAAGGTTAGTGATTTCCATTATTGCCAGAGGGATGGGCATGACACCGTCTTGAGTCTCTGTTGGAGGGAAATTGCCGAATTGTACGGACACCATGTTGGCTGCTACGGTTACCTCCTCGAAGTCGATAGCCAGAGCGTTTGAATCGATGAGGTTCTGGATATAGTGTTTCAGTTGGTAGCAGTCGTGTGTAGCATGGTGGACGTAGCGGTGGTAATGGCAGAACTTCGGATTTTCCAAATCAGCAGGCCGAGGTTCCCGCCTTGGTGGAGGAAGCTGAATTCTATCTCCTTGTATAAGCATGTCCAAGATAGGCTTGACATGGCCGTCTTCGAAAGAATAAGTGATTTGAGGCCATTGTTTGTCCGCTGGCTGCTGCTCGGGCTTCTGGGCTGTATCGACCACCATGGCCTGCTTGCCTTTGTTGTCTCGGTTGGAGAGGCTACCCCCATTGTCGTTGCTGGCGTTGGGACGCTTCCCCTTGTTCTCTCCCTCTGAGATATGCAACCCCAGTTGGCTAGCTTTCTTCAATCGTTCCTCGGCACTTGTAGCGCTGATGATAAAGGCCTTCCAATCCTTGAATTGACTTTCGTCCATCCAGAGACTAATTGTTGGGAGTAGTCTTTTTTGGCAAATTTCAATCAAGGAAGAGTCCGGGTTGCCAGATGGTAACTTCATTGCGGTTTGACGAAACCGCTCAATGTAATTCCTTGTCAGCTCTTTCTCTCCTTGGACGACGTCCATGAGAGTAGACATCGTGACGTCCTGCCCTACCTCATAGAATCTCTCTAAGAACAAGCGCTTGAAGCCAGCGAAGGAGTGGATGCAGTTATCTGGCAGGTTGCGGTACCAATCAAAGGCGACTCCTTCCAGTGCCCCAATGAATAACCGTGTGAGGATGGCATCCTCATGGGGCAGATGGTCGGTGGTGACCTCAAAGTAAGTGATATACCGGCTTGCTGAAGTCTTACCATCATATGGGTTGATATTGAACGGCTTATATCTTGGGGGAAAGGGCACATCCCTCCATTCAGCTGGGTATGGAGGCCGTATTCTGAGGTCTTGAGAATTTTCTCGGGCGTGGAACATCGCTCGAAGCTCCTGAACCTCTCTCCTTACTTCTCGGGCCTCATCTGTCGCGGTAGGGGCCGTTATCTCGGGAGCATTATTGCCTGGGTTTGGTGCCGCTGAATTTGAATCTATGTTGTTCGCGGGACCGGTGCTTGTCTGGCCAGGTGCCACTCCCTGCAGAGTAGGCAGTGCCGCTTTGATTTCGTCTACAGACTTGACCAAGGCATGCAATATGGCCTCCAATGTGTCAATGCGCTGGCAATCGCTGGAACCGCCTTGATTGCTGTCTGTCATGAATACCGTCTTCACATGAGGAGTGACGGAGGGAGTGGTGGAGGATGTACCCTCCGAGTCGTACCCATGCGTCGAGAAATCATCTGGATATGTGGGGATGTTCTCTTCAGGTTCGGACTCGGAAGGAACAATTTTCTCAGCTTCGGAGCTTGCTTCGTCTAGAGAATCATAGATGTCCTCGGGGATATCAGCATCTGTTGTACCCGATGGAAGGGTTATTTCTCGGGGTTCGTCTCCTTGAAACATTAGATTATTGTGGATGTTCGGAGGAGTACTACCCCTAGCTCCTACGACCCCCAGGGTCGGGGACGATGAGCCTCCTGTTGCAGCAGATTTTGTCTTCGAACGGGTGTGTTGGTATACTCCAGCGGATGGCAACCGTTTAGCCGACAATTTCTTAGCTGTAGTGGCCGATATCTTTGGACTGGAGATGCTTGTCTTCTTTCCTCTCCCCTCCACGAGGACTTTCCGCACGGAATTGCAGGAGGCAACGGGAGGTGCCTCGTCTTCCGAGCTCGGATGTTGTAATCTTTGGAAGACGGATGGCCGGTCTTCCGTTACTGCCGTGTTGTTGCAACAGCAGTTGACGATAATCTGGGTGCAGTGACGTCCCTGTGAGGACTCTCTGCATGCTGAGGCTCCTTCTCTTTCCTTGCGTTTGTGGAGGATAGCTTCATGCAGGTCAGAGGAACCACTCTGTCCGTTCGCCGTCGGGGTTTGGACTTGAGCGGTTCTGTATAACTTCCCATCAGGGGCCCGTGTGATAATCAGTGGGACGCCCTGATAGTCAGAGGTTGGGGCAGCTATCTGGGCTTGATGAGCCCGTGCTGCCCTAGACTTCTTCTTTTTAGCACTTGTGGGTGCATAATAAGAAGAGTCCAAGTTGAACATCACAGAGTCTGGCTTATCATCCAGAGAGTCATCAGGGTTCGGGCCGTACGAGAGACGGTCGAAAACTGATCGAGAGGAGCATGGAGCGGATGCTATGCGGCTAGGAGTGGAAACCGTGCAGGCTGTCTGTACGCGGTTGTCTCCTGTCGTCGGACGAGTTCTTATGCGGCTAGGAGCCATGACCGTGCAGGCTGGCCGCATGCGGTTGGCATCTGTGGCCGCATGGGTTTTCTGCAAACCATTGACTTTTCTAGCCGCATGAGTTTCATCCATGCGGTCGGGAACTGTAGTCGCATAAGTTATGCGGCTGACAGAAGTAGCCGCATGAGTTTTCTTCATGCGGTTGGCGGATGTAGCCGTATGGGCTTTCTCCCTGCGGCTAATACTCTTCTGCGGTTCGGACCGCGTAGAGTCCCTCTTTGTCCCTGCAAGTCCAGCATCATAATGTTTTCTTCTGTCGGACTTGGGGGCAGCAGAGTTGTCTACGATCTGAAGTGAGACCGCAGGGGAATCCTTCTCGCCGTCTTGAGCAACAGAGGGCTTCCCATCGAGGGCTTGAGGAGGAGCAAATGACTTCGGTCTCCATTCTTTGCGAGCCTTCGTGGTGCGGGTGCGCTTCTGGGCCGGGCCAGCGCTGCCTTCAGAGAGTATCTCTTCGAACGCCTGTTGGTCGAAGCGGACGACCATCTTCTTTTGTGTGGAGCCAAGTTTGGCTGCATCTGATTGCGTCACCAACTCCTCAGCCGTGGAGAAGTTAGTCCCCAGCAGAGTCGCCATCGTGTTTGCCATTGATTGTAAAAGAACAGAACAATTATCGGAGGACTGAACTTAGACTCACAATACAAACTCGCTCGCACAAAGAAAGCCTAGGGACGAAAACCTAGGTACAGCAGACTAAGTACGATTGTTTATTTTTGATTCTGGGGGGTGACGATAGAGGCTCGGGAAAGCGACGGCCGCTCTGCCTTACTCCTTGGACGATCAGTATGCAGTCTTGACTCGGGGAAGATTTGCTCGGCGTTGACGAAGAAAGGCTCTTCTTGCTCCTCTCTGGTTGCTCTCTGGGCTTCTCTCTCTCTCTGTGATTGTCACGAAAAAAAAGGAACTCTCTCTCTGTGGGTATCTCTCTCTTCTTATTTTTTTTTTATTATTGCCGCCCTCCTCTTCTTTTTTTTTATGGGAATGCTGCTGGCTATTTATAAGGGTGGGATGTGATTATTAGGGTTTGCTATCTGTTTGGAATGTCGGCGCTCCTTCATTCTATCTGGACCCTTGATCTTGATCATAACGAATCTCGGCCACTAATGCGGATAGCACCAAATCTTATGAGCAGTTAATGCTGATTGTTTTAAATCTTCGTGATTGGTTATGCTAATATCTGATTGCTCGCCACGTGTCTTGCTGATGATGTCAAATATTCTCGTTGGGATTCGGTCGAATCTTCAATGCCACGTCTTTTGATTGAAGATCCTGCCAGGGCCGCATAGAGTGGCCAATACTTGAACCGCAGGGAGATACCCTTCATGAGCCGCATGAGTCAACATCTCGTCGAGCCGCAGGGGACGAACTTTCCGTGAGCCTCATATGCGTGGTCTTTGCGAACCGCAGGAGACGACCTCTCCATGAGCCGTATAGTTTCTGTGGGCCGCATGTGGTATTGAGCCGCATAGGCCGGGCTATGAGTGGACCGCATATGGCGGATTTCTGTTAATCATATTAGAATGACGCCTCACGGAGCCGCATGAAGCTGTTCTTTAACCGAGCCGCATGAGACTTTTGCCACGTGGCAACATAGGATTTTTGACAGATCGGGTCAGAGATCTTCTTCTTTTTCCGAAGAATCTGTCATTATGGCATAGCCATTATGACACTTTATGTCAGAGACGTCGCAGCCGTCGAGTCGTGTCAGAGCATTAAATGAGGCCATTACTCCAATGGCCAACTGTAGGGGGGGTCACACGTGGCATCGATTTGAGCCGCATGTCCCCGAGCCGCATGAGTCTGGGGGTCTCCTTTTTGGCCGCATAAAGCAACTCCAGTATGAACCGCATAGGCTTGCTGTCCAGAGCCGCATGGGTCATTATGCCTTTATTTCTAATATTTTCCATGCTTCTACACAAAGGAGCTGTGCATTCGTAGAAGAACTACTAATGAGCTTCGGGATGTGCTGGAACACTTCTCATAGGGAGTTCGAACCTGAGTGACATCTTGGAGGTCTTGACGATCGAGTTTGGTCTGGTTGCCAACATGAAGCACCGCAGGTTGTGCTTTGTCCTGCTCATTGGCGGCTGCGCACTTTCGTTATGCTGGAAGAGCCCCAGAAGCTGACGCTTTTAAAAAGGGCCTCCTGTCGTGCTGTGGACTGAGTTCTCGCTCGGGCCAATAGATGCTTTAAGAAGAGCTGCACGTCTGAGAGGGGGTGCTATGGTGACAGAATTTGATGGCGACTGTGTTCACATCTTCTATCCAAAGTCTCTCCTTTCATGACGATTACACTGTGAAAATAAACCCCAGCGTAGATCCGTAGGAGTTTTTAGTTCAGCATATGTAATCACAAGTACTTTGTAACAGATCCTTGTAATTAGGAAGTCATTTTTTATGTAATTGTGACGAATCTGTAATAGTCTCTTGTAGCCATGATTTAATAAAAAGAACTTTCCTTGAACTTTTTCTCTATTTTTTGTGAGTTTGTCTTTTCTGTTGGCGTGCTTGACCGCCTGCGCTTCTGTGAAGCTGGGTTGGTAGCAAGAGCACCAACCTGCGTCATTCGTCATTTGTGCCTTTGTGAAGAAGGATAGATAGCGAGAGTACCCACCTGCGCCTTATGTCATCCTATATTTTTTATGCTTCTACAAGGCCCCCTTCAAAGTGTCCCAAACTTGAGTCGAGCTCGGGATACTTTGAAAAGAAGCATGACATGTATTTCTTTGTAGGCGAAATGTCCATCACGTCTATGGCCAGGCTGACGTCATGCTTGGGATTCAGCATTAAATACCTCAAGCCGTCGCTTCCTTAAGTTTTGATCATGCCTCTTCGTTTCTTGCGAACGTTTATCATGACCTTTTTCTGAACCTACGTCACTTTGAGGGTGAAAAAAGCATCTTGTCTTCTTTTGTTGATGTGGCACGGCTCTGTGAGCACCTACTGGAGCGTGAGGGCTTTCACTAGTATTACTTGTCTTCATACGTTGCATTTCTTCAGGAACTTGCCATTGATGACATCATACATATATCACCATTAGATTTGGCCAGTCGGTAAGCGTCATTGGAATACACCATCTCTATGACGAACGGTCCCTCCCACTTGGGTTCGAACTTCACTACCGTTTTGTGAGTCATCACCATCGGCCTTCAAACTGCTAAGACGAGGTTGCCTATTTGGCACTTCAAGCAAATTTTGCCCAGGGGCTCACTCTTTCCTGCGTTGAAGCTGCTGATTGTTGTGTTCGATATAGTCATCCAATGTATCGGGATCCCTAGAGTTTGGAGATAACTTCTTGGGATAATGTTGAGAGAGGCACCGATGTACCCTGTAAGTACAAAGGCCTATTATGTCGGTTATTCTTCAGCAGCATCTCTTGCTGGATGAAAGTGATACTGGGGATCACTTCGACCACACTGTGATAATATGGGCAGGCCGCAGGGTCTTCCTTGGGTGTTCGCACCTGAGTGAGAAAGGACTCGACATTTTACAAGGCTTCGCTGAGTGCATCTCAGGTCTCTTTGGAGAGACAAAGGATCTCGAAGAGTGACAATCTAGCCGGGGTATTGGCTAGTTGTGCCAGTATGTCAAAGTTGTAGGATTTGATAGACCCTACTATCGAGTCTTTCCTCAAAGGTTTGTCGAAGCGAACCTCTTTTTTCTTTTGCCTATCTGTAGCAGGAGTCTGAGACGGGCCTGCTTCTGATATATCAGGAGCAGAGTTTGTAGTTGGTGGAGGTGCTGCCTCCTTTGGAGCTTGGTTCTTCTCTTGCTGCCATATCGAGCGAGTGGTCACCAGGGTGTCATCGATCGATGCCAAAACCATGCGACATGTCTTGACCTTCTTTCCTTTAACAGAGGGTGTTGTAGGTGCCATCATGTCGAAAGTAAGGTCGGGGTGGACCCACATGACCTCGCCTCATGGTGTGGAGAACGGGATGAGCCCTTCAGCGTTGTCACGTGCTGGAAGAAGATTAACTACTTCCAATGTCGCCCTCGGGATAGGGATGACCCTCATGTGCCTCCGTTGTTGGGAAACTTCCAAACTGGAGAGTAACTATATTGGCCGTGACAGTCTTTTCTTTATAGTCAAGTGATATGACTTTGTCATCGATAAGGCGTTGAACCTGTCTTTTCAACACGTAACAATCTCATATCGAACGGTGGATATACTGATGATAATGGCGGCATTTAGGGTTGTCCACCTTTTCCACTTCGTCGGGGCACTTTGGTGTTGGGAGAGATAGCTTGCCATTCTTCGTCAGCATATCAAAAAGTTCCAGCGTATCCTCGTCGTTGAAGGAGTAGGTCTCTCTCGGCTTCTGCACTCTACAGACTTGGGGTTCATAGTTACTGAACCTTTGTAGATGTTGACGGTCATGGCTTGTTTCCTTTTCCGTCCTTGGGGTTGTTGCTAGACGAGCGTCTCCCCTTGTCTCTGAGAGAAGGAAAGTTTAATCCCAGGAGCTGCACATCTTGGGCTTTCTTTTGTGCCACATCCGCCTCTGTAATGAAAGGCGTCCACTCTGTGCAAGGAGCATTGTGCCACAATTTGATTGCAGGCAACATGTTCTTGCGGTATGAGTCCATAAGCATGGGCTCGGGCATGCCAGGCGGTAGCCTCAAAGTTGCCTGGCGGAAGCGTTCGATGTACGCGGACAGGTTCTTTCTCTCTCTGGACGACCTACATGAGAGTTAACATCGTCATGTCCATCCATCCTTCGTAGAATCGGTCGATAAATAGAGTCTTCAGGTCCTCCAACGATAAAATACAGTCGTCTAGAAGACTGTAGAACCACTCATAGGCTACCCCCTATAGGGCTCCTATGAATATGTTGGTGAGAAGGGCGTCGTTCTTTGATAGGTGCCCTATTACTGAGGCGAAGTACCTCAAGTATCGTTGGGGAGACTCCTTTCCATCAAGGGCACGAGCATCTGCGGATTGTATTTGGGAGGGTAGACTATGTTGTCCCACTCGACAGGATATGGTTGTCGAATCCCCATCTTCCAGAGTGCTGCTTGCTTCTCTTTGGCATCATAACGAGCATACAGTTCTTTGATGGCATGCTGTATCTCGGTTGACATTGCAGGTCCTGTGGTCGATGGATTAGACGGCGATGGTGCCGCTTGGTTGATGATGGGCAGCTTACTGGATCCATCGTTAGCTGTCGGGTCAAGCGCAGGTGTGGAGGCAGTGGAGACCAAACTCCCATTGATCTCTAGTACGATAGAAGACAAGGATTTTATTGTAGCATTTAACGTATCTAGGCTCGTCGCGAGAGCTTCGATACGTTTCAGCTGGTCACGCGCTTCACCATTGTCCGCCTCGTCGCCATCGGCTATAAATACGGACCTTATGTGTAGTTGGGTGAAAGGGACAATAGACCCTTCGCTCTTCGGCTCAGATGCCTGCACCTCGTCATCTTGAGGATGAACTGGAAGGTTGCGGTCTTCCTCAGACTCATTGCGGTTGCTACCCCCAGTCTGATGGCTAGCTGCGCCTGTGGAGGTATCCCAAACATTTTCTTGATGTTTGCTATTGCGACAGTTATTCCTATCTTGCTACTGTATAATCTTCTTGATGATTGCTTGATGTTTGCTATTGCGCCTGTGGAGGTATCCCAAATATTTTCTTGCGGCTCACATGTATAATCTTGTTTGCTATTACGACAGTTATTCCTGTCTTGCTACTGTAATTCTTGTCTTGACACCATGGTTGATTTTCTTGATTGTTCCTGTACAAGCTACCTGTCTTGTCTTGCATCATGTCTAGGACATGGATTCCTGGTTACCACGGTCAGGGATTCGTACTAAATCTGACTAGGTTAACAACTAGATTGATCAAGTAGTTCATATAAAGATTTTTCCAGTTACAGGCGATCCCGTTATTCCGGCCACACATATGGACTTGTAGCCTACCGACGAGTAGGGTGCATTTTTAACACACTGTCATGTATTGCCCTCTAAGTCACCTAATAATTCTATTAATCCTTAATAAACTCTTGTAACCTTGCCTGGATAACCTAGATAGTCTGCAGGACTTGTGACCTTGTTAGCAATTTGGCAAATGGGAAAAATTCGGGATGGCAAAAGTACGAGTATAAATCGGCTCAGTGCAAATAAAATACGGTAAAAAATTCGGTAAAAAATTCAAAAATAGAAATATTGAGGTTAAAAACTTCAAATTCTTAAATATGTTGTCAAATTTTATTAATTAAACAGGTTCCGAATACGTTTTTTTGTGCCAAAATTTTCAATAATTTATACAGAACACGTTTAAAACTTTGCATGCTTAAAATCTACATACTGATTTGGATCTGTCAAACGTACGCAAGTATAATACGTTTATGAAAGATACAGAAAAATTCACGTATAATACGAGAGTTATTCGGGTGATTGCTAACAAGGCTTGTGACTGCGGAAATATCTCACTAAATCTTGTTAGTAACTAGGCCTGTGATAACCCTAGTAAGCTAATAATAGTAAGTCATTGGACTTGATTGGCCGTGCCTGAATGATTGTCTCATGATTAATATGGTAATTATATTCCACCTCTTATTTTCTTAATGCAAGCTAGTATGATTCTTTAAAGCATGTCTTTCATGTTACTATATTATGTTCTTTTATCAGTGTCACGCCCCAGAACCAGAATACTGGAGAGCGGGGGACAGACATAGCTAGCTACGTACATTGAAGTATAATCTACCTCGATATACGGTCACGGTTGTCTAGATGCATGAGGGTTTATCTACAAGCCAACGATCTCTTATGGTCATGAACAAGCCTAATATCTCAATCTCAACAAGCAAGTAATTGTTACAAGATGTAAGATCATCAGACATACAAAGTACGGCATCCCAAACATTACATATTCAGATGATCATGAAGCTAGTCATACAAAATACGAAGACTAGCAAGAGTTTAAGTCATACATGATCAACCCTCGGATTTGTCAATCATGTAACAGCCCATAGGCAGACAAAAATTAAAGTTTCAACATGAGCTAACACTTGCTCGGCAGCTAAACGACTCAAAAGAATAATTTACAATAAAGTGGGAGGGCAAAATAAGAAACCCACTTGTTGCCAGGATTACGTCTGGTGTTCACCATCTGGCTGGAAGGCAGGAAGATCCTCGGGAGCTACTCAGAAATTTGGCCATACAAAACCAGCTGGGTCAGACCCCAGAAAGAGCAAGTGACACAAGGGATGCTTCACTTAAGAACTAAAACTAGCATATTAGCACATGATACATAAAGGATAACGAAAAACATGAGTTAGAGAAAACAGAGTGATAAACGATAAGATAACTAAAGGACTATTCCAGTAACCAAGTTACAACCCGTAAACCAAACAAGGACCGGGGTTGTAATCCTTCACCTGAATAGAACTTAGTCTCTAACCAATTATCGAATAAGTAAAGCATAACAGTAACGGGCTGAAGTAACCATGTACTGACCTTTTCTAGGCAAGACTAGACTAGACTCCATCCATCAATCACAGCCAAGCAATGAGTACGGCTTGATACTTTAACTAACTAGGGTTATCACAAGCTTAGTTACTAACAAGATACAATGAGATGTTCCAATAGCCACAATCCCTGTAGACTTAATCCAGGTTATCCAGTTGCAAGTTGAGAGAGTTGGATTAGGTGACTTGGGGGTGCAACACATGACAGTGTGCTGAAAATGTGCCCTACTCGACGACAGGCTACAAGTCCAATAAAAGCGCCCAGGTAACGGGACTGCCTATAGCTGGGAATTCTCTTTATAGACTACTTGATCAATCTAGTCATTATCCTAGTCAGATTCAGTATAAATCCCTGACCGTGGTAACCAGGAATCCATGTCCTAGACATGATGCAAGACGAAACATGTAGCTTATACAAGCACAAAGACCCACGGTGTCAAGACAAGTGTTACTTAGCAAGTCAAGATAGCCGTCGCAACAACATATCATGATTACCATGTTAGGTTACTTATCAAGTCAAGAGTGCGTCACAACGGACCACCATCAAGAATTATTATGTCAAGTTACTTGTCAAGAGTGCACCACGACGGGTCACTATCAAGAATTATCGTGTCAAGTTACTTGTCAAGAGTGCACCACGACGGGTCACTATTAAGAATTATCATGTTACTTGTTACTTGTTAAGAGTGCGCCTTAACAGGCCACTATCGTGTTCTATCCATATATTATAATGAATGAGAGAAACTTGCATAAAATAGCTAGTAACATATTCTTAAAGTCAAAAAAAATATTTACTACATTTATGTTTTGAGTTTTCCAAGATTTTAGCTACAAAACAGCTCAAAGAGGCAAAAATAGTTATTTGGAGTGACCTGCACGCAAGTTGCGCGAGCAAAACTGCCCACGGCGCACGCTGCGCGCAAGCATGGCGCACGTTGCGCGACAGAAAATCGCGTAGGCGTGCGGCCGCGCAAGTTGCATGTTGCGCGTGGGCAAAATCGCCCACGACGCATGTTGCGCGCAAGCACGGCGCACGGTAGAAAATTGCGTGGGTGCGTGGCCGTGCAAATGGCCTGCGTGCGCAAGCAAAAATGCCCACGACGCACGTTGCGTGCAAGCACGTCGCACGTTACGCGGCAGCACATTACGCGGCGCGCAAGTGGCCTACGCACTCTAGTAAAAATGTCTATGGCGCATGTTGTGCACAAGCACGACGCGCAGCATGCGGCACCGAAGACACTGCACGCGGCACTGCTCATCGTCCCGACAGCACCAAATGGTGTGGGGAACCCTTGAACACGAAAATTGCACAACTTGCTCATACGAAGTCGAAATCAAGCGGTTCAATAGCCAAAATTGGGTAGAATTGAATTCCCTACAACATGGAACCATTAGATCTCGAAAATAACCAAGTTTCAGAACTCAAAACCAAGAAAAACCGAAAAAGTTACAAACTTATATCTACAAGAATCTATCCATCAAACCCAAAAATGTCAAGTTCTAAAGAGACTTAGAATCAAGTAAGAAAGAGAATGGAACAATAAAACTTAAGTTCCATCATGAAGCAAGTTGCACTTGCCTAGTGCTTGGTAGACGGGAGGAGTAAATAAAGAAGATGAAGAAGTAAATGCCAAATAATGGAGGAGAGAGGAGTTGGGTTTTATATAAAATCTCTCCATCTCAAACCAAAACAAACCAAGCCAAGACAAGCCAAGCCAAGTCAAGTCATGTTGAACCAAGTTGAACCAATCAAGTCAAGATTAAACTAAGGCTAAGCTAAGTAAGATAAGTCAAAATACGGGCCACCTGACAATTGTCAGAAATCCGTATACGTGTCATGAAAAATACGTATAACAGGAAATGAGAGTGACAACTCTACCCACCTTAAAAGAATTCTATCCTCAGAATTTAATCAAGAGGCTAGAGATGTCTGGACAAGCTATACTGATCATAAGCAATCTACGACTAGCAGTCAATCAAGCAATCTTTTATGCAAGCAAGGAAGTAAAAGCATAAGGCATAAGGAAGACATTATACCTTATGAGTCAAACATGTATGGATATCGCGATGGGATATCGTCCTCTCGTTTCCACGTTGACTCACCCAAAAAGTGATGGCCCCAAGCAACACAGACTAAACTAATAGTCTTGTTCTTGAGTACCTTCTTTCTTCGGTCCAATATTAATACAGGCCTTTCCTCATACGAAAGGTTGGTACCAACGACCAATTCCGAATGATCAAGGATATGTCTCGGATTCGGGATATACTGTCGTAATTGGGATACATGGAAAATGTCATGTACCTCACTTAACGACGACGGAAGAGCGAGACGATAGGACACATCACCTACTCGCTCGAGAATGTCAAACGGCCCTATATACCTAGGACTAAACTTTTTCTGCACGCCAAAACGAATGATGCCACGGGTAGCCGAGATCCTAAAGAATACGTGGTCGCCGATAGAAAACTCAAGTGGACGTCGATGAGAGTGGACCCAATGGCTCTAACGGTCTTGTGCAACTCGGAGATGATTTCTGACTTGTCTGACCACCTCGATTGTCTGTTTAATCCTCTCTGGACCAACCATCTGCCTCTCACCTATATCATCCCAGGCTAACGGGGATATGCACTTCTTGTCATATATGGCCTCAAAGGGTGCCATCTGGATACTTGTCTGGAAACTGTTATTATAGGAGAACTCCACAAGATGCAGGTGATCTTTCCACGAACCACCGAAGTCAAGTGTACATGATCGTAACATATCTTCGAAAGTTTGTATCGTGCGTTCTGACTGACCATCTGTCTATGGATGATATGCTGAACTGAACTTGAACGAGTCCCCAAGCTCTCTTGAAGACTCTGCCAAAAGTGCGATGTAAACCTTGAATCTCTGTCCGATACAATATTGATTGGCACTCCATGCAACCTGACTATCTGCCTAAGGTACATCTCTGCCAGCTGATCCGTCGACTGACCAATCCTGAAAGAAAGAAAAATGAGCTACCTTAGTGAGTCTGTCAACTATAACCCAGATAGTATCTCTCCCAGCTGGGGATTTAGGTAACCCAGTTACAAAATCTATGGTAGTATGCTTCAATTTCCATTCTGGGATTGGTAAATGTTGAAGAAGTCCAGCTGGTCTCTGATGTTCAGCTTTAACTTGTTGACAAACTAAACAACGAGAGACAAACCGGGCTATCTCCCTCTTCATGCCATTCCACCAGAAATGCTGGCAAATATTACGATACATCTTCGTGCCACCGGGATGAATTGAATACTGCAAACTATGAGCCTCTGCCATGATCTCATGTCTGATATCACCGCTGGGTACATAAAGATGCCTTCCATATCGGAGAGTACCGTCTTCGTGAATACATAACTCTGTACTCCGTCCTGCTACACATTCTGCCCTAAGCCGCTGAAGCTTAGAATCCGCTAACTGAGCTAACTTAATTCTCTCGACTATACTGGATTGAACTTGCATGCTGGCCATCAGTGCCACATTAGTAGGGAGAACTATCTTTATCCCCATCTTCTGAAGATCGGCTAACAATTACTCTGTTAGAAAATAAGCTCCTACTCTTCTACTCAATGCATCTGCTACTACGTTGGCCTTCCCAGGATGATACTGCAGGTTGATGTCATAATCCACCAGTAGCTCTAGCCATCTTCTCTGACGCATGTTAAGATCCTTCTGAGTAAACACATACTTAAGATTCTTGTGGTCGGTAAAAATCTCCACCCAATCTCTATACAAATAATGCCTCCACAACTTGACTGCGAAAACTACCTCTGCTAATTCCAAGTCATGGGTTAGGTAATTTCTCTCATGATCACGAAGCTGACGTGATGCATAAGCTACCACCTTACCATGCTGCATTAAGACACATTCCAATCCTCTGCCAGAAGCATCACAATAAACTAAAAATCCTCCAGTCCCATCTGGAAGCGTGAGAATGGGAGCCGTCATCAATCATCACTTCAACTTTCGAATAAACTCTGACACTCTGCTATCCAAGAAAACTGCACCTCCTTCCGGGTCAACTGCGTCAGGGGTGCTGAAATTCGAACAAAGTCTGACACAAACTGCCAGTAATAGCCAGCCAATCCTAGAAAACTTTAAACTTCTGCAACGGTACAGGGAACTGGCCATGTCTCTATAGCCACTATCTTCTGGAGGTCAACTTCCACTCCACCTCGGGTGATGATATGACCTAAGTACGAAATGTGATCAAGCCAAAACTCACACTTGCTAAACTTCGCATACAACTAGTGCTCCCTGAAAATCTGAAGGACTACTCAGAGACGTTGCTCATGCTCTGCTTCACTCTTGCTATAGACCAAGATGTCGTCTATAAACACTATCACGAACTGATCCAAATAGGGCAGAAAGATACGATTAAAGAGGTCCATGAATACGACTGGCACATTGGTCGCTCTAAATGGCATAACAAGGAACTTCCAATGTCCATATCTTGATCTGAATGCTGTCTTCGGGATGTCTTACTCTCTGACTCTGATCTGATGATACCCTGACCGCAAGTCAATCTTCGAGAATACTGCTGCCCTACTGAGTTGATCAAATAAATCATCTATCCTTGGTAGGGACATCTGTTCTTGATTGTTACAAAATTCAAGGTACGATAATCAACACATAATCTTGACATACCATCCTTCTTTTTCACAAGAAGCATCGGGGCTCCTAAAGGTGATCCACTAGCATGAATGAATCCCTTGGTTCTGAGTTCTTCAATCATCTTATACAGGATCTCCAACTCTGATGGTGCCATTCTGTAGACTCTCTCTGACACTGGTGCCATTCCTGGAATCAAGTCGATAGTGAACTCTATCTCTCTCCGGTGGCATAACTGGAAGCTCTTCGGGAAACACATCATAAAACTCTTCTACTACTCTGGAAAATTGAACTGCTTCTGCTACTACCATCCACAATACTGGTGGCGAAGGTTCTACTTCGCCTCTAAAAAATGAACGCTTGGAATACCAAAAAAAATCCTGCCAATATGGCATTCTATTCTTGCATATTGATCCTTCAACCAATCCATTCCTAGGACCACATCATAGTCGGCCATCGGAATTCTATCAATCTAGCTAAAAACTCTCTACCGCTAACTACGATTTGACACGAGAAATAGACTCTATCACCCCTCCAAGACCGTTACCAATAAGTATATTGAGCCTTACTGATAATGACTCGGGCTTCTGTCCTATTCGTGTTACAAATCGTGCAGACAAAAATGAATACGATGCACCCGAATCAAATTATACTGATGCTGGAAAAGAGTTGACGAGAATGGTACCTACCACTACCTCACCTGATGCCAATTCTTCTGCCACGGTCAGAGCCATCGCTTGACCTTGTCCTCTTGGTGCTGGTCCCCTCTGCTGGTGACCTCTCTACCTGTTTTGAATTTGAACCTGGGTATACTATTGAGCCTAAGGCAGCAACGGCCTTAGAGGCTGGTACTGCTGCTGCTGCACTGGTACTGGACCTCTAACCGATGGATTGGTTAGGTTTGACGATGATGAACTGGCTCTATTCGAACAGAACCCTATCTTATGGTCTGGTGCCCCACAAGCCAAGCACAATTCATGTGCTCTGCGATATTCTGATACTACATGTCCTGGCTTCCTATAATGAGAGCAACCCATTGCGGAAGACTGCTTCTGCTTCTGCTACTAAGGATACGTCGGTGTCGAGTGTTGAACCGAGAAAACTGTGGTCGCCCTCCTAGAACCTCCAATTATTAAAGCCCTAACTGCCGGGGCTGGTGCTGATAACTGGGACATCTGCCTATGAGACCTCTTCCGTCCTCCGCTTCTATCTACAATCCTCTGCGAAATATACTCATGCCTCTTCGCTGCTCGCAAGACGGCATCAAACGTCTGGTGCTCAAACTGCTCCACTGATATAATGATCCCTTGGTGGAGTCCTTGCTGGAATCGCTGGGCTCGGTCCAATTCGGTTGCACCAAGGTAGGAGTAAACCGACTAAGTCTAGAAAACTCGATCGCATATCCATCGACCGTCCTTTCCATCTGCTTGAGATTAGTGAATCTCGTCTGCAGATCATACCAAGCTAATGCGTCGAAGTACTTCGTTTGGAACTTGTCGCTGAATACCGCCCATAAGACAGGCGTCGCCAAACCCACTGCTAGAAAATAAATTCATGTATAATTTGTAAATTTTGATTTTCAAAAATTCTTTGGAATTATTTAAATTATAGAATGGTATTTTAAAATTTATTTGATTTCAATGTTTAAATAATTATGGTGATTTAAATTAGAGATTAGATTTTATTAAATTAGTTTTAAATTGATTTAAATTAAATGCAGGATTTATCTAGTAGGGTTTAAAGCGGTCGTAATCTTTATCTAACTAGGATTTCTCCACCATATTTATAGGGAAGCCTTGCCATTATTTTTCTCCACAAATTTGTTTTTACTATAATCATCACCATTGTGTGTGCATCGTATCCGTGTCCACCTTCACTGTGTCATCCATGACGGTCTCGTGTCCGACCTAGGGTGTCTTTCCACTACATGGTATTATTTACATGTACAAATTTTTTTATCCCCTGTGTCCAACACAGCGGACACGAACTAATTTTTTTTATCACGTAGTACACAGAAGCCCAGATCCACCATGTCGTGTCCGAAAAACCCGGACATGACGACACAATCCTAACCCTATCCCTAAACCTAACCCAATCCACCTGTAGCCACCTCTTATAACCTCCGTTAATCAATTTCTTGGATTTTCAAAATTTTTGTACATTTTTAAATCTCTAAATTTTTCTGAATCTTTGAAAATTGTGTCACGACCCGCACCCAGTGCAAGGGTACAAGTGCGTAATAACGCCCAGCCTACGCCACGAAATCGGTATAGAACACTGTTCTAGGTCACTATCTAAACCAACTCACGCAATTATAGAATGTACTTGTCTTAAATCTCAACTCCAAACGGAGGACAAGTATTGAAATAATATAACTCAATCACAGTCTAAGCACGATAGGATATCACAGAATTCTATAACTAAAAGAAAACAATAAAACTACTAAAAGATAATATCTCAAAACAACTCAAAACAAGTCAAGTCTCAAATTATTACAACTCAAGTTCTAGTAAAGAAATCTAAAACAGTCTACTAAACTAGTCTCCCGATCACTCCTGAGAGTCGGGGCCAAAGGTAGCTAAACCCTCTCTAGATCCATAGTGAGTAGGGCATGCATCCTCAGGGCTAACATCTGTAATATTTCAACAGGTCCAGTTAGGACAGGAACAAATACATCTCATCAAGTACATCCAAGTAAATGATAAAGACCATAAAATAATTATAGACAGTTATATTGATGAAGCATGGAAGTTCGAGACAGTTTAAGATGTAAAAATAATAGAAAAAAACAAGGAAAGTAAAAGCTGTGAAACAGAATATCATGTCAATGAAGACTGTAAATAAAAGCTAGCTGAACTAGAATAATGTGATATGCGTCCAGTGGTACAATATATGTCATGTGTGATTCCATTCAATGATTCTAGTAGGGTGATTCTTGTAAGGGTTCTTATGATGATTCTAGTAAAGATTCTTGTGGTGATTCTAGTAATGATTCTTGACATTACTCACAGTGTGTTTTAAAATACTGAGATCGACATGTAAACGGCTAGGGGTAATCCGGTATATCACACTGGCAAGTGTGGGACGGCTATAGTTCTTTATAATTTCCTTGGAGGTGGTTCGAGTATTTAGGAATGTTTACATGTCTACTCAAGTATTTCTTCGCCCGACAAATATGAGTAAATCCATAACACGACACGTAAATCGAGTACAAATCTAGCCAAAACATGAAGGTGCTTGAAAGTGATTCTTGTAATAGAGGCTAGACAAGTAAGGTATATGTGTCATATACATGAATTCATGAAATATCAATCTGTGTTTGTAACAAAGAATCAAATAGAACTGACTAAACTGAAATATAGAAATTGACAAGTAAATGAAAGAACTATCAGAGAATGTACTCGCCTGGTATCCCGAATGCCTGATGAGAATATGAGTCCAAACTGGAGTCACAAAGTCCTATTTAGAACAACCATAGGTTACAAAGTGTCTAATATGAAATAAGAATAGCCTATAATGCATTCTAAATGGTTCTAGGTCCTTCTAGGACAAAGTCAACCCTTGGTCAACTTCGGTCAAACTTGGTCAACTCTGGTCAAACCTGGTCAACTATAGGTTAACTAGTCTGTTTACTAATTTTTCGGTCAAGCACAAGTTTTCAAGTCATTCTAAGTTCCTTTGAGTCGATTTGGATCAAGTTTGACCCAAAGTTGACTGTTGTCAACTTGTCGGTCGACTCGGCCATTCAAGGATCCTTGGGTCAATCCTAATCTGACTCAATACTCCCTAGGTCACATTCACAAGCAATTAATTACATATATATATATATATATATATATATATATATATATATACATACATTCTAGGTAATATATCTACATATATATATATACACACACACACACACATATATATATATATATATATATTTTCTATATATATATATATATATATATATATATATATATATATATATATATATATATGAATGAGTTTTGTCGAGATGTTGTTCTCAGTTTGAGTCTTCATTTTGAATGAGTTATATATATATATATATATATATATATATATATATATAAAATATATATATATATATATATATATATATATATATATATATATATATATACATATATTGTAGGACCGTTGAGCACCTCTAGAGGGGGGGTGAATAGAGTGTGTGTGTGCAGCGGAAAATAATCACCAATTAAAAATTAAACTATGGCAGAGATATAAGAGACAGTAAATAAAGATAGAGAATTCAAACTTAGTGACACAGCGATATATACTGGTATCCCTCTGAGAGGATAATCCAGTCTCGAGTACTCTTGCTCGATGTTAATCCACTATGGCACAAGCTTTAACTGAGAGCTTGCAGTCTCTTACAACACCGTGCTTGGTGACGAGCGCACGACCAGCTCCACAACAGAAAAAGTTGTTGAACTTGGAACGACCTCTTTACAACTCTTGAAACACTAAAAGATTCTAAATCAACTCTGATAGTACTGGCTTTTGGCTAAGAGATGTATAGGTATGATTTGAAAGTCTTAGATCGTTTGAAAACACTTGAGTAGTAGAGAAGAGAGAATGAAGGATGAATGAATGATTTAAAATGAAAAGTTCTTCTCTATTTATAGATATTTTCTCGAACCGAACTCGGGCAGAGTTCGGGCAGAGTTCGGATGCAAATATCTCGCAAAGAGACGTTGCTCGCTGATTTGGAGGCAACAGAAGTTTGAATCATTTTTGACCGAACTCGGTCAGAGTTCGGACCGAACTCGGGCCGAACTCGGTTACGAGTTCTATCAGGAGATATTTGAAAAACATTTGTAAAAACAGTTTTCAAAATATGTTTTTGGTTATTTGTAAAATCATTTGTAAAGGCTATTTTCAAAATATATTTTTGAAATATTTTGTAAATGAAATACGAATGGTAAATAGGTAGGCTTTTGGAATGTGGATAGTTTTAACCCTAAGCCAGTATTACCAAAACTGATTTTACAAAATAAATCCTAGACTCAATAAAATATAAAATACAGAATAAAATGAGAAATGAGTCTTCTGAAGATTTGATGATGTTGACGCTTTGTTTGATGCAGTACATCGTCCGTTGAATTTGATTTCATGTATCCTGAAATGATTAGCAGCATTTTCTATATTTTGTGTATTGACTTAAGTGTATGTTGATTATCGAAATCTGGTGTGACCATGGAATGGGCCAACAATCTCCCCCATTTTGATAATTGACAAACTTGAGTCTATACCAAAATATATTTATATGAAATAGAAAAAAATACAAAGTACCTGAAAAAATGAGATGTTTTGATTTTGGATTTGTATATGCTTTGCTTTTTGGTATTGTACTCTTTTTCTCCCCCTTTGTCAAGTAGTAAAATGACTTGGCTTCCCTGTAATATGTGAAGCCAACAATAGACAAATACAAGACAAAGTGAAGCAAAAAGACATAATCACAGCATAAGACATATGGAAACAACTAATATAGAAAGAAACGGCTCATGATAAACTAAAACAGTCATGAAAATTTCCACTAATAATCCAAAAGTACAACTGAAAATGTCTAACTAATCAGTTTAGACATGAAATAAAAAAAAACTACATCAACTGATCATCATCTAACAAATGTCCACTAGCCCATAGCTGAATCCACGTCACATCGTGGGGTTGTCCGCACCAGTAGCCTCATGAGGAAAGTAGGCTGTAGTCGGGTCGAAATACTGAAAGGAAGCCTCATCAGTACATCGAGGACCCGGAAAGGTAGGGTGAGGTAAGATGGTGACTGGATGGACAAGATCATGAGCCAGGCTGTAGTGGAGGTCAGCAATGCCATTCCTCAGCACCTGGGCCTGAGAAATGCATCGGAACTCTGAATCCAGATGACGTTGCGTAGAGACAGCAACAAAGTCATCAAAGCGCTGATAGAACGTCTGATCAAATCCTGGGACAGGGGCCAGAGTAGGAGGAGCATTAGCAGGAGGGACCTCAGCATCAGCAGCTGGAGCAGGATGAGCTCCAGGAGGCAGAGGTGGAGCAGGAAATCGACGAGATCTAGTCAGCTCGACAGGAGTGGAGGAGATGGCACACGTCTCAAGATCAATCTCGAAACGTCGAAAGATAGAAGCTAAGTGCATTGGATATACTAGATTTCTACCTGTATTTCTGCAGTTAAGCATCCAGGACATCACAGTTTTGGGACTAGAGAATGGGATGCCAAAGTGAATATGATACAAAGCAGATAGTTCCATAATGGTTACTTCATCAGTAGAACCTTTCTTTGGAAGAAGGACGGAGAAAACCATACGATGAAGTTCATAGAAGGTTTGGTTAAAATTTTTGGCAAAAATTCTACGGGGAACAGGATTAGGATGACAGATTAGTTCCCTAAAGGAAGCAAGAGTGACATCAGCAGGGAATTGAATATGATAGATGTCAACCAAGGCATCACCAAGATCAGGAATATGGAAGAATTCTCTGATGTCGGTGGCGCTAAATTCCAATTCTTGCCCAGCAACGCAAGAATAGAAATTTCTGTTTGGTTTTACTTGCAGGTTGCAGTAAAACATACGGACGGCGTTGTCATAAATATTTTCTTGTACCTCGAAGAAATCTCGGTATCCAAGTTGGTCAAAAGTTGGAGCGTACTCAAAGAAAGTAGTAAAGTTTACAAAAGCTCTAGTACAAATACGACGACCAGAAAAAGAGTCGAACCAGAGATCCAAAAAATCATTGTCCGAGAACAAAGTAGAGTCATATTCATCGGGATCTCTAGGTCGTGCTGGACTGAATAGATTAGCAGGGGTGTATTCAGAAGAAGAGGAGGCACCTTGGGCAGTGGTTCCTCTATGACGCTTGGGGGCCATGAGAAAATAGAGAGAAAGTACCTTTTGAAGAAAAAGGAAGGAGGAATAAGATGATCGTCCACTAGATCTCTTCGGAACCTTGCTAGGATGGAGGAGGAGAAGCTTCTAGGAAGAGAGGAGTGATTTCCACGAGTTGTTGTGTGGAGAAAGTGGAAGAAAAGATGGGTTTTATAGGCACTAGGGCCGGCTGTTCGGTTCTGGAAATAATACAGCGCCGACCGAACTCGGTCCGAATTCGGTCCCAACTCGGTCAGAGTTCGGGCCGAGTTCGGCCACTTGCATTCCCGAGACAGTCAATGCATTATGGTAGGTTTAAAAGTAGAATTTAATAACTTTGACTGTAATATTAAATAACGACTGTTATTTTTGGGTTAACTGTAGGGGTTGTCCCAGCTAACGGAGGTTCACCGGAGAACTCTTAAATACCGCTTCGCTTCGATCGTAGTCGTGGTGACAGACATACCCTTTTTAAGTTTGTGCCCAAAAATAATTTTTGTTAAATAAATAATAAAGTATCAAGTCATAAATTCAATTTTAATTACCATATACATTATGAGTCTGAGAATTCAAGAATGCCGAGCTCACGCCTCAAAATGTTAAAACGGTCTTCAGCCAATGGTTTAGTGAATATATCTGCTAGTTGATGATCAGTGTCAATAAATTCTAGGCAGATATTCCCGTGTTGTTGATGATCACGAAGGAAATGATGTCTAATTTCTATGTGCTTTGTGCGTGAATGACAAATAGGGTTCTTAGTCAGATTTATAGCACTAGTGTTGTCACAATAAATAGAAACATTAGTGTAGTGCAGATTGTAGTCCTCTAAGGTTTGCTTCATCCACAAAATCTGAGCACAACAACGTCTTGCAGCGATATACTCAGCCTCAGTTGTTGATAATGCTACTGAAATTTGTTTCTTGCTAAACCAAGAGACTAAGGCCTTTCCTAAGAAATGACATGTGCCATTTGTACTTTTACAGTCCACTTTGCATCCAGCAAAATCCACATCCGAGTAACCTATAAGGTCAAAGGATTTGGTTTTGGGATACCATAAGCCAACTGTAGAAGTTCCTTTAAGGTATTGGAAGATACGCTTAACGGCACTAAGATGTGATTCCTTAGGGTTTGCCTGATAACGTGCACAAATGCAAACGCTAAACATAATATCAGGGCGACTAGTAGTTAAGTATAATAAACTACCAATCATACCTCGATACTTACGCTGATCGACAGGTTTGCCACTTTCATCAGCATCAAGCTTTGTAGATGTAGCCATGGGCGTCCCGATTGGCTTTACATTCTTGAAGTTGTACTTTTTCAGTATGTCCTTCGTGTATTTAGCTTGGTTGATGAATGTTCCGTTCGAGTGCTGTTTGATTTGAAGTCCTAGGAAGAAGTTTAGCTCTCCCATCATACTCATCTCAAATTCACTCTGCATATACTTGGCAAAATCTTGACAGAGTTTTTCATTAGTAGAACCAAATATAATGTCATCTACATAAATTTGCACTAGAAGAATATCATTATTCATGGATTTAATAAATAAAGTAGTATCAATCTTTCCTTTCGAAAATCCATTATCAAGTAAGAAGGCGCTTAGGCGTTCATACCAAGCACGAGGTGCTTGTTTGAGTCCATAAAGTACTTTCTTAAGCTTGAAGACGTAATCAGGTTTTTGAAAATCTTCAAAACCAGGGGGTTGTTTCACAAAAACCTCTTCTTTCAAAAATCTATTTAAAAATGCGCTTTTCACGTCCATTTGAAAAAGTTTAAAATCATTAAAACATGCAAATGCACAAAACATGCGGATGGCTTCTAGTCTAGCAACAGGAGCATAGGTCTCATCATAATCAATTCTTTCTTCTTGATTATAACCTTGTGCCACTAGACGTGCTTTGTTGCGTAGAACTTGTCCATCTTCACTGAGTTTATTTCGGAACACCCATTTGGTACCAATTATAGATTGACCAATTGGTTTAGAAACAAGTTCCCAAACTTGGTTTCTCTCAAATTTATTAAGTTCCTCTTGCATGGCAGAAATCCAAAACTCATCAGTAAAAGCATCATCTACATTCTTAGGTTCTATTTTTGAAATAAATGCTACATTTGCTGCTAATTCAGAATCTTTAAGAGATGAACGTGTACTTATACCTTTGGATACATCACCTATAATGAGAGTTTCTGGATGATCTGGCTTGAATCTCAATGATTCAAATCTTTGGGCCATATCTTTCACAAGGCTCTTCTCAGTTCCTGCATCTTCAGAACTTTTATCAGTCCTTGCCTCTTGGGTCAGATCTTTCTCAAAACTCTTCTTAGTCTTTGTATGTGTATCTTCATCATCACTGTCGCTAGATCTGTGACTATTTAACTCAACAAAGGTAACATTAATAGTCTCTTCAACAATCATAGATCTTTTATTGAAAATTCTATATCCCTTACTCTTAGCAGCATATCCGAGAAATATCCCGTAATCTGCTTTGGAGTCGAACTTTCCCAGGTTATCCTTGGTGTTCAGGATAAAACAATGACAACCAAAAACTTTGAAATAAGAAATATTTGGAATTCTTCCAAACCAAATCTCATATGGTGTTTTCTTCGAGATTGGTCGAATTAACACCCTATTTAAAACATGACAGGCTGTACTAACAGCTTCTGTCCAAAAATATTTAGGAAGATTATACTGATTCAGCATGACTCTAGCCATTTCGCTTAGAGTACGATTCTTCTGCTCCACAACACCATTCTGTTGGGGAGTTCTAGGACAAGAAAATTCGTGGTAATATCCACTATCATCACAAAACTTTTTGAAATCAGAATTTTCGAATTCGCCACCATGATCACTTCGGATACGAGTAATCATGAAGCCTTTTTCATTTTGTACCTTTTTACAAAATATCTGAAATTCAAAAATTGCATCACTTTTGTTTGATAAGAAATAAACCCAAGTAAATCGAGAGAAATCATCAACAATAACAAAAGCGTAGAGCTTACCGCCAAGACTAGCGACTCTACTAGGACCAAATAAATCCATATGAATTAACTGCAAAGGCCTCGAAGTACTTATAGCGTTGATGGATTTAAAAGTAGACCTATGTGCTTTGTTCTTTTCGCAGTCGGCACATACCATATCTCTCTTGAATGAAATTTCAGGGAGTCCTCTTACCAACTTCTTTGTATTTAGACGTGAGATAGTATCCATGTTTGCATGTCCTAGTCTCATGTGCCATAGCCAGCTTTCATTTTGATTGGCTACTAGGCACCTTCCTGCATTATTAGTATTCTCCAAAAAAAAATTATAAATGTTATCTTCTCTAATTCCTTTATATACAGGATCACCAGATGATATATCATATACGGTACATTTATCTTTCACAAAATTGATACCATAACCATTATCTGCCAAATGACTTATGCTCAATAGGTTATGTTTCAATTCAGTTACTAGACAAACATCCTTTATTATAGGATAAGGAGAAATACCTACAGTACCATTACCTATTATATCACCTCTCAAGTTATTTCTGAAGGAGACGTATCATTCTTTCTTCATCGATAGCGTAGCGAATAAAGATGCATCACCAGTCATGTGTCGCGAACATCCGCTATCGAGGATCCATTTGCTTCTAGCATGAGAGGGTTGAGGGTCCACCTACAAGATAAGTAGATGAATCCTTTGGTACCCATTTTCTGAAGGGTCCACTCAGATTAGCTTTAGGTCTCCAGACTAAAGTATGGTTGTCAACAAGCTTTCTTGCAAGACAATATTGTGATATGTGTCCATGCGTACCACAATACGTGCAAGTCAGTTTAGTGGTAGAAACTGTGTTTGCAAGCTTGTTTTGTTTGGAGAACCTATAAGTGAAAGCATGATGATGTTCGTGTTTCTTCTGTGCTTTCTTGTGTTTAGTCCTTTTAGGTGTATGCTTAGCATTAGGACTAATCTTAGGCTGTGTCACAGGTATTGCCTGTTTGCCTAACTTGATTTCTAACTTTTTAGAACTTGCAATAGACTCTTCGTATCTAGCAGTCATATCTAGGAGTCTTTGTTCAGTTACTAAGTGCATCTTCTTCTCTATGTCATAAAGCTTTTGTACTTTGACATAGTCCATTTCTTTCTTTTCAATATTGAGGATAGCCTCATGATAGTCTACCTTGAGTTTGGCTATCTCTTCCGTGTTACCGGTAGTAGATGTCTCTTTAATATCTTCAATCAGATTGGACAGTCTAGCTATCTCGGTTGTGTGTACCTTAATCTCTTTTCAAGATTGCTTATACTTGTCGAGCACAGTTTTGTGATCTTCAAGTAGTTCGCTAAAGGCATTCTCTAATTCATCGAAAGTGAAATCATCAAACAAAGGGTTAGATGATACCTTATCAAATGCCATGAGACAAACATTTGCATTGCCGCAGGGTCTGTCTTCTTCTTCTTCTGTATCACTGGCATCGCTTTCGTGCCAGATGCTTGTGTTGGCATACTTTCGACCAGATATTGCTTTTCTTCTTGATCTTGATCTATCGTATGGACTGCTTTTCTTGGTGGTTGGACAGTCCTTCTTCATATGCCCTGACTTCTTGCATCCAAAGCATATAGTTTCATCTTCATTGCTTTCTTGGACATCTTTCTTCTTTCTGCTTGTGAACTTTAGATATTTCTTGAAGTTCTTCACAAGTAGGGCTCGTTCATCACCACTTGACGATTCTTCATCGAAATCGTTGTATGTTGATTTTCTTGCTTGAGCTTTGAAGGCAATAGATTTCTCCTTTGGTGTTGCTTCTTCAAAATCTTGCAAGTCGAGTTCATGGGTCATGAGTTTGCCCATCAGCATTTCCAGAGTCATAGTGGTGAGATCGTTTCCTTCAATGATTGCTGTGGCTTTTGGATTCCAGCTCTTTGTTAGAGCCTGCAGCACTTTTCTGATCTTCTCGTGATTGCTGTAATCCTTACCAAGAGATTATAAATGATTAGTTATATCAAGAAAACGAGTAAACATCTGTGTAATTGACTCACCGGGTTTCATCTTAAAAGATTCATACTCCTGTGTCAGTCTACTAATTTTGGATTCCTTCACTTGGGAAGTCCCTTCATGGGTTACCTCAAGGAGTTTCCAAATTTCATGAGACGTCTTATAGGTTGAAACTCTGTTGAACTCGGTTTTGTCAATTGCACAGAATAGTGCATTGATGGCACGAGCATCTAGGCTAGCTTTAGCCTTTTCAGCTTCAGTGTACTTATCATGGGTCTTTTCCACCAGCTGGCCTTCAACCACTGTTGGTGCTGGTTTCTTATAACCATCAATGACTATTGACCAAAGATCAAAGTCGAGAGACTTTAGAAAGAAAGTCATTCGTATTTTCCAGTAGGTATAATTTGTTCCATCAAATAGGGAAGGTCTATTTGTGGATTGCCCTTCACCGTTGAATATAGATTTTACGGCTGCCATATATATTCTCTCTAAGGTATGTTATATAAGAATATAACCTGCTCTGATACCAATTGTAGGACCGTTGAGCACCTCTAGAGGGGGGGTGAATAGAGTGTGTGTGTGCAGCGAAAAATAATCACCAATTAAAAAATTAAACTATGGCAGAGATATAAGAGACAGTAAATAAAGATAGAGAATTCAAACTCAGTGACACAGCGATATATACTGGTATCCCTCTGAGAGGACTAATCCAGTCTCGAGTACTCTTACTCGATGTTAATCCACTATGGCACAAGCTTTAACTGAGAGCTTGCAGTCTCTTACAACATCGTGCTTGGTGACGAACGCACGACCAGCTCCACAACACACACCGTGCTTGGTGACGAGCGCACGACCAGCTCCACAACAGGAAAAGTTATTGAACTTGGAACGACCTCTTTACAACTCTTGAAACACCAAAAGATTCTAAATCAACTCTGATAGTACTGGCTTTTGGCTAAGAGATGTATATGTATGATTTGAAAGTCTTACATCGTTTGAAAACACTTGAGTAGTAGAGAAGAGAGAATGAAGAATGAATGAATGATTTGAAATGAAAAGTTCTTCTCTATTTATAGGTGTTTTCTCGAACCGAACTCGGGCAGAGTTCGGATGCAAATATCTCGCAAAGAGACGTTGCTCGCTGATTTGGAGGCAACAGAAGTTTGAATCATTTTTGACCGAACTCGGTCAGAGTTCGGACCGAACTCGGGCCGAACTCGATTACGAGTTCTGTCAGGAGATATTTGAAAATCATTTGTAAAAATAGTTTTCAAAATATGTTTTGGTTATTTGGAAAATCATTTGTAAATGCTATTTTCAAAATATATTTTTGAAATGTTTTGTAAATGAAATACGAATGGTAAATAGGTAGGCTTTTGGAATGTGGACAGTTTTAACCCTAAGCCAGTATTACCAAAACTGATTTTACAAAATAAATCCTAGACTCAATAAAATATAAAATACAGAATAAAATGAGAAATGAGTCTTCTGAAGATTTGATGATGTTGACGCTTTGTTTGATGCAGTACATCGTCCGTTGAATTTGATTTCATGTATCCTGAAATGATTAGCAGCATTTTCTATATTTTGTGTATTGACTTAAGTGTGTGTTGATTATCGAAATCGGGTGTGACCATGGAATGGGCCAACATATATATATATATATATATATATATATATATATATATATATATATATATATATATATATATATAGGGAAGTTGGTTTCTAAGAGGGAAAAAAATGAAGACTCAAACTGAGAACAACATCTCGACAAAACTCATTCAAATATATATATATATATATATATATATATATATATATATATATTTTATATATATATATATATATATATATATATATATATATATATATATATAACTTTTTCCTATTTATGTATAGTCTATACATAAATAGGAAAAAGTTATATATATATATATATATATATATATATACATAATTGGTAGAAATATATATATATAAAAAAATATATATATATATATATACATAATTGGTAGAAATATTGGGATATAACTCCAATGACCATTTCTCGCAAATCTAGAATCTCTCAATTATGATATAGACTCAGAAATTATGGATTAAAACTCAAGAAATCAAAATATAAATTTGTTTCAAAATTAAATGTCAAAATAACCCAAAATCCACATAATGACCCAAAAAGCACAATACACAACTAGAACCCGCGAAACTTGGTAAATATGATGGTCTCGATATGTGTGACGTACTCGGGTACTTACGGGGTCGAAATCGTGTCCATATCGTGTCCACATATTACGTATCGGAAAGCCGGATACGCGTGTCAAGCGAATCGATGCGAGTTCGATTTCTCGCTCGATTTTGAACCGTTTCCCCTGAAACTTTGCGTACACCTAGGCAAACATGTCCCCGACCTACTGGCCGAGTTAGCGTACGGCCACGTGTCATATTCGACGCACAAGCAGCCCGTGTCCACGCACGGTCGTGCACGTGTGCACAGAACAGTGCACAACGTCGTGCACGCGGGACGGCGATGATGGAACTGGGGATTCCCAGGACCCTTCCTTTGGTGTGCGTATTGATCGAAAGAAAGTTAAATAGATCTAATACGTGTTCTAACCCTTCATAGACGGAAACTAGGGTTCACGAATTATACCTGCGACGGAAAGAAGACAAGTAATTCCTGGTAATCTCGAGCGTACGACCCCAAGATCTTCTGCACGTATTCCTTCCTCGAGTTGGACGTCGTGTGGGTGACGAGCTTCCAACTTTTTCTTCTCCTTGGCAGCACTCTCTTTCTCTCCTTACGTGAATCATGAATTTAGAGAAAATTTCAGATTTCTGATCAGTAATCTGGCGGCCAGAGAATAGAGGATATATATAGGCTACGACAGGGACCATGAGGAGAAATTAGGGTTAGGCCTCCTAACGGATCTGGATATGCCGTGTTCAGCCCGAACACACAATCCAGGCCCATTAACAATAGCTCGGTCCACTAATGAGCTATTGTTGTACTACCTCCCTAATCCCAAATTATGTTTATGGGCTCCTTTTATTATATGCTCATTTGGCTCCCCATGTTAAGATATCGTATGTCCGTCGATCAAATTAAGTTACTGACAACTATATTGATTCGACATCTTTTATCCTTAAGTAGTACCGCTCAACTTTATTTGTCATGTCGGATATAATCCACCTGCAGGGTTTATATGACAATCCTGATGAGCTCCTTAAGAGGACATCATCAACCCGATGTATCGGGACATGGATTCTATTTATAATCAACAGCCCATCATACATACAATGTTATTACCCAATTCATAGAGGTTGTTGATCCATAATAAATCTCACTCTTTTATGAGTCAAAGTAATGCACATTGCATATACATGTCCGTTATTATATCCGGATTAAGAGTACAAGCATCCATAATAACAGAGGTGTTTGTTCTCTTATGTAGTCAGTACAAAGAGAACAACCTCAAGCGGTCCTGTTCAATACATACAAAGTGTACTAGTGTAAACCTATAGTCAAGATAGACTAATACCAGATTACACTACAACCTTTCCAATAGATTGTCCAAGTCCATCTAGGTTGTGAACTATTTATATACTCCATAGGAAACTGATAATATGATCTTCTGTGTGACACCACACACCATATTATCTACAATATAGAATATCAGACATTTACATTAACACTTACAACAAATACAATATGCAGACATTTGCCCATATGATTCTCATTCAAAATTTAAGGAAATAAGGTTACTACAAAAGTGATGCTTTTAGTATATAACCCTAACAATCTCTCACTTATACTCAAAGCATTGCTTTTCAGTATACTGTTACAAATCTCAGTACAAAGAGAACAACCTCAAGTGGTCCTGTTCAATACACATAAAGTGTACTAATGTAAACCTATAGTCAAGATAGACTAATACCAGATTACACTACAACCTTTCTAATAGATTGTCCAAGTCCATCTAGGTTGTGAACTATTTATATACTCCATAGGAAACTGATAATCTTCTGTGTGACACCACACACCATATTATCTACAATATAGAATATCAGACATTTGCATTAACACTTGCAACAAATACAATATACAAACATTTGCCCATAAGATTCTCATTCAAAATTTAAGGAAATAAGGTTACTACAAAAGTGATGCTTTTAGTATATAACCCTAACAATCTCCCACTTATACTCAAAGCATTGCTTTTCAGTATACTATTACAAATCTCCCACTTATACTTAAAGCCATGCTGCTACACATCTAACTCCCATTCCCTCAACATGACTGTCAAAAGCCTTAGCTAGTAAGCTCTTTGTAAAGGGATCAGCTAGGTTGTCGGCTGATGCTATCTTGATCACAGCAACTTTTCCTTTCTTTACGAAATCTCGTATCATGTGGTACTTGCGCTCAATGTGTTTGCCTATCTTATGGGCTCGTGGTTCCTTCGAGTTTGCAACTGCACCACTATTATCACAATAAAGTGTAATAGACTTAGGCAAACTAGGTACCACATCCAAGTCCAACAGAAAGTTTCTGAGCAAAACCGCTTCTTTGGCTGCCTCAGAGGCTGCCACATACTCGGCTTCCATGGTGGAATCAGCAATACATTTTTGCTTGATACTCCTCCACACAATGGCTCCACCTCCCAAAGTAAACACATAACCTGAGGTAGATTTCCTGGAATCCCTATCTGACTGAAAATCTGAGTCTGTATACCCCAAGGGAACTAAACTATCTGCCTGGTAAACTAGCATATACTCTTTAGTCCTTTTTAGGTACTTCAAAATATGCTTTACGGCAGTCCAGTGCTCTTGTCCTGGGTTAGACTGATATCTGCTGACCATGTCTACGGCAAAGCAGATGTCTGGTCTCGTACATAGTATTGCATACATTAAGCTTCCTACTACTGAAGTATAAGGAACTGCCTTCATGTTCTCTATCTCTTTAAGTGTCCTCGGACACTGCTCCTTTGATAGAGCAATTCCATGTCTAAAAGGTAAGAAACCTTTCTTAGAATTTTGCATACTAAAACGAGTTAGTACAGTATCGATATAGGAAGCTTGGGATAAGCCCAACATCCTTTTCTTACGATCTCGTAGAACTTTGATCCCAAGGATGTGACCTACTTCTCCCAAGTCCTTCATATCAAACTGTTTGGATAACCATACCCTTACATCAGATAATACCTTCACATTGTTTCCAATGAGCAAGATGTCATCCACATAAAGTACTAGGAACACCACCACGTTTTCGTCACACTTTCTGTATACACATGATTTATCCTGACATTGATCAAATCCATAGAATTTTATCACCTGATCAAAACAGATGTTCCAAGATCTGGAAGCTTGCTTAAGTCCATAAATGGACTTTTTGAGCTTACAAACAAGATGCTCCTAGCCCTTTTCAATGAACCCGTCTGGTTGCTTCATATAGATGTCTTCCTCAAGACTTCCATTAAGGAAAGCTGTCTTGACATCCATTTGCCAAATCTCATAATCGAGATGAGCTGTAATAGATAAAAGAATCCGAATAGACTTAAGCATGGCTACAGGAGAAAAGGTTTCCTCATAATCGATACCCTCTCTTTGAGTAAAACCTTTTGCTACAAGCCGAGATTTAAAGGTTTCAACCTTACCATCTGATCCTCTTTTTCTCTTATAGACCCACTTGCATCCAATGACTTTTACACCAACGTGTGGTTCTACAAGCTCCCAGACCTGATTAGAATCCATAGATTCTATTTCAGATATCATTGCTTTTTGTCAAGACTCTGCATCTTTATCTTGGAGTGCTTCATTGTAGGTACAGGGATCACAATCTTGTTCCTCAGGGACGAAGTCTGATGACTCTCCCAAGAACATATATCTATCAGGTTGTATCACAACCCTCCCACTACGACGAGGCACTATCGGTTGTGGTGTAACATTTGTGACACGTTGTGCAGTTATTTGTGGTTCATCCTCTTGTACTGTTGGTACTGAAGTACTTGGTGTCTCACGTCTCAGTTCTTCTAGAACAACTCTACTTGTGGGTTTATGGTTCATCACATAGTCTTCCTCTAAGAATCGGGCATTGGTGCTAACAATGACCTTCTGATCCTTAGGACTATAAAATAAACCTCCTTTCGTTCCTTTTGGATATCCTACAAACAAGCGTACTTCTGTACGAGATTCCAACTTATCTGCTTTCTCATTCAGCACATGTGCTGGACTACCCCAAATGCGAACATGTTTCAGACTAGGCTTACGCCCAATCCACAGCTCTGTGGGAGTAAGAGGTACTGACTTATAAGGAACCAAGTTCAAAATATAAGCTGCAGTCTCTAAGGCATATCCCCAAAACGAATCTGGCAAATCCGAATAACTCATCATAGATCTAACCATCTCCATAAGAGTTCTATTCCTTCTTTCGGCTACACCATTCTGTTGGGGCGTTCCAGGTGCAGTCAATTGGGATACAATCCCAGCCTCTGATAAATAATCCCTAAACTCTCCAAAGAGGTACTCGCTACCACGATCTGATCATAATGACTTGATACATTTTCTATGACGTTTCTCCGTTTCAGCTTTGTACTCTTTGAATTTTTCAAAGCACTCAGACTTACGGTGCATCAAATAAATGTATCCATACCTTGAATAATCGTCAATAAATGTGACAAAATATTCAAAGCCACTTCTAGCTTAGATAGTCATGGGTCCACACAAATCAGAATGAACCAATTCTAACACATCTTTGGCCCTATACCCCTTTGTCGTAAAAGGCCTTTTAGTCATCTTACCTTCCAAGCAGGATTCACAGACTGGTAGTGCCTCCACTTCCAATGAACTCAAAGGTCCATCTTCAACCAGTCTTTGAATCCTTCTTAGGTTAATATGCCCCAATCGTAAGTGCCAAATATATGTTTGGTTCATACAAGAAGGTTCTTTTCTCTTATTTAAGTTAGATGACATATTATTCATTTCTATAAGTTGTATTGTGGGCGAAATAGGATTAATGACATACAAATTATCAACCAATGCACCAGAACAGATAAAATGTTTATTCTTTCTAATAACAATATTGTCATTAAAATAAACTGAATATCCATCCTTAACTAACATAGAAACAGAAACTAAATTCCTTCTAAGTGAAGGTGCATAAAGACAATCTCTCAATGTCAAAGACTTATTTCTACCAAAAGATAAAGTAACATCTCCTAATGCAATGACCGATACTTTTGTAGCATAACCAATAAATAAGCATATCTCTCCATCACTGAGCCGTCTGGTTTCCTGGAACCCCTGCAATGTATTGCAGACATGATTAGTGGCTCCTGTATCTACACACCCGGTGCCAGTAGATAACACCGCTAAACATGTTTCAACTACTAGTAAATGAGATATACCTTCTTTGTTCCCTTGTTTGAGAAGTGGACATTCAGTCTTCCAATGTCCTGACCATTTGCACTTGAAATATTTGCCTTTCGGCTTTTTTACCGCGCCTTGAGGTCCCATGCCCTTCTTTGCTAAGTTTGCCTGTTTTTGAATGTTATTCTTCTTCTTACCGCCTTTTGGCTTAGAAGTAGAAGCCTTTTCAGAAACAAAAATATGACCACTCTGCCTAAAGAGAGATTCAACATCCTGTAGCTCTTTTGCAAGTTCTGCCAAACTATACAACCTTTTGTTCATGTTGTAATTAAGGCAGAAATTGTCAAAACTTTTAGGCAGAGTCCCGAGAATGATATCGACCTGGGTTTTCCCATCGATTTCAGCTCCAAGGATCTCCATCTCATTCAGATGACCCATCATCTTAAGAACATGATCCCTTACTGGTGTGCCCTCAGCCATTTTTGTATTCATCAAATCTTTTATAGCAAACTGCCTAGCTGCTCTACTCTGATGTCCGAAGAGTTCCTTGAGGTTATACATCATGTCATAAGCTGTGGCCATGGCCTGATGCTGATATTGCAGTACATTTGACATAGATGCCAGAATGTAACACCGCGCCATCTTATCTGCCTTTTTTCACTTCTTATAAGCCTCTTTGACCTCTTCATCAGAGTTAGCATCAGGCGTAGGTGGGCATTCCTCAATAAGTACATATTTATACTCCTCAGCAGTCAGAACAATGTCCAAATTACGTTTCCAGTCAATATAATTAGGTCCAGTAAGTTTGTTTTCTTTAAGAATCACCATAAGTGGACTGAAAGAACCCATTTTTGAAATCCTGAGAATCACATAAATAAAATTATTAGGGAAAAAAAAACTTTTTGAATTAACTAAATATTGATTCCCTCAAAACAATAATAAAAAATTCACCAACACCTTGAACACCATAAATTTAGCATGCCACGATAGTGTGGACGTATACAAATTCAACTTTGTTCCAGTAGATTTTTCTTATTAAATTTACTATCATGTCAATAAAACTTTATGACAAATAAAATTAATATGCTGGTCTTGCTCTGGTCATACAAATAATAGCAGTGACTCCGATGGGGAGGATACCATTATTTGTATCTAAGTGTATACCATTACTTAATACTAAGTCCATTACCTTGTAATGAGTTCCTTCAGATGGAGAAGTGAACACATACTAGGTAACTTTCTACAATTATCCCTAAGAAAGTTTGTACTGGTGATCCATAATTATACTCATCCGATATGGAGGAAAGCACTAAAGCCAACACGTAAGTATAATTACATCACCTACAAACCAGTAATGGAGACCATAGGATTTATACTAAATAAAAAATCCTCTCCCACTTAGTTATTTAACAATGAGGGTTTTTCTACTAGTTGATATTATGTCCATGTTGTCCATTATTAATGTAGGCTTGGTTTTTCAAAAAAACAATCACACAATAATAAACATGCATAATTAGAAAAAGAAAAATGACAAAAATAAGAGAAAATATCCAACTATTATGGTCATCTTTGCTGCTCCGTCCACAACTATCCGAATCCAAAATCTGGCGCTGCGCAGATCTATACGGGGTTCGACCTGCCCGGTCAGGTCGTGGGGTTCGAGGCAGCGCCCCAATTTTTTCTTTAAGGTTTTGGTTGTCGATTCCTTCATCGAAAATCATCTGTCTGCCTCTGGATTGCTCAAAACTAGCATCTCGTCCGGCCTCAGAAACAGCCACCACCGCCATCACGATTGATCAAAAATAATTAAAATTACATCAATCCTATGCCTCCCGAAAGAGTTCACACATAATCTAGATTGAAAAATTAAATTAATAAGTACGATCAACTCTCGTGATTTTAATTACACCCACAGCAACAACAACATCCACGACATGTCCGTGGTTTAAACAACACAATAAAAAAACATGCATTGGACCATAATAGTTGGATCTAAGATGCCTGCAAAACCGAGTTAGAACAGATCTATATCTACCGACTATTACATAGCGCAAGTTTTATTGGACAACATGGACGTATCAATCAATACGTAGATCCAAAGTGGCTCCGATACCAATTGATGGAACTGGGGATTCCCAGGACCCTTCCTTTGGTGTGCGTATTGATCGTTAGAAAGTTAAACAGATCTAATATGTGTTCTAACCCTTCATAGGCGGAAACTAGGATTCACGAATTATACCTGCGACGGAAAGGCGACAAGTAATTCCTGGCAATCTCGAGCGGACGACCCCAAGATCTTCTGCACGTATTCCTTCCTCGAGTTGGACGTCGTGTGGGTGACGAGCTCCCAACTTTTTCTTCTCCATGGCAGCACTCTCTTTCTCTCCTTACGTGAATCACGAATTTAGAGAAAATTTTAGATTTCTGATCAGTAATCTGGCGACCAGAGAATAGAGGATATATATAGGCTAAGGCAGGGACCATGAGGAGAAATTAGGGTTAGGCCTCCTAACGGATCTGGATATCCCGTGTTCAGCCCGAACACACAATCCAGGCCCATTAACAATAGCTCGGTCCACTAATGAGCTATTGTTACACTACCTTCCTAATCCCAAATTATGTTTATGGGCACCTTTTATTATATGCTCGTTTGGCTCCCCATGTTAAGATATCGTATGTCCGTCGATCAAATTAAGTTACTGACAACTATATTGATTCGACATCTTTTATCCTTTAGTAGTACCGCTCAACTTTATTTGTCATGTCGGATATAATCCACCTGCAGGGTTTACATGACAATCCTTATGAGCTCCTTAAGAGGACATCATCAACCCGATGTATCGGGACATGGATTCCATTTATAATCAACAGCCCATCATACATACAATATTATTACCCAATTCATAGAGGTTGTTGATCCATAATGAATCTCACTCTTTTATGAGTCAAAGTAATGCACATTGCATATACATGTCCGTTATTATATCCAGATTAAGAGTACAAGCATCCATAATAACAGAGGTGTTTGTTCTCTTATATAGTCAGTACAAAGAGAACAACCTCAAGTGGTCCTGTTCAATACACATAAAGTGTACTAGTGTAAACCTATAGTCAAGATAGACTAATACCAGATTACACTACAACCTTTCCAATAGATTGTCCAAGTCCATCTAGGTTGTGAACTATTTATATACTCCATAGGAAACTGATAATATGATCTTCTGTGTGACACCACACACCATATTATCTACAATATAGAATATCAGACATTTGCATTAACACTTGCAACAAATACAATATGTAAACATTTGCCCATATGATTTTCATTCAAAATTTAAGGAAATAAGGTTACTACAAAAGTGATGCTTTTAATATATAACCCTAACAATCTCCCACTTATACTCAAAGCATTGCTTTTCAGTATACTGTTATAAATCTCAGTACAAAGAGAACAACCTCAAATGGTCCTGTTCAATACACACAAAGTGTACTAGTGTAAACCTATAGTCAAGATAGACTAATACCAGATTACACTACAACCTTTCCAATAGATTGTCCAAGTCCATCTAGGTTGTGAACTATTTATATACTCCATAGAAAACTGATAATATTATCTTCTGTGTGACACCACACACCATATAATCTATAATATAGAATATCAGACATTTGCATTAACACTTGCAACAAATACAATATGCAAACATTTGCCCATATGATTCTCATTCAAAATTTAAGGAAATAAGGTTACTACAAAAGTGATGCTTTTAGTATATAACCCTAACAGGCGAGTCTAGGGACTCGTGTGTCCCACCACACATGTCGTGGTCATGTCTTAGGATAGACTAGGTAAACCAAACAAGGACCAGAGTTGTAACCCTTCGCCTGAACAGAACCTTGCCCCTGATCTTTATTGTTAAGGCAATCATAGGTAACCATGTCGTATCATATTATTATAAAATAGGACGAGCATGACACGGGAGGCAAATAGGACAACAACGAGGACAAGACACAGAACTGCTCTGGGAGCCAGGTTACAACTCTTAAACCAAATAAGGACCAAAATTGTAACCCTTCGCCTGAACAGAACTGGCCCCTGATCATTATTGTCAAGGTAAGCAGAAATAGTCATGGTATTAAGGTAAGGTAAAACATGGCGAACGTGGCATAGGGTTGCGATAAGACAATAAATGAAGAGATGACACAGAACTGTTCAGGCGAAGGGTTATAACTCCCGTATGTATTCTTCCATAAATAAAAAGGTAATATTTTTGATTTAAGAAGGACTCGAAATACTAACCTGAGGAAGGGGAATCTAAGCTCCGCTCGCTGACCAGCAAGCCCTCAGATCCTTTTGTTAGGAAGTTGGGGCTCAAAAATTTAATTAGAAATGAGGGGGTAGGGATTTGTTTAGGATCTCAATGCACAACCATAGGGTCCTATTTATAGATTTTTTTTGAACCTTTCTTGCTAAAACTTTATTACGAAAATGCCAATCATAAAATCCTAAAATTGCTAGTGTGCCATTTTCACCAAGTTGCCCTAATATGTAATTTACCAAAATGCCCTACAAGTTCAAAAATCGTAAAAATTCGTACGGACTCCAAATAACTCCAAGTAAATCACCAAAAAATTCTAAAATTAATAGAAAAATATTTAGAACCTAATGGACTCAATTTTGGGACAAGTTTGGAATTGTTCTTCATTTATTAAATTTTGGGAAAATATGGGTTGCATGATAAATTAAGTTGTTCATTAAATATCTTTAGTGGATACACTAGGTGTTTGGTATTTTGTCATGAGAGAAAATTGGTGTGGGGTGTTTGGGTAGTCATGAGAGCGGCCACATGAATTTGGTTAAGGATTAGATCAAGTTAGGTCAGGTTTGGTCATAATTATAATTTTTGGTTATTTATAATCATTGGTAAAATAGGAGCATACGGGAGATCAATTGAGTGGCACGCAAGTGGCACATGCATAGTAGACTCAAAATGGGTCAAGACTATATATTGTGTCGACTAGGTTGGATCGATGTCGGGCCCCAAATTAAATTGGAAGTCAGGTCACATTCTACGGTAGATAATTAATTGGCCTAAATTGATCCAAAAGTTGTGCGAAACAAATAAAGCACAAGATGATGTGTCTGAGTGGAACACAAGGACCATTGGTGTAGGGTTTCTCGACTAGATCATGCATGAAAAGTTGGTCTTGGGAAAACAACTAGTCTGGTGCTCCTAAATAAAAAGTCATGGCAATGTGTATATGAAAATCATAAATAAAAGTGGGAATTGGTCAAATGGTCTAAATTGATCCGAAAGTTGTGTGAGGCTAAAAGAGTACAGGAAAACAAGTTTGAATAGGACATCATATACCAAAATAAAGGTAATATGGTCTACTACAAAGCACATAAAGAAAGTTTCCAGAGATGGACATCTCTGACGCTCCAGAAATCAAAGTCACGGAGAAGAACATTTAATTATCAAAATAAATAAAATAACAATATTTTAAGAAAATAATTCATTTAGAAAATTTTCAAATAAATATAAATTTCATGGGGCTTACACCTGCCTGGTAATGCTGGGGTGGTCTATGTTGTTGATACTGCATCGACGGTCTCTGCTGCCGAAACATCTGAGCCTGTGACATAAACGGGCGTTGTGCCAGCGGTCTCACTGCTACCGCTGGTCCTTCCGGCCTCGAACTCATGGGACAGGTGGAAACTCGATGATCTGGACTTCCACATATCAAACGCTGTCCGTTCAATGCCCGACACACATCTCTAGTATGTCCTGTCTTCCCACAATAAGTGCTGCCTATTGGGGATTGTTGGTTCTTCCTCTGTTGCTGTTATTGCCTTGCTGGTGGTGCTGGCCCTCGTACTGCCACATCGTGAATGTGAATGCCAGGGGTTGCTGTAACTCGGGGCACAGCTCCCTCTTCTCCTTCAACCTGATTGTAAGATCTCTTTGGACTTCCAGTCCTTGATGTGATCCTCTGGATTGTGATCTCATGCCTCCGAGTTGCCGTTAATTCATCATCGAAAGTCTGGTAGTTGTGCCCCTCTATCAATTACAATAGTTCAAGATGAAACCCTTGCTGAAACCTCATAGCCCTCTAGCTCTCTGTTGCTACCATCTCTGGGGTGAACCTACTCAGTCTGCAGAACTTTGCTGCATAAGCATCCACTGTCTTGCCAGCCTGCTTGAGGTTGATAAACTTCTGTTGTAGCTCAAACTGTGCCACAACTCCATAGTACTTCATCTTGAACCTTGCAGTAAAATTGTCCCAAGCAACAGGACATCTGCTGCCCACTTCTTTTAATTCCCACCAATCACGTATGAGGTCCTGAAGCAACAGCTTCACTTGATCCACACGCTCTTCCGTCGGTACCTTAGCCGCTGTCAGAATAGCCTCGATGTCCTTAAGCCATGCATCCGCTGAAATGGCATCTTCCGTGCCCTTGAAACGGTAGGAGTTGTACTTGCAGAACCTGGTTGACGCCCCTGAATCAGTCCTCACTCCCCTTTCCAAAGCCGTTTGTAATCCTTAGTTGAGTAATACATTCTACTCTTATAGCTGAGTGTGCATGCGTTGCTGGACCAACATCTGATGTTGCTGAGTATCCATCATCCCTTTCATGATCTCTAGAAGGGCTGGTGTGTCTACTTCCACGAGGGTAGGTGGAACTGTTAGTGGCGTTGGAACCTCCGGATACTGCGGTCCAGCGGTTGGTTCCACTATCACCTCTTTTTGGATGTTCTCTTGGGGTAGTACCGGCCTTTGTTGCTGACCAACATGGTCATGTTGTTCATGCTGCCCTTGTTGTCCTTGTTGTTGTTATCCAGCTCTGACAAATGAGGACGAGGTGCCCCTAAAAAAGTGACAAGAGAGCAATCAAACGATCGAACATGAAAGATCAATGAAGTCAAGGATACCGAAATATCAAGTTAGGGTCGAGAGTAACGAATCATGAGATCAAGGGGAAACGTGTGTGATTGAGACATCCTATATGTTAAAACACCCTACAAGTCTGAAATCAGACCTGCATGGGCCACCACTAAAACCTTGTCACGTCCCAGAACCAGAATACCGGAGAGCGGAGGAGTGACTCAGCCAGCTACGTATTACGGGTAGATGAATACCGTATAATACGATCAATGCTGTCTAAAAGACGAGGGGGTGCATACTACATGAAAGTCTCACCAGGATTACTCAACATCTATTGTCTCAATCATTCAATCAAGAAGCAGTAATAGAGAACATGTAAGATAAAGCAGTAAAGCGTCCCAAACGCTCAGTTAAAATGTTCTTGAGATCTGGTTTTACAAAACATAGCCAGATGATATAACAAGGTATACACAATCGTTATCAGCTGCAGTCTGACTTAGTTACAATTATGTAAAAGTAAATGCAAGACTATCCGACTAACTTGTCAGTGCCAAGAGGCAAAATGTAAAGTAAATAGCAAAACGAGCAGGGAAGCAAGAAATCCACTCGTGTCCTCCTGCGATCGTCCCTCTAGTATTGACCATCTTGGAGGTAGAAGTAAGCTGAGTCCTCGGGAACTGGCTCTAAATCTGGCCATGCAAAACCAGAGAGGTTAGACCTCTAATAGCAAGTACCATAAGGAAGCATGCATGAGAATTAAAACCCATGGTACGAGTTAAGAATATGATAAATAGATCTCTGCTTGCTGCTGGGGTTCGCACAACATCATGACACTTCAAGCCAACTTTACAACTAAATAAGGATAGAAGTTGACCCATCATGTCCTGACATTCTGCTCATCTCAGTATTTAACAGAGTAGGTACAGTACACAAACTGTAATGCCCCAGTTCCAAAATACGTAGGACTAGAACGTAATCATGCCAGCTGTATACATATGAAGTATATGGACCCTCGTATATATACATAAGCTGTAAAATACAATAACCAAGGTACTAAATCTCATCCACAAAGATAAATATGATATAAAAGTAACTATGAATTTGTCATGTACACAATAGTTGGGCGGAAACAAAGTCCACTACCAACCAAATTATATATGGAAAAATATACAAGGAAAGAAATTTGGTAGAGCGAAGGAGATGATGATCCAAGAGCAATATCTCGATGAATAGAGCGCAAATTATGGCCTTAGCTAGAGCACCTACAGAAATACAAGAACACACACCTGGCGAGATAACCAGGTCCTCAGAGGGACGTAACAAGATACATCAACATGCCATATAATACTGAATATAAAATATGCCACCATCAAAGAAAGTGACAAAACACTATAAGTTAATCTAACCATACTAAAGTGAACATGCAGTTTGAGAAACAATCCTTCAACGTATGAGCCCTGGATGTAAATGGGATCGGCATAGTCCCCATATAGGGCACCAGGGGCCTACGTCCATAACGCTCGGGAAGCGTCAGAGGGCACCATGTGCAAGGGGATACGTCCATAACGCTCTGGATAACGTCAGAGGGCACCTGGAGCCTGCGTCTCCGACGGAGCGCACAGGTAATGAGGAAAGTGCATAGAAGGCCATACGTCAGGTAATGTTCTCCCCATCCAATGTACCTGTTAAGTCGCATCCACGACCATGTACCTCTGCTAACTGCTAAGTCTCCTAACACGCCTCTATTAGCAGTTAGTCCTAACGCATGCACATGGGGGATCAGCCCACACGCAAGAACCTCTACATGATACTCATCTCACACATCCTTATGGTATAACTGTGTCTAGGTAGATGCGATACACTACAACGGTAGTCCCTTAACTCTAGGTCTATATGCAATCAAAGGATAGTAACAAAGTAAACTAATATTCATTGAGCATGTAGTAAATCAAGAACTGTAATAACTGAAATTAATGAACAGTAATATGTAATAAAATACAGACTAAATATAAACAGTATAATGGCAAGGTATCTTGCCTGGTGTTACGCATGGTGTGGTGTAATGATCCAACAAGTTCGGTTGTCCAATAGCTCTGGTCGTTGCGAAAGGGTCCGAATTCGCGAGGGAGTAAGGAGGCAAGATTAGTCATGGTTAAGGATAATTAATCTACAAAAGATTTTCTTAGGAGGTTTATTCTTTTAAATGAAAGTACATATATCTTAAAAAATTTCTACAAAATATTTTATAATTTATAAACAAAATATCCCTTTTATTTTTCAAACTTAATATAAAATATTTTAAAATCATAATAGAGTATTGATTTTTGTAAAAAGATTTTCTTAATAAGGGTAATATATATACACGTATATATATGTGGAGGATACTTAGAAATTATTTATTTTATAAAATGCCCATACCCCAAATTATTTATTGAGCCCACAATATTACTTTAAAAACTCTAGTTATAAATACGTATACATATTTTTATAAGATAAATAATTAATTTGTAAATATTATTAGTAATTAGCCCTTTGAAAAGTTTTCAACAATAGCAGTAATAATAATAATAATAATAATAATAATAATAATAATAATAATAATAATAATAATAATTGCACTGTACTGTACTCTTTCCCCAACAAAACTAATAATAATAAATATTATAATAACAATAATAAAAATAAAAATAAACCTCAAAAATACTACTGTGCTTTAAAAGTAAAGAAAGGAAGAAAGAAAAAAGTGAAGAGAGAGAGAGAGAGGGGAAGTAAACGGAGGGTTTACCGGGGCGGTCGCCGACGTTCGTCGGAGGGGACGAGGCGGAGGGAGGATGACTCGAAGGGGCGGACACGGCGCTGGAGAGGAGGACGGCCGAGCGTGGTGACTTGTACGGCGTTCCGTACGGCGAGCAGCTCTGATCCGCGAGGTCGACGCTGGGTGGGCTCCGTCGTTCATCGCAGGCGGCGGCACGTCAGGGCTGGGTCACAGTGAGGCAGATCTGCGTTGGGGCGACGCAGAAAGCGGACGGGAGCCGGTGGCCGAGATAGCCGCGGTCGCGGTGAAGGGATGCGGCTGTCGCCGCACGGAATCCGGGCTACAAGCAGCGGGAGGTCGAGCAGAGAACAGGGAGCTCTGCGCGTTCGTTGCCGGAGCTTCCCGGTGGCGGTGGTGATTGCTGGTGGGAAGGGGAGCGCAGGAGGTTGTCGGCTCCGATGCGACGAGGAAGGTGAGGGTTTTTTTTTGTTAATTTGGCTTAGGGACACGGCGGTTGGCCGGACACGACAGAGGAGGAGGTTCTGGGTCGGAAGTTGGCCGGGGTCAGGGGCAATGTGGTGGTGGCGACGTGGATATTGACGGGGCAGGGCTGTGGATATTGCAGAGAGGAAAGGAAGTGATGGCAATGATGGTGGTCATGATGATGAACGGGGACACAGACACGGGGACACGACTTTTTTGTGGTGTTGGAGTGGCGATGGACGTGGTGAGGATGATGACGGCGACGGCGGGATTCGGAAGACGAGGGTGGTGATGACAGAACCGTCGTGTCCTGAGACACGGACGGGGTATCCGGGGTTGTCGGATACGGAACAAATATTGTATTTGTATGGAAAAAATATAGTGGAGGAGATGAGGCACAGACACGATACACTTGTGGATGCCAAATTTCTGGAGGAGTACCTCTCCTTTTATAGGAGGTGGGAATTCCCAGTTAGATAGAAATTGGGTTTTATTTAAATACCCAATAGATAATTCATCATGTAATCAAATAAATTTAAAGTCAATTCAAATCAAATCCAAATCCAAATTAATTCCATACTTAATTTAAAATATTTAAATAAAGCCAATAAGATCTTTTGCAATTAAATTTACCATCGCAAATCAAATATTATATTTAACATAATCTCAAATATTATTTTCATAATTAAATAAATATGGAAATAATTAATTTCAAAAATCATAATAATCCTTTAAATATTAAATCATAAACTAGCTTTTGTAAATATCAAGATTTATTAATAAACATTTCACATTTCGCAAAACATTTGGAAACATTTCATATAAACCAAATTTTCAAATTACTACTTATTTTTAAACGACGATCAAAATACTCTTTTATACAAAAGAAATTATTTATCCCAAAAATGTTCTTTTCTATTAAAATAAAATTTTATAATAAAATATATTTTTCTAAAATATGCAGCTCGACACATATTCGTACTTGTCGAGCAATACGAAATACAAATCTCGCATGCTACGCAAAAATGCGAACTCGTATGCAACGTGTAATACGAAGTATAAAAATATTAAAAAAAAATTGTAATAGAAATTTAGGGGCTTACATCCTACCCAACTTAAAAGAATTTCGTCCTCGAAATTTAGGAAAAATTAGGGTAGGTAAGGCGAAAGAGATAGTAGCAGTATAATCGATAAGAATTTGATTCATATTGAACAAAAAGGTAATCAATTGTTTGACGAGAATGAAACGACATTTCAATGGCAATATGTCATTTGATCGATAAAAAAATTTCGATGGTTTTAGATTTCGATCATGACAATCAATCAACGACTAAGTTCGATCAACCTTAATCATTAACCAAAAGGACAACCTCATAAGTAGGTAATAATCTCCCTAATCTTTTGATATCATCAATATTCATGAAATCTCTCTTATCATAAACCGTTCTTTTCCAAAAAAAAAAAAAATTCTTCCATTCCACGTCCCCTTAAACAAAACCAATATGATTCTAAACCTACTCTAATTTTCTCTATTTCGTCATAGAATTTCAAATAGCCTCAAATTTTGACTTCCATAATCATCATAGCTCATTTTTTTTATATATCTTCCCAAAGTTTAATTTCCTCTAAAAAATTTCAAATCTTCAACCAATTTGGCCCAAGTAGAAATTGAAAAATCTTTTTACTGCAAATTCGTATTTATTGGCCAATGCACCATGCATCCATAGATGACAAAAATAACAGTTCGTCTTCAATGTTCGATAATCTTAAAAACTAACAGTATACCTTCAATCTTCTATCATAATTGAAAGCTTCTTAAAATATTTATTGGTCTCTCTCAAAAATTTGAATTTTACAATCTTCTCCTTTTTAATGGTAGACATAAAACTCATCTTAACTTCATATTCTTAATTCTCCATGCATCGAAATGTAAAGGTTTCATTCTTCGACAATTAGTTATCCTTGAAAAATAATATCATCATATCGTCAACATTGTCTTTTAAAAATTTGCATCCATAAATTTTATATATATTTGGTTCTTAAACCACCAACACTTTAGAAGATTTTTCACTCGATATATAGTTACCTTAAAACAAATTTTGAAATCCAAGAAGTCTATTTATCCTTGAGCGTTTCGTCAAAACATAATATATCATTTCTTACCTCATCTATTCAGTTTTATCGCACACTTTTATTTATGTCTCATCTATACCTCATAATCTCGTAATTATCACTACATTATTTACCCATATTGTGAGGTTCCCCAATCTAACCTCTACTAACCCAAGATTGTCATGATCACATTTTTCTTCGAGCAAGGAAATCATAACATGAGCAAAATTGCATAAACCATAGAGGAATCAAGGTGAAATACGACAAGCAATTTAGTGAGAAGGGAAAAAGTAAGCGTTGCCATATTAAAGAGCTAAAGATGTTATGGGTCTAAGTAAGTCAAGTTAATACAAGAGAATAAAAATGACAAGAGTTAAGCAGTCAAGATAAAACACAAGATTAAGCATTTAACTGATTTAGTAGATCACAATCGGGCCGAAGAATTGACTCAAGATTGAGTCCAAATATATAGCCAAAAGTATTTCGGTACCATGGTATAGGTTATAGTTAGTCTTTATGGCCCAAAAGTCGTACCATAAAAATAGTGTACAAGGGAACGTGTTTTAGTGGGACATGATATACCTACATGAAGGTGAGCTCATCTAGGTCTTGCATATGAAATTTGTTGGAAGAAAAAGTCTAGTGTTGTGCTCCAAATATCAAAGTCACGATAGGGAACGCCAATAGGTCTAGAATAGAAAGTGGGTTTTCATAACGTACTAATTAATGCAGAAAAATATAAGGTTTAAGCACGAAGGAAAGAATATTTATAAAATCCCGTAGGTCAAGTTAAGATAAGTTAGAGACACAATTTCTAGAGAGAAAATAGCCTCCTAGATAAGGGTATGGTCAAGGGGATGGTTCTAATCATTTCTAAGTTTCAAACAATTAGATGTCGTGAATAAAGATCTAGATTTGAGGAATGGTCGAGTGGGTCAAGATAAAGATATAGTTTTACAGTTTGGTGGATGACTAACTATACTTGTGTATATGCAATATCATAGTCATAGGTGGCATGGCAATCTAATGTGGAATACTTCTATCTTGCTGGGGTGACCTTACTTGTTTCTTGGTCCTTCACCAATATATGATCTAGTCTAATATTTCAAGTTCTTCGAAAGTTTCTCAATAAAATTTTCAAGATACTTCGCCAAATTTTTAATTATCTTAAACTGTCAACTTTAATCAAAATTTTAAATATCTGGTCAATCTCGAAACAACCCTTGTATATCGCAACTTGAATAATAACTTTTTTTCACCAAAATTTAAATATCCATAATCAAGGCCTCAAACTCGAAATCTAAATAACTTTATATATCATAGACCATATGAGCAAATTTTTAATATTCAAACTTTTCCTTCAAAGTTGATTTCATATTTTTCAAAAATATTTCAATTTTTTTTACCATTATCTCTTCAAGCTCAAAATTAAATACTTTATAATTCATAAATCGTAGAATCAATTTAAAACCTCAAGCTCTTTAATAAACCATAAATCATAACCCTCCACATTCTCTAGTCGTTTACAAAATCACAACTTATAAAAACTCTTTAATAAATTTTGAGGTAAACTTTTACAATCCAAACTTGAACTTAACCGTAAATCATGTGTCACAATTTAAAGATGTTTCTCAAATCGGTTTCATATCCCAATAAATCATAAACTATTTCACAATTTCCAAAAATTATTAATCATATTTTGTTTTCTCGATCTAGCTATTTTCTTGTGTATACCACTCTGTAATAGCAAAATAAAATTCCAACTATCCTGTGGATGCGGTAATACGCTACTACCCAACTTGAAATTCACTAATCCTTAAAACAAATAACTCAAACAAAATCCCAATACATATTAATTGTCAATGCAATCAATCTTGCCATGTGTTTAACCTATGGGCATATATTAGTGTAGTCATCTTACTAAACACGAAACTAAGAATTTACGGTAGAAGGAGTCAAGCAAGATGCAAATCAAGGAGGTTGAACGAGAGTTCGGAATTTGAAGTTTAAGAAAGGAAGTCAAGTCGGTGGATGAGATTCTAGACTCTAATCCTATATTGCAGGCCCGTTCGGTACAGTCATGTAACCGAAACGGCAAACTAGACCTGCATGGGCCACCACAAAAACATGTAACGCCCCAGTCCCAAAATACGTAGGACTAGAACGTAATCACGCCAGCTGTATACATACGAAGTATATGGACCCTCGTATATATACATAAGCTATAAAATACAGTAACCAAGGTACTAAATCTCATCCACAAAGATAAATATGATATAAAAGTAACTATGAATTTGTCATGTACACAATAGTTGGGCGGAGACAAAGTCCACTACCAACCAAATTATATATGGAAAAATATACAAGGAAAGAAATTTGGTAGAGCGAAGGAGATGACGATCCAAGAGCAACATCTCGATGAATAGAGCGCAAATCATGGCCTTAGCTAGAGCACCTGCAGAAATACAAGAACACACACCTTGCGAGATAACCAGGTCCTCAGAGGGACGTAATAAGATACATCAACATGCCATATAATATTGAATATAAAATATGCCACCATCAAAGAAAGTGACAAGACACTATAAGGTAATCTAACCATACTAAAGTGAACATGCAGTTTAAGAAACAATCCTTCGACGCATGAGCCCTGGCTGTAAATGGGATCGGCATAGTCCCCATATAGGGTACCAGGGGCCTACGTCCATAACGCTCGGAAAGCGTCAGAGGGCACCATGTGCAAGGGGCTACATCCATAACGCTCTGGATAACGTCAGAGGGCACCTGGAGCCTGCGTCTCCGGCGGAGCGCACAGGTAATGAGGGAAGTGCATAGAAGCCCATACGACAGGTAATGTTCTTCCCACCCAATGTACCTGTTAAGTCGCATCCACGACCATGTACCTCTACTAACTGCTAAGTCTCCTAACACGCCTCTATTAGCAGTTAGCCCTAACGCATGCACATGGGGGATCAACCCACAAGCAAGAACCTCTACATGATACTCATCTAACACATCTTCGTGGTACAACTGTGTCAAGGTAGATGCGATACACTACAACGGTAGTCCCTTAACTCTAGGTCTATAGGCAATCAAAGGATAGTAACAAAGTAAACTAATATTCACTGAGCATGCAGTAAATCAAGAACTGTAATAACTGAAATTAACGAACAGTGATATGTAATAAAATGCAGACTGAATATAAACAGTATAATGGTAAGGTATCTTGCCAGGTGTTATGCCTGCTGTGGTGCAATGATCCAACAAGTCCGGTTGTCCAATAGCTCTGGTCGTTGCGAAAGGGTCCGAATTCGCGAGGGAGTAAGGAGGCAAGATTAGTCATGTTCAAGGATAATTAATCTTCAAAAGATTTTCTTAGGAGGTTTATTCTTTTAAATGAAAGTACATATATCTTAAAAAATTTCTACAAAATATTTTATAATTTATAAACAAAATATCCCTTTTATTTTTCAAACTTAATATAAAATATTTTAAAATCATAATAGAGTATTGATTTTTGTAAAAAGATTTTCTTAATAAGGGTAATATATATACACGTATATATATGTGGAGGATACTTAGAAATTATTTATTTTATAAAAATGCCCATACCCCAAATTATTTATTGAGCCTACAATATTACTTTAAAAACTTCAGTTATAAATACGTATACATATTTTTATAAGATAAATAATTAATTTGTAAATATTATTAGTAATTAGCCCTTTGTAAAGTTTTCAACAATAGCAGTAATAATAATAATAATAATAATAATAATAATAATAATAATAATAATAATAATAATAATAATAATAATAATAATTGCACTGTACTGTACTCTTTCCCCAACAAAACTAATAATAATAAATATTATAATAACAATAATAATGATAAAAATAAACCTCAAAAACACTGCTGTGCTTTAAAAGTAAAGAAAGGAAGAAAGAAAAAAAATAAAGAGAGAGAGAGAGAGGAGAAGTGAGTGGAGGGTTTACCGGGGCGGTCGTCGACGTTCGTCGGAGGGGACGAGGAGGAGGGAGGATGACTCGAAGGGGCGGACACGGCGCTGGAGAGGAGGACGGTCGAGCGTGGTAATTTGTACGGCGTTCCGCGCGGCGAGCGGCTCTGATCCGCGAGGTCGACGCTGGGTGGGCTCCGCCGTTCATCGCGGGCGGCGGCGCGTCAGGGCTGGGTCACGGTAAGGTAAATCTGCGTTGGGGCGACGCGGAAAGCGGACGGGAGCCGGTGGCGGAGATAGCCACGGTCGCGGTGAAGGGATGCGACCGTCGACGCACGGAATCTGGGCTACAAGCGGCGGGAGGTCGAGCAGAGAACAGGGAGCTCTGCGCGTTCGGTGCCGGAGCTTCCCGGTGGCGGTGGCGATTGCTGGTGGGAAGAGGAGCGCAGGAGGTTGTCGGCTCCGATGCGGCGAGGAAGGTGAAGGTTATCTTTTTGTTAATTTGGCTTGGGGACACGACGGTTGGCCGGACACGACGGAGGAGGAGGTTCTGGGTCGGAAGTTGGTCGGAGCCAGGGGCAATGTGGTGGTGGCGACGTGGATATTGATGGGGCAGGGCTGTGGATATAGCGGAGAGGGAAGGAAGTGATGGCAGTGATGGTGGTCGTGATGATGAACGGGGACACAGACACGGGGACACGATTTTTTTGTGGTGTTGGAGTGGCGATGGACGTGATAAGGATGATGACGGCGACGGCAGGATTCGGGAGACGAGGGTGGTGATGACAGAACCGTCGTGTCCTGAGACACGGACGGGGTATCCGGGGTTGTCGGATACGGAACAAATATTGTATTTGTATGGAAAAAAATATAGTGGAGGAGATGAGGCACAGACACGATGCACTTGTGGATGCCAAATTTCTGGAGGAGTACCTCGCCTTTTATAGGAGGTGGGAATTCCCAGTTAGATAGGAATTGGGTTTTATTTAAATACCCAATAGATGATTCATCATGTAATCAAATAAATTTAAAGTCAATTCAAATCAAATCCAAATCCAAATTAATTCCATACTTAATTTAAAATATTTAAATAAAGCCAATAAGATCTTTTGTAATTAAATTTATCGTAAATCAAGTATTATATTTAACATAATCTCAAATATTATTTTCATAATTAAATAAATATGGAAATAATTAATTTCGAAAATCACTATAATCCTTTAAATATTAAATCATAAACTAGCTTTTGTAAATATCAAGATTTATTAATAAACATTTCACATTTCGCAAAACAATTGGAAACATTTCATATAAACCAAAATTTCAAATTACTACTTATTTTTAAACGACGATCAAAATACTCTTTTATACAAAAGAAATTATTTATCCCAAAAATGTACTTTTCTATTAAAATAAAATTTTATAATAAAATATATTTTTCTAAAATATGCAGCTCGACACATATTTGCACTTGTCGAGCAATACGAAATACAAATCTCGCATGCTACGCAAAAATGCGAACTCGTATACAACGTATAATACGAAGTATAAAAATATTTAAAAAAATTGTAGTAGAAATTTAGGGGCTTACACAAACAAATCAATTTAAACGGCAATACAACTACTACGACTTGCTAACTGTGAGTTCCAAGTTGTCTTGGAAATATGCAATAAGAGATTTCTCAGTTCTTACTACGTACAAGAAAGGCTAGTCTATCCAATAATCAATTACGCTAATCATGAATTAGACGAGTCCCAGCGGGATGCCCGTCATCAGTATATATAACAGTATAAGCAGATACCACTCCCTGCCCGTGTGGCAGATTTGCAGTATCTGTGGGAATCAGCCGGCATATCGGAGCACTAATTGTCCCGAAAATGGCTGCCATGTAAGAACTCGAGAATTCATTTTCTCCATGCAATCGTTATTTTATTTAGCTTAATAGTCCCTATGTTGATTGAAATCTCATGCCGTGGATCATGGTCATTCAGAATAAGTACTTCCGTACAGAGTACGATATACACAACTCTATAATAATGCCCATGCGGTTAAGTTGTAGGTCTTACATCGCATAATGTAACAATCAAACCTAGCCACGGAATAATCATGCCTTGACTGTAAGATACACATGCTGCTTTGCAGAAAAATAGAAGTCAACATGTGTCCATATGCCAATGTTCGGATCGGCTAGTCGATCGCAGTGGTTCATGGTTCATTCATGAACGTGTCTCATTCAGTTTCAATAAGACGACTAGCCAGTCCCTTAGTTCCAAGTAGGAACGCATAATCAATCATTAGTCAAGATAACAATCAATATAAATTTGTGATAAGGCATAAAAGTCAACTAGCATTTAGTATGGTCGAGTCTATAACTCTCAGGGTTAAGTTCCAGTCATTCTGGTATCTATAAATCAATCAAGGCACAGGGCACATTGCACACAACAATAGGTATTAAAAATATTAACATATCATGGTTATATCTAGTACATGTCAAAAGGCATAAGGATATAATTAGAGGTGCCATGCGCCTAAGAAGTATGCTCAATAAAATGTGCCAAGCTAGAGGAGTACGCCCAACGAAATATGCGTAAAGGAACTTTATGCGGGAGGGAAGTTTACGCATGAAGGAATAAAGCTTACGCGTAAAGAATAACGTTACGTGTAAAGAAATAGAGTTACGCATGAAACTTGCATACGTAAAGGGTCGAGTTATACAAAAAGCTTATACGCGTAAAGAGTTAAAGTTTACGCATGAATAAATACGCTTAAAGAATAGTATTGCATGCGTAAAGGAAGTACGCGTAAAAATATCATTATGCGTGAGCCATTGTACGCATAAAGAATAACGTTACGCGTGAAACATTGTACGTGTAAAAATAACATTGCGCGTAAACTTGCACGCGTAAAGGAAAATGTTACGCGCAAATAAATATGCATAAAGAAAAGTGTTACGCATAAAACATTGTACGCGTAAAGGAAGTACGCCAAGCCAGAGTAGACTTGCATATTCCAGATTCATGCTGACACGAATGATCGCGGGCGTAGAGCTTGATATTACACGGACACGTAAAACGTGGGCGTAGAGAACATTCCGAACTCTAAATTTCTGTGCAACCTCAATCGAAGCAAAAATGGTACTTCCATGGATCAAAATGGGCTATAAAACAAATTGCAACGACCTGGAATGATCCAAACTCGAATTTAAGGAAATTTGGTAGATCAAACCACCAAAAATCTAAAAATAGCAAATTCTAGATCTACAAAAAATAAAACTCTCAAAATGGAAAATGTCAAGTTCTAAACTATCTTAGAATCATGAATAAACGCTAAATAAACCATAAAAATGGGTTCTCATATGGAAGCAAGATGTACTTGCCAAAGCTCTTAGTAGGTGGAGAGAGTTATGAGGAAGAAGAAGGAGAGTAGTGAGAATGAATGATGAGAGAGAAAGGGTTGGGCTTTAAATAGAGATGATGATAGGTAGGGAGTTGGCTGGGTTCATAATGAACCACCAAAACAAACCAACCCAAGCCGAACCCAAGAGCAAAAACAAAAGCAGAAAATTAACTACAAAAAAATAATTAGCGTAAAAATTAAAGAAATTAAATACAGAATAAATGTATGATAAATATTAAATAAATTCATTCAAGCAGTACACGTATTAAAATACGTATTCTAGGAATGGAAAGTGACAGCCAACCTCACCATTGTGGACTGTATAAGTTCTATTTTGGTTGGGCCGTCTAACTGGCTAGGCCGTATAACAAAGTTCTTTGTTTTCTCGGTGCTAAATGCCCCCCTTTTTCTCATTTTTTTGTAGGGGTCTAGTTAGCAAGCTTCTTCAGGACCGGTGTCGATGATAGAGGGAAAGTAAATCATTATGGCGCCTACATCAGAGAGCTCAGAACTTCTCATGCTTCGGAAGAGTTTTTCCCATGCCTTTTTGGCATACACATCAAACAACTCAGGACTCTTCATGCTTCGGAAGAGTTTTTCCCAGGTGGTAGGAAGAGCCTTTATACCTCGGAAAGTTGGATGGTGGTCAGGTATTGTTATGAACATCGTGCCTTTACCGCTCTCCAGGTAGGCGAAACTACCATTAGGGACCATGTTTTGAAGGTATGGTCCCTCGGGGGAGCCGGGCTAAGGCATCCGCAATACGGAGGGGAGGATAGCATGCTATATTTACCCTCCTCCCAGCAGCTCCTTGGAGATTCAACAGCTTTGTTTGCTTCTCAGCAGTAAAACATGACTTCCTTTGAGGGCCATGAAACTGCTTGAAGACGAAGCGCTGTCAAACCCAACTATGTATTACCAGATTTTCCTTTCTTTGATGTCGATGTAGTCCTATGAATGTAACCGATCTTGAAGGACCAGAATATGTTCACTCCGTCCTATTTGTGGTATTTTTTGGTGCTTGTACTAGAGGGCCTAATACAGCATTTGTAAAGGATATCCCACTGGGGGATTTTTGTGGACCTATTGCCCTTTTGTGCATCTGAAAATATGAGCAAATAGATTTAAATGATATTTTGTGGACCTACTACTTTTTGGCACACCAATGGTGTGAGTAATAGATTAGGATAATTTTTTTGTGGACTTATCATCATTTTTGTGTACTGGCGATACGAGTACTGATAATAAGTGGAGAGGAAACCAACGTATTTACTCAAAGGTAATGAGGACGTGGTAAATACGGGTCAAAACAAAGCCTTCCTACTCAGAGGTAATGAGGACATGTTAGGGGTAGGCATGACAGGGATACACAGAACAACTCAGAGGTGCTATCAACGTAGAAGTTTTATGCATTGGGTGATTTGTTTGTGATTGACGGGAAAACATCTCAGAGGTAATATGGACATGGTTGCTTTTTTCTGTTGGAGAGTTTTGTGGACCTATTACCCTTTTTGTGTACTGATAGTATGAGTAATAGATTAGGATAAGTTGTATGGACCTATTATCCTTCTGCTCACCGGTGGTACGGGAAATAGATTTTACGGCAAATTTTTGGCGGTAGAAAAGCTTTGACCAGGGGGTTCATAGATACGACCAAGAGAATTTATTTGGAGTAATCAGAGAGTAAGTTCAATGGTACCTGAGGATACATAACTCAACAATCTGGAAGATTTGAAATCAGAGTGTAAGTTCAGCGATACCTGCAGGTATATGACTCATAATCCGAGAGATAGTTGGACGGTATCGTTTAGACATAGTATTTCTTGAGGAACTTGTCGTTGATGGGCATCATGAGCAAGTCTTTATTTTGTTTTGCGAGATGATATACGTCATTGGAGAATATGGTCTCGATGACGAACAGACCCTTCCACTTAGGCTGGAATTTGTCGGAGGTCTTGTGAGTCATGACCATTGGTCTACGAATGGCCAAAACAAGTTCGCCCACTTGGAATATCCTCTGCTTGACTTTCTTGTTGAAAGCTCGAGAGATGTACGCTTGGTAGAGCTCTATGCTTTATTGAGCTTGTAAACGCTTCTCATCTAATGCTTCTAACTCCTGTAGCCGTCGGCGGTAGTTATCGTCTGCTGTCAACCGATGGGTGAGGGCCACTCGAAGTGAGAGGATCTGAGTTTTTAATGGGAGGACTGCCTCGCTTCTGTAGACCAAGGAGAACGGTATATTTCATGTAGCCGTCCGAATCATCGTCCGATACGCCCATAGGCACTCACTAAGATTTTCATTCCAGTCGTATTTGTTTGCGGACATGAACTTTTTGAGGAGCTTGATTATGATTTTGTTGAATGCTTCAGCCAGACCATTGGTCGAGGGATTATATGCTGTCGAGGCCATGTTCTGAATTCGATTCTTATCATAAAATCGATAGAAAGCGTGGCTTGCGAACTACGGACCATTGTCGTGGATAATCCTTCGGGGTAGTCCAAAACGGTAGATGACGTGATATTTTATGAAGCTAATCACGTTCGATGTCTTAACCTCTGCCAACTAACAGCTTTTGCCCATTTGGAGAAGTAATCGGTGATTGCAAGTATGATCTGATGCCCTCTAGACGATGGCAGGGTGATTGGCCCAATAACGTCCATTCCCTATGCTTCGAATGGCCAAAAGGCTACTGTCGGGTGCAAGAATTCAGATGGAAGATATATAAAATCTGTACGGATCTGGCAAGCCTTGCACTTCTTTGCATAATCAACTGCATCTGCGACCATTGTGGGCCAGTAATAACCTATCCGACGAAGACGATCTTGTAATTTTGGGCCAGGTCGGTGAGCCCGACAAGTACCGTCATGAGCTTCACGTAGGGCTTCTTTGGCTTCTGCATTTGACAGGCATCTTAGTAGTAGCCCATCGTAGGATCACCAATATAACATTTTTGTCTCCGTATCGTAGAAGAATCCGAGGGAACGTCTTCTGATTGAGGTGGCTTCCTTCACATTCTCTGGCAAAATTCCATAGATCGTAAAGTCGATGAACGGGCGTCTCCAGTCTTGTATGTCATTGGTTATCTGGGCGGAGTAACTCATACCCAGTTGAAGATTGTTCCTAGGGAAGACCAGTTCATGGCCTATTACGTCGACTAGATGATAAGCATTATTTGGGAGTGCCAAGGAAGCGGCGAGACCGGCCAGGGCATCGGCTTCGATATTTCGAAGCCTAGGAACGTGCTCTATAAAGAACCCTCCAAGGTTGTAATGATGGCCACTGTTGTCTGATGATAGGAAATTAGGTCCTCGTTGCGGACCTCGTATGAACCTCGGATCTAGTTAATAATCAACTACGAGTCACCATAAGTTTCCAGGTATCTGATACCCACTTCTTTTGCGAGTTGGAGCCCAATGACTACAGCGTTATATTTGGATACATTGTTCGAACAAGGTTCTCTAAGGGAATACGCCCGATTGACTACTAGTCCGGAGGAAGAAATTAATACCACACCGACTCTAGTGACGATATCGCCTTGTGGCCCCGTTCTTGAAGCACCATCGAAGAACATTCGTAAAATGGCGTTGTGCGAAGTCATGTTCGAGGCGACGACTTCATCAGGAATTTTTTCATAAATTCTAGTTATTTCTGAGCCTGGATGGGCTGCTAGGAAGTCAACCAGGGCTTGACCCTTGATAGCTTTCTGCAGAACAAAAATTATGTCATAAGGGGATAATAGTATCGCCCAGGTAGCTAGACGAGAACTAAGTACGCCTTGCTTGTGTTTGCCATTGATTGTAAAAGAACAGAACAATTATCGGAGGACTGAACTTAGACTCACAATACAAACTCGCTCGTACAAAGAAAGCCTAGGGACGAAAACCTAGGTACAGCAGACCAAGTACGATTGTTTATTTTTGATTCTGGGGGGTGACGATAGAGGCTCGGGAAAGCGACGGCCGCTCTGCCTTACTCCTTGGACGATCGGTATGCAGCCTTGGCTCGGGGAAGATCTGCTCGGCGTTGACGAAGAAAGGCTCTTCTTACTCTCCTCGGGTTGCTCTCCTGGCTTCTCTCTCTCTGTGAATATCAAAAAAAAGGGGAGCTCTCTCTGTGTATATCTCTCTCTTTTTCTCTGTTTTTTTTATTCTTTTGTTGCCGACCTTTTTTACATGGGAATGATGCTGGCTATTTATAAGAGTGGGGTGGGATCATTAGGGTTTGCTGATGATTATCTATTTGGAATGTCGGTGCTCCTTCATTCTATCTGGGCCCTTGATCCTGATCATAATAAATCTCGGCCACTAATGCGGATAGCACCAAATCTTATGAGCAGTTAATGCTGACTGCTTTAAATCTTCGTGATTGATTATGCCAATATTTGATTGTCGCCACGTGTCCTATTGGCTTGATGATGAATGATATACCCTGATCTCGGCAATTATGATGATGATGTCGAATATTCTCGTTGGGATTCTGTTGCATCTTCAGTGCCACATTTTATAAATTGAAGATCCTGCCAGGGCCGCATAGGGTGACCAACACTTGAACCGCAGGGGGATACTACTCGTGAGCCGCATGAGTCAATGCCTCATCGAGCCGCAGGGGATGAACTTTCCGTGAGCCGCATATGCATAGTTTCTGTAGGCCGCATGAATTAGCGTGGTGTTGAGCCGCATAGACCGGGCTATGGGTGGACCGCATATGGCGGGTTTTTGTTAATCATATTAGAGTGACTCCTCAAATAGCCGCATGAAGCTGTTCTCTATCCGAGCCGCATGAGACTTTTGCCACGCGGCAATCTAAGATTTTTTGTCAGATCGGGTCAGAGATTTTCTTCTTTTCCCGAAGAGTCTGTCATTATGGCAGAGCCACTATGATACTTTATGTCAGAGACAGCTGTCGAGTCGTGTCAGAGCATTAAATGAGGCCATTACTCCAGTGGCCAACTGTGGGGGGGGGGTCACATGTGTCGTCAATTGAGCCGTATATTCCTGCTGAACCGCATTCATCCCCGAGCCGCATGAGTCTGAGGGTCTTCTTTTGGGCCGCATAGGGCAACTCCAGTATGAGCCGCATAGACTTGCTATCCAAAACTGCATGGGCCATTTATGCCTTTATTCTAATATTTTCCATGCTTCTACAGGACCCCCTTCAAAGTTTTCAATTTGTAAAATTGAAACACTTTGAATAAGAAGCATGGCCCCGTTCATGCCGTATTGGATGTTCTGTTTACCTGAGCTTCCTGGCCGCATTAGCATCTCGGCCGCATAGATTCTTCTGGCCACATAAGCTCTTTTCCACGCGCCCTGACCACGTGAGCAAATCTTTATGAATTGCCTTCGATTTGATTTGACGCCGCCTTTTGGAGAAGGATCCCAAGGGTCGGTTTTGCCTTGACCGAAGCATTCTCGTCTTTATTTTTGGAGGCGGCGCATAATCCGAGGCGTCTTTCTACTTTATGGATCGCCTATAAATAGGAGTTTTTCAGCTCTTGGGGATTTCTTTACCTTCTTTCTTTGCTTGAATTCCCTGTTGCCAACTTCGCTCTTCGTTTTCCTTCTTCATCAATCGACCATGGCTCCCAAGAGATCTGCTGTATCGAAGGTCGCGAAAGGCAAGGCAGTTGCTGCTACGGCGACTGCGGCGACGAATGTAGTCGCTCCTCTGTCGGCTGCTGCAGGCGCTGTCCATCCTGATGTTCACCCACCCATCGCTGGTTAGGGGGTCACTCCGAAAAAACCCTAACTGCTGCCATGGCTCTGTTGTATACTTTATGCACAAGCCACATATACGAGACGTATCGATGTGACCGCATAAGCAATTTGCCCATTATGGCCGCATGAGCTTGTCATATTCGATCAGTGCCGTATGTGTGTTTTCGACTTGGGCCGTATAAGCGTTGCTCACTTTTGAACCGCATGAACTTGATGGTTTGTAGCCGCAGCGGTTTGTATGAGTCGGGCTGAGCCGCATGAATCTATAAACCCTTCTGAATCTGAGTTGTACGGACTTGGTTAATTCAGAGCCGCATGGGGCTATGACGCGCAGAGCCGCATGGACCTATCTGCTGATGAGCCGCATGAAGCTGTGGCAACCTGTGCCGCATAGACTTCAATAATCTTTTCCAATACTTCTGTTTTCTTTATTTGTCTTCTGACCTTGTTTCTTTTATCTTTTTTTAGTGAATCTGCCCGTGAATCCTGTGGGGGAACTTTTGGTTGGTTCAAATCAATTCGCTTTGGGTGTGCGTCTTGACGACCTAATTAAGCATGTATTGAATCAGTTCCCTGTTGATGAGCCTTTGGAGAGGTTGAACGCCATCGAGAATCAGACCCTTCATTACCTTCATTCCATGATGAACACTAGGAGGCTGGATGGGAAATACCTGAAGCCTCTATTCCTCTTTGGAGATGCTCTAATTATAGGGAACTCTCGAGTGTTAGAGATTTCCGAGAACTGGGATTTCTCTTTGGACGGGGAGTCAATCCATATCCCTTTTATGGAACGCCATTATCCCTTATCGTGGTTCAACATGGTGCTGTTGAACAGGAAGATGGTGTGCAACTTAACCCCTACTCAATCGGGGATGCTGATGGGCGACATCCATTACAATCTGAATATGTGGTCAGCGTACCCAGGTAAGGATCCCGTCCCTCAATATATGATGGGTCTGGCCTCGGGCTCATTTATGAATGCATACGGTCCCAACTTCTCATTTGCTCAGGCTGACACCTTCTTGAATCGGCTTGTCCGTAAGAAGTCCTATCCTGTTGGTAGGATAGCGTTGCCGAACTGGATAAACCCTACTTCTATGTGGGTCCAGTTGACCACCTGGGTCCTGCAGACCTACGGAACACTCTTGCGTGAGGTGGGACTTTATTATGCTGTTTGAGGGACTTGTCACGGGCTCCCTATTAATAAGCCGCTATTCATGGCGCTCTTGGAGATGTATAGCTGGCGAACAGGGACATTCTTCTCACCAGTAGGGGAGCTGGGGCTTACTCTTCATGAGATGTATACTGTCTCTAAACTCCCCTGGGGAAATGAGCCTTTCGAGGTGTATACCCCTTCGAATGAGGAGTTTGAGGACTTGGACCGACGATTCCCAGGTTTCGTTGTAGTATACCGGGAGTTGCTGTGCCACCATAGTGCTTGTCACCAAATGGCCATAAAGACAGCGGATAGCTCCGAAGGGACCGCTCCCCATACCAAATCATGGATTAGTTACCTTTTCAAAGTTAACCCTTCTGGTGGAGTTACTCCTCGAACCCCTAAGACGCACGTGGAGGTAAAGGATTTGATGTCAGGCGTTAAGAAGTCGCGGTCCAGGAGTGACATATTTGGGAGTCAAACTGACTCTCTCAGCTATTTTTACTATGGGACCACGCAGCTGTCAGAGAAGGCACTTCTGGCTGGCTTTTTGATGATATGGTTACGGAATTGCGTCGTCTCGGGAGGAGCAGGTTCCATCGAGAGGATCGGTCGCCATTTTATTCTTCCCGCCGTTAAACTGGTGTTCGGAGTTAGGCTGGCCCTTCTTCCCGCCATGGTGTGCAGCATCCACCACGGTCTTCGGACCTTCTCATCCAAAGTTGTTGCGCATAAGAAGACCATGGATTTTGAGCGCGTAGAATTACCTTTCTATTACTTGATGGCGTGGTTGGCGATGCATTACAAGTCTTTGCTAGGACCCGGGATAGCGGAAGATGCTACGGATGAAGATGCTTTCCTCTTCAAATGCCATCGCCAGTCTTGGGAATACAATACTATGCCGGCTTGTCGGAGGGCGCTGGCGAGGGTAGATGGGTGTCACCTTTTTGTGTATGTTCCTTCTTTTTCTGATGAGGATGTGAGTAAGGTACACCTTGATGGTACTGGACCTCCTCACTTTCTATCTCCGGATATGCTCACCTGGTTGCGTAACATCCGTCCTGCTCATTTGGTTTATCGTAACCGCGATAGGGTGTACCTGGAGTCTTACCTACCTAGTAGGTTTTTTCGGCAGTTCGGTTATAGCCAGTTATTCCTTGATCATCCCAATCCGGGTTTAGGATTCGAAGGTAGTGTTCTTGATGGCGTCAGGGCATGGAATTATTATGATGCTTATCATACTCGAGCCAGCTTCTCGGTCCCTGATGCTCAGACGCCAAGGGAAATTTTATACGTGGCTGCTTTGTATCATGTCATGGCGAACAAGCCTCCTATTAATTTTGATTCGAGTACCAGTTTTATCGTGGGTACAGGCTTAGAGGAGAAGCCAAAGGGGGCTAAGGCCAGAAAGCAACTAGCGCTTCAGACTCCTCGCCCTGAATCAGAACCTTCCGAGTCGGCTGGGGAGGAAGATGATAGCGAAGATTCTCTTTTTGATGGAGGCGAAGAAGTAGCAGATCCATCGCTTTCCATCCCTGATGAACCGGCGGAGGGCCCATTGCTTTCTACAGAAGGTGGAAGAGTGAGGGAAGAACAGCTTCCGACTGTGTCTGGTTCCTCACGTAAGCGAGTCAGGCACGAATCTTCTGGCAGTAGAGCGACTTTTTCCGTGAAGAGAGCTGCCGTTAAGTCTCGTGGATCGCTTAGTACCGAAAGGGATGACGGTACCGATGCTACTCCGGAGGTAAGGCTAAATTGGATTTATTTCTTTGTTGTAGTTCCCTTTCCTCTCGCAGATATGATTTAATCACTTTTCTTTGTAGGCGTCCGACGGACCGGGGTCTTCTGAACCATCTACTGCCTCCGAGGTTGATCCCGCTCTTGCTGTCTTAATCAGTGATATGTGCGTCACGGTCCTTTCTGCTGGGGCTCTCCCGGAGGCGGTTGGAAGTTCCCGGGTTGCTGAAGCATCAGCTCGGGGGAACGAAGGTTCCTCTGGGCCTGCCCCTGCGGTCGTTGAGCTTCGGCGAGATGACACCGTTCTCAGTACCTCTTCTCCCGGGGATGACTCTCTGATTCCTGATTCGGAGGTTATTGGTGAGGAGGTTGTGGTGGCTGTAAGCGAACCTCAGCCTCCATACTCCTCCATTGGTAAGATAGGCCATATATTGACTACCGAAGGGGCTTATTCGCTCTATTAACATATCCTTCGGGTCAAGTCGATTCATGGTTGCCTTGGCCCTGCAGGTCCTGACCTTTTACCTCCCGCCGCGGATGTTCTCGGGAAGAGTTCGGCCGACCATTATCCAGACGAAAGGAATGTTTCTTCTCCTCTCTCTCATGTTGAAGAGCCTCCTGCCGTCTCCGGGCAGACGGGGAGGGAGTTGGCAATGGTTTCCGCCTCGTCTTCCGCTGTTGACACGGCTCCGGAAGTCGACTTCTCGACCTTGTCGAGCATCCAAATCCTACGGGCTGCTGAAGAGGAGTTGGCCGCTGTTCAAGCGTCTTTCCGTACGGAGTTGGTTTCTCTTGTGGCAAGAGCGGCAGATTCCGTCGTGTCTTCTTCCGTGCTACCAGCCACACTCCCGCTGACACCGGTTTCCTCGGAGGCTCTGGACGAGGTGACGCAGGATGTGGTTGACAGCTTTTATCGCCACTTAGGGAGGGGTATAAATGCTGCCGTGGAACGGGGGGGGTCCCTTTTTCTCTGTCCCTACGGGGAGCTCGGGGCCAAATTGACACTCTGAAGGGTCTTCCAGGCGGGCTGGGGTTAGCAGCATTCCTGGAGCCTAAGCTGACAGAGGCTGACCAACTTGTGACCCAACTGCTGGCAGTACGGCAGGCTGGCTTGCCCGCTGCAATTGAATGGGAGCGGGGTCGCCTCGTTGCTGCTCGAGACAAGATTAAGCTCACTCGGGATGCTGCCGCGCCAGCTGTGCGGGAAGACCTTGACAAGCTTTCTATTTCATATGCCCATCTGGGTCGTCGAAGTCAGGCTTGTAGGGCTCGTGAAGAGTCTGCTTCTCGTGGAGTAGCGGCCACACGGGAGCGGATTCTTGCACTCCAACAGGAGTTGGCCTTCCTAGAGTTAGAGCGGGAAGCTGCTCGTGCAGAGCAGGAGTCGATTGCTCGGGAGGCCGAGCGGGTTTTCCGATCCTCTGCCACCTTGGAGCAGTCTTTTAAGGAGTTTGAGGACAACTGGCGAGCCTATGCTCATCTGGAGGACCCGACGGTGCTGAATCAGGAGGCAGAGCGTCGAGCCAAACAAAGTTTTGAGCGGTCGGTTGCCTTGATAAAGGACCGCCTCACGGTGTTATGCGCCCCGGAGCAGTGATCCACCATCTGTCCGCTTCTGCTTCTCTTTTTGTTTTTTCTTTCATATGTGTATATTTTTATTTGCCAGGGATGTGATCCCCACTGATGTAGCTCTTTTGAATTTTGAGATAAATGAGCATGTTTCAACTCATCTTCTCTTTCTTGTTCTTGTGGTGTTCATGGAATTGGACTTGCTGGAGGATTATTTGTGGACTTGTTACCCTGGGCGTACCTTGGTTTTAGGTACGGATAACAAGTTTGATCAGGATGTCCGAGACAGCCACGACAAAAGGGTCATGGATGTTCTCGGTACTGGGGAAAGGAATGCCGTAGAGCAGCTGGGCTTCCGGGGCATGGTAGAATGGTGGATTTATGCTTAAGAAGCTTAGCAAAGGATATTTGTGGACCTATTATCCTTGGCGTACCCTGGTTCAGGATACGGATAATAAGGTAGGAGGAAGCCAGTCATATTTGCTCCGAGATTATGAGGACGTAGCAAACATGAGGGTTTTACCGTGGAATCTTCCTACTCAGAGGTAATAAGAACATGGTAGGGGGAGACTTCACGGAAGACTTTTCTATAATCAATAGTGGTCAACAGAGGACGTTTGTGGTCAACAGAGGACATTTGTGGTCAACAGAGGACATTTGTGGTCAACAGAGGACGTTTGTGGTCAACAGAGGACATTTGTGGTCAACAGAGGACATTTGTGGACCTATTATCCTTGTCGCACTCCGGTTGTGGGTACGGATAATAGGTTGAAAGGGAACCAACATACTTGCTCAGAGGTAATGTGGACATGGCAAATATGGTGATTTCTTCGACGGAGCCTTCCCACTCAGAGGTAATGAGGACATGGCAGGAGTGGGCTTAATGAAGAAGGGGTGCATAGAACTACTCAGAGGTAGGAGGACATGGAAGTTCTATGCGAGGGGGCGGTTTGTTTTTGGTGGAAGTGAAAACGACTCAGAGGTAATGAGGACATGGTCGTTTCGGAAATTAGTGGATCGATTACCCTTTTTGTGCACTGGGAGCGCGGGTAGTGGATCATGAGGGGGGATCTCTTTCAGGAAGAAAGTTCAGAGGTATGTTTATACGTGACTTACTATCTGAGAGAGTGACCGGAATGTAAGTACATAATTTGGAGTTTCTAGAATATTGAGGAGATGAGAGTTCAGTGGCACCAGCGGGTGCATGGCTCGGTAATCTGAAATGTTGTGGATGTGGGTTCAGTGGTATCAATGGATACATGACTCGATAATTTGGAAAATGGTGGGTGCGAGTTCAGGGGTACTAAGAGGGTACATGACTCGATAATCAGGAGAATGTTGTCTAAACATAGTATTTCTTTAGAAACTTGTCGTTGACGGGCAATATAAGCAAGTCCCCATTCTGCTTGGCGAGGCGGTAGGCACCGTTAGAGAACACGGCCTCGATGACAAATGGACCTTCCCATTTTGGCTGGAACTTGCCTGCGGTCTTGTGAGTCATGACCATTGGTCTCCGGACTGCCAGAACGAGATCGCCCACTTGGAATGTTCTGATTTTGACCTTCTTGTTGAAGGCTCCTGAGATACGTGCTTGGTATAGCTCGATCCTTTGCTGGGCTAGGAGGCGCTTTTCGTCTAAGGCCTCCAACTCTTGTAATCGGCGTCGATAGTTATCATCCGTTGTCAATTGATAAGTGAGGGCGACGCGGAGTGAGGGAATCTGAGTTTCCAGTGGGAGGACTGCCTCACTCCCGTATACTAAAGAGAATGGTGTATTCCCAGTAGCTGTTCGAACCGTGGTGCGATAAGCCCATAAGCATTTGTCGAGCTTCTCTTTCCAGTCGCGTTTGTTAGAGGAGACAAACTTCTTGAGGAGTTTGATGATTGTTTTATTGAATGCCTCTGCCAACCCGTTTGCTGCCGGGTTATATGGTGTCGAAGCGACATTCTGAATGCGGTGTTTGTCGCAGAATCGATAGAATGCATGGCTTGCAAACTACGGACCATTATCATGGATGATCCTCCGCGGTAGTCCGAAGCGGTAGATGACGTGATGCTTAAGGAAGCTGATCACGTTTGAAGTCTTAACTTCTGCGAGTGGGACGGCTTCCGCCCATTTGGAGAAGTAGTCGGTGATCGCAAGTATGAAGCGATGTCCTCGGGAGGAAGGTGGGGTGATTGGACCAATGATATCCATTCCCCATGCTTCGAATGGCCAGGATGCCACCGTTGGATGTAGAAACTCGGATGGTTGGTGAATGAAGTCTGCGTGGACTTGGCAAGCCTTGCATTTTTTGGCATAGTCTATTGCGTCTGCCACCATCGTGGGCCAGTAGTAGCCGATACGGCGAAGGCGGTCCTGTAGCTTAGGGCCAGGCTGATGGGCCCCACAGACACCGTCGTGAGCTTCTCGTACAGCTTCTTTGGCTTCTGTGTTTGACAAGCACCGGAGTAATAATCCGTCGTAGGATCGTCGGTACAGCATCTTTGTCTCTGTGTCGTAGAAGAATTTGAGAGAACGTCGTCTGATGGAGGTGGCTTCCCTTGGATTCTCCGGGAGGATATCGTATACGACGAAGTCAATGAACGGCTGTCTCCAGTCTGGTGTTTCGTCGACCGTCTGGGCGGAATAGCTCGCCACGAATTGAATATTGTTCTTGGGACAGACCAGTTCGTGGCCTATCACCTCAACCGAGTGATGCGCTTGGTTCGGCACTGCTAAGGAAGCGACAAGGCCTGCTAGGGCATCGGCTTCGATATTTTGAAGTCTGGGGACGTGTTCGATGAAGAATCCCTCGAATGAGGAGATAATGTTGATTGCTATTTGGTGGTAGGGGATCATGTCTTCATGGCGGACTTCGTACGACCCCCGAATCTGATTGACGATTAATTGTGAATCGCCGTATGCTTCGAGATATTCTACACCCAGCTCCTTTGCGAGTTGGAGGCCAATGACCAAAGCGTTGTACTCGGCCACATTGTTGGAACAGGGTTCCGTGAGAGAGTAGGCGCGATTGATCACTAGCCCGGTAGGAGAGATCAATATTACTCCGACCCCGACGACGATATTTCCCTTGGGTCCGGTTCTTGAAGCGCCATCGAAGAACATCCTCCATATGTTGTCGTGGGTGGTTGTATTAGAATCGGCGACCTCATCTGGGATTTCCTCATATATTCTGGATGACCCCGATCCTGGCTGGGCCGCCAAAAAGTCTGCCAGGGCTTGGCCTTTGACAGCCTTCTGTGGGACGAAGATCATATGATATGGGGATAGCAGTATTGCCCATGTAGCGAGGCGAGAGCTGAGCGCCCCTGGTTTAGTCATGAGGACCCTGAGGGGATTTACCCGTGAGATCACATGTATGGTTTGTCCTGTAACATAATGCCGCGTCTTTTGAATGGCGAATACCAAGGCGAGGCATTCTTTCTCCACGGCAGTGTATCGGTGTTCGGGCCCGACCATCATTCGGCTGAGGTAGTATATGGCCTGTTCGTGTCCTGCATCGTTATTTTGTGCCAGCAGGGCACCGAGGGAGTATTCCATTGCTCGTACATAGAGCAAGAATGGTTTTCCAGGGACCGGGGCCACCAGGACTGGAGGATTTGACAAATATTCTTTGATGCCGTTGAAAGCGCGTTGGCATTCTTCGTCCCATACGAATGAGACTCCCTTCTTCATGAGGTATGTGAACGGCCGGCATCGTCCGGAGAGATTGGAAATGAACCTTCTGATATAGGCTAGCCTCCCTTGGAGGCCTCTAAGTTCGCGGAGATTTTTTGGGGGACCCATCTCCATTATTGCCTTGGTTTTCTCAGGGTCTACATGGATACCCCGTGCAGTGATGATGAAACCTAAGAACTTCCCGCTGGATACGCCCAAGAACGACTTTGTAGGGTTCATCTTCAGGTTGTGGGCTCACATCAGGTCGAATACCGTTCTCAGATCTTACAGATGATCCTCCTTGCGGCGACTCTTGACAGCGATGTCGTCGACGTAGCATTCCACTGTTTTGCGCAAATGTTCTTTGAAAATGATACTCATAGCCCGCTGATATGTGGCACCAGCGTTCTTTAGACCGAATGGCATGACTGTGTAACAGTATGTGCCGATCGGTGTTCTAAATGATATGTGCTTCTCATCGTCGGGGGACATCTTGATTTGATTGTATCCCGAGAATCCATCCATGAATGACATTCGTTCGAAGCCGCATGTGTTGTCAATCATGATGTCCGTGATCGGGAGGGGGAATTCGTCTTTCGGACATGCCTCATTTAGATTACGGAAGTCGATGCAGATTCGGATCTTCCCGTTCTTCTTAAGGACCGGGACTATATTGGCGACCCAGTCAGGGTGTTGCTCCTCACGGATGAAGCCGCTGGCTATCAGTTTGTTGACTTCGGCTTCGATCGCGTCCATGACGCCCGGGCGGAAGCGTCGTTGCTGCTGCTTGACTGGCTTTGCATCCGGCCGTATATTGAGTTTATGGAGAGCAATATCGGGATCTAATCCCGGCATGTCTTCGTAACTCCATGCAAATACGTCAATGTATTCTCTGATGAGTTCCAGCAGTGATTCTCGTTCCTCGTCTGTTAGGCTTTTACTGACGAAGATTGGCTTTGGAGAGGATTCGGTGCCGAGGTTGACCTGCATAACTTCATCTTCTGTAGGAGGTTCTCTTAGCTCGAACCGCTTTTTCCATTGTGCGTCTAACTGTTGGGCCCACGGCTCAAGCTCGAGGATTTCAGGAATGTCCTCATCTTCTTCGTAAGCGTCGGCAAATGCCATGTTGACTGATAGGACTTGTCTGAATATGTCCCCAATGCTTGTGTCTGAGTCGGAAGTTGGTGACCCGGTTGAGTGTAACTGCCAATCACATTCTTTATCTGAACTCTCTGGAGTCGTTGTGGGAGTTACATACCCTAGTCCACATCGAGTTTTGCTATAGTAGTCCCGTGGTTTACTAGACGGTACTGGGGGCTTCAAAGGTAGTCGCCGTCCGGTACCGTAATTCAAGCCTGGTGTAGTTTCTAGATCATATCCTTGTTTCTGCATGAGGTATTTGGACTGGGGACTATAAAGGTATAGAGGCAATCTCCCGGCATCTGACCCAAGATCGACTTCTTTTATGGTGAAGGGGTACGGATCGTCTTTCCGGCCAAAGATAATCGGGTGGTCCCCTCCCTCGACTATTCGGTAAGCGTCTTCTGCCGGAGTGAGCTGGATTGTGGTATATACTTTTGTCACTTGTGTGTGTAGGTGAGTGCCTATACCGTGGTCCATAGCATACATTGTACATAGCTTGTTGAGCTCGATGTAATTCAAAGATAGTCCTTTATTGATAAAATAAGGTATCTTCTCGAGAGGGATTACATCATCCGTGGAAGGGGTATCGGAGTGGGCAGCCACATACTTGGCTAATTCTGGTTCTTCTTTGGCCACCCCCTGTATAAGTGAAGACTGGAAGAGCGACCTAGTCAGCTTGATCTTCAGAGGCTCGACCGGGGGAGCAGGTCGTGATGTTGTTTGTAGACTAGCAACCCCCAGCTTGGCATCTGACGTAGGGCGAGAAGTGGCTGGTTTGCTGGAAGTGTCAGACCTCGCGTCGGGGTGACGGCCCTTTTTAGGAAGACGTATTATGAGCGGTCTGTCGGAGGGATTGAGTTTCTCCACTTGGAGCTGACCGACTCTCGGTAGTCTGATGGTAAAAGGCCCTGGTGTGGGTCTCGGCACTTGGCCAGACCTCGGCAGCCGGATTCTCATCTGCTCTTCTTGCGCCGATAGACTGATTGCGTCCTTACGCAAAGTAGCCGTAAGGGGTACAGAACTGCCCGGTTTGCGAGCGTGGAGGTGGATCGTCAGGGGTTCTTCTGATCTTGTGGTGGTCTTGGTGTGAGCTTGCACCTCCTCTTCGACCAGATGCTTCTTTGATTTTTCGTACAGACAGGAGTCTGAGTAATAAGATTCGACCCCTTTGAAGGGATCGATATCAGCAAACTCTGTCCTCACGAAGCCGTGCTTATCGACATATTTGAAGTACTGGTGTAGCGTGGAAGGCACGATCATGTAATCGTGTATCCAAGGCCGCCCCAGAAGGATATTGTAAGAAGTGTCGACATCTATGACGTAGTAGGTGACTTCTGATTGGAGATCGCCAATCTGACATTTTAAGCGAATCTTCCCTATTGGGTAGCTCCTGCCCGAATTGAAACCACTAATGGCGGTGCTTGTAGGCGTCAGGCGATGCATTGGAATGCGAAGATGATGTAGCAGACCCTTCGGAATGATACTTATGGAGGACCCAGGATCAATGTGCATTCGGTCTACCTTTACGTCGCCGATGTATCCAGTGTAGTACAATGGGCGATCGTGCAGGTTAGTTTTGATGAGCATATCCTGCGGAGAGAAGACGATATTGGGCATTGCACCTGTACATGCACTATCTTGGAGATCTGTAGGCTGATTATCTCCCGTGAGGTTGACCTGAGCCAAGTATGCGTCGACATTTTGGAGCGCCTCACTTAGAGCCGTGCGGACATCCTTTGAGAGCCTCAGGAGTTCATATAAGGATAATTTGGCCGGTGTATTAGCCAATTGTGCCAAGATGTCGAAGTTGTAGGGCCTCTCCAGCCCCTGAGGTGTCTTCTTTCGGAGGGATTTGTCGAAGCGAGTCTCCTTCGGCCTAGGCTTGTCGGTCGTCGAAGGCTGAGCCGGTCCCGGAGTATCAGCGTTTGTGGGCTGCTGATCATTAGTCGGATTTTCGGCCACTGGTTGGGCTTGTGCTCCAGATCGAGTAGTGACGGCTGAGACTTCCTCCTCCTCTGCCGAGGCGGTGCGACATGATCTGACCTTTCCACTTTTCTTTTTAGAAGGTAAAGTGGGCTGAGTCACCTCGTGGACTAGGCCCGGATGGACCCACATGATTTTCCCTCATGATGTGGTGAGGGGTACTAGGCCGGGAGTTTGATCACGGGCAGGCGGAAGATTAGTGATTTCTATCGTTGCCAGAGGGATGGGTATGACACCGTCTTGAGTCTCTGTTGGAGGGAAATTGCCGAATTGTACGGACACCATGTTGGCTGCTACGGTTACCTCCTCGAAGTCGATAGCCAGAGCATTTGAATCGATGAGGTTCTGGATATACCGTTTCAGTTGGTAGCAGTCGTGTGTAGCATGGTGGACGTAGCGGTGGTAATGGCAGAACTTCGGATTTTCCAAATCAGCAGGCCGAGGTTCCCGTCTTGGTGGAGGAAGCTGAATTCTATCTCCTTGTATAAGCATGTCCAAGATAGGCTTGACGTGGTCGTCTTCGAAAGAATAAGTGATTTGAGGCCATTGTTTGTCTGCTGGCTGTGGCTCGGGCTTCTGGGCTGTATCGGTCACCATGGACTGCTTGCCTTTGTTGTCCCGGTTGTTGGAGGGGCTACCCCCATTGTCGTTGCTGGCGTTGGGACGCTTCCCCTTGCTCTCTCCCTCTGAGATATGCAACCCCAGTTGGCGAGCTTTCTTCAATCGTTCCTCGGCACTTGTAGCGCTGATGATAAAGGCCTTCCAGTCCTTGAATTGACTTTCGCCCATCCAGAGACTAATTGTTGGGAGTAGTCTCTTTTGGCAAATTTCAATCAAGGAAGAGTCCGGGTTGCCAGATGGTAACTTCATTGCGGTATGACGAAACTGCTCAATGTAATTCCTTGTCAGCTCTTTCTCTCCTTGGACGACGTCCATGAGGGTAGACATCGTGACGTCCTGCCCTACCTCATAGAACCTCTCCAAGAACAAGTGCTTGAAGCCAGCGAAGGAGTGGATGCAATTATCTGGCAGGTTGCGGTACCAATCGAAGGCGACTCCTTCCAGTGCCCCAATGAATAACCGTGTGAGGATGGCATCATCATGGGGCAGATGGTCGGTAGTGACCTCAAAGTAAGTGATGTACCGGCTTGCTGAAATCTTACCATCATATGGGTTGATATTGAATGGCTTATATCTTGGGGGAAAGGGCACATCCCTCCATTCAGCTGGGTATGGTTGCCGTATTCTGAGGTCTTGAGAATTTTCTCAGGCGTGGAACATCGATCAAAGCTCCTGAATCTCTCTCCTTACTTCTCGGGCCTCATCTGTCGCGGTAGGGGCCGTTATCTCGGGAGCATTATTGCCCGGGTTTGGTGCCGCTGAATTTGAATCTATGTTGTTCGCGGGACCCGTGCTTGTCTGACCAGGTGACACTCCCTGCAGAGTAGGAAGCGCTACTTTGATCTCGTCTACAGACTTAACCAAGGCGTGCAGTATGGCCTCCAAAGTGTCGATACGTTGGCGATCGCCGGAACCACCTTGGCTGTTGTCCGTCATGAATACCGTCCTTACGTGAGGAGTGACAGAAGGAGAAGTGGCGGACATGCCCTCCGAGTCATACTCATGCATCGAGAAATCATCAGGATATGTGGGGATGTTCTCTTCAGGTTCAGACTCGGAAGGAACAGTACCCCCAGCTTCAGAGCTTGCTTCGTTTAGGACGTCTTCGGGGACGTCGGTATCTGTTGTATCCGTCGGAGGATTTGCTTCCTCCAGTCCGTCTTCTTGGAATATCGGGTTGTCGTGGAGGTTTGGAGGAGTGCTACCCCCAGTTCCGACGACCCCCAATGACGTAGACGGCGAACTTCCTACTGCAGCAGTTTTCGTCTTTGAACGGGTGTGTTGGAATACTCCAGTAGAGGATAATCCTTTAGACGACGGCTTCTTAGCTGCAATAGTTGACACCTTTGGGCTGGAGATGCTTGTCTTCTTCCCTCTCCCCTCTGCGGGGACTTTCCGTGCGGAATTGCAGGAGGCAACGGGAGGTGCCTCGTCTTCCGAGCTCGGATGTTGTAATCTTTGGAAGACGGATGGCCGGTCTTCCGTTACTGCCGAGTTGTTGCAACAGCAGTTGACGATAATCTGGGTGCAGTGACGTCCCTGTGAGGACTCTCTGCATGCTGAGGCTCCTTCTCTTTCCTTGCATTTGTGGAGGATAGCTTCACGCAGGTCAGAGGGACCATTTTGTCCGTTTGCCGCCGGGGGCTGGACTCGAGTGGTTTTATACAACTTCCCGTCAGAGGCCCGCATGATACTCAGCGGGACACCCCGATAGTCAGAGGTTGGGGCAGCTGTCTGGACTTGATGAGCCCGCGCTGCCCTAGACTTTTTCTTTTTAGCACTTGTGGGTGCGTAATAGGAAGAGTCCACATTAGGTATCACAGAGTCTGGATTTTTATCCAGAAAGTGATCAGAGTTAGGACCGCATGAGAGTCGGTCGAAAACTGATCGAGAGAAGCGCGGTAGAGACGCTATGCGGCTAGCGTTGGGTGCCGTGCAGGCTATCTGCATGCGACTGTCTTCTGTTGTGGGACGAGTTCTTATGCGGTTAGGAGTCACGGCCGTGTAGGCTGTCCGCATGCGGTTGGCATCTATGGCCGCATGGGTTTTCTACAAGCGGTTGACTTTACTAGCCGCAGGAACCTCATCCATGCGGTTGGAAACTGTAGCTGCATAAGTTATGCGGCTGACAGAAGTGACCGCATGAGTTTTCTTCGTGTGGTTGACGGTTGTGGCCGCATGGATTTTCTTTCTGCGTCTAATACCCCTCTGTGGCTCAGGTTGAGCAGAGACCCTCTTTGCCCCTGCAAGTCCAGCATCATAGTGTTTTCTTCTGCCGGACTTGGGGACAGCAGAGGTGTCTGCGATCTGAAGTGGGGCCGCAGGAGAATCTTTCTCACCGTCTTGAGCGACCGAGGGTATCCCATCGAGGGCTTGGGGAGGAGCAAATGACTTTGGCCTCCATTCTTTGCGAGCCTTCATGGTGCGGGTGCGTTTCTGGATCGGGCCAGCACTGCCTTCAGAGAGCATCTCTTCGAACGCCTGTTGGTCGAAGCGGACGACCATCTTCTGTTGTGTGGAGCCAAGTTTGGCTACATCCGATTGCGTCACCAACTCCTCAGCCGTGGAGAAGTTAGTCTCCAGCAGAGTCGCCATCGTGTTTGCCATTGATTGTAAAAGAACAGAACAATTATCGGAGGACTGAACTTAGACTCACAATACAAACTCGCTCGTACAAAGAAAGCCTAGGGACGAAAACCTAGGTACAGCAGACTAAGTACGATTGTTTATTTTTGATTCTGGGGGGTGACGATAGAGGCTCGGAAAAGCGACGGCCGCTCTGCCTTACTCCTTGGACGATCGGTATACAGCCTTGGCTCGGGGAAGATCTGCTCGGCGTTGACGAAGAAAGGCTCTTCTTACTCTCCTCGGGTTGCTCTCCTGGCTTCTCTCTCTCTGTGAATATCAAGAAAAAGGGGGAGCTCTCTCTGTGTATATCTCTCTCTTCTTCTCTTTTTTTTTTATTCTTTTGTTGCCGACCTTTTTTACATGGGAATGATGCTGGCTATTTATAAGAGTGGGGTGGGATCATTAGGGTTTGCTGATGATTATCTATTTGGAATGTCGGCGCTCCTTCATTCTATCTGGGCCCTTGATCCTGATCATAATGAATCTCTGCCACTAATGAGGATAGCAACAAATCTTATGAGCAGTTAATGCTGACTGCTTTAAATCTTCGTGATTGATTATGCCAATATTTGATTGCTCGTCACGTGTCCTATTGGCTTGATGATGAATGATATGCCCTGATCTCGGCAATTATGATAATGATGTCGAATATTCTCGTTGGGATTCTGTTGCATCTTCAGTGCCACGTTTTTTAAATTGAAGATCCTGCCAGGGCCGCATAGGGTGACCAACACTTGAACCGCAGGGGGATACTACTCGTGAGCCGCATGAGTCAATGCCTCATCGAGCCGCAGGGGATGAACTTTCCGTGAGCCGCATATGCATAGTTTCTGTAGGCCGCATGAATTAGCGTGGTGTTGAGCCGCATAGACCGGGCTATGGGTGGGCCACATATGGCAGGTTTTTGTTAATTATATTAGAGTTACTCCTCAATGAGCCGCATGAAGCTGTTCTCTATCCGAGCCGCATGAGACTTTTGCCACGCGGCAATCTAGGATTTTTTGTCAGATCGGGTCAGAGATTTTCTTCTTTTCCCGAAGAGTCTGTCATTATGGCAGAGCCACTATGATACTTTATGTCAGAGACAGCTGTCGAGTCGTGTCAGAGCATTAAATGAGGCCATTACTCCAGTGGCCAACTGTGGGGGGGGGTCACATGTGTCGTCAATTGAGCCGCATATTCCTGCTGAACCGCATTCATCCCCGAGCCGCATGAGTCTGAGGGTCTTCTTTTGGGCCGCATAGGGCAACTCCAGTATGAGCCGCATAGACTTGCTACCCAAAACCGCATGGGCCATTTATGCCTTTATTCTAATATTTTCTATGCTTCTACAGCTTGGTCATGAGAACCCTGAGGGGATTGACTCATGAAATCACATGGATGGTCTGTCCTGTCACATAGTGTCGTATTTTCTGAATGGCGAACACTAGGGTAAGGCACTCCTTCTCTACGGTAGTGTACCTATATTCAGGTCCTACTATCATTCGGCTGAGATAGTAAATATCTTATTCATGTCCCACGTCATTATTCTGTGCTAGCAGAGCACCGAGGGAGTGTTCCATCGCCCGTACAAAGAGTAAGAAGGGCTTTTCGGCGACCGGGGCTACTAGAACTGGCGGATTCATTAGGTGCTCCTTAATATCATCAAAGGCACGCTGACATTCTTCGTTCCATACAAAAGAGACACCTTTCCTCATAAGTTGAGTGAAGGGTTACATCGCCCTGAGAGGTTAGATATAAACCTCCTGATATTGGCTAGTCTTTCCTGAAGACCGTGGAGTTCGCGGAGGTTCTTTGGTGGGTTCATCTCCAGGATTTTTTTTGTCAGGATCTATGTGAATGCCCCGGGAAGTAATCACAAAGCCCAAAAACTTTCTGTTGGATACCCCCAGAAAAGACATGGTGGGATTCATCTTCAAGTTGTGTGCCCACGTAAGGTCGAACACTGTTTATAAGTCATATAAATGATCATTTTGATGCGGCTTTTGACGACGATATCATCTACATAACACTCCACCATTTTGTGCAAATGATCTCTGAAGATGACATTCATAGCCTATTGATATGTTGTACCGGCGTTCTTTAGGCCAAAGGACATGACCGTATAATAATATACGTCAATCGGCGTTCAGAATAATGTATGCTTCTCATCATCAAGAGCCATCTTGATTTGAATGTATCCCAAAAAGCCATCCATAAATGATATGCGTTCAAAGCCATCAATCATTATATCGGTGATCGAAAGAGGGAATTCGTCCTTAGGGCATGTCGTATTCAGATTGTGAAAATTAATGCAGATTTAAATTTTCCCGTTCTTCTTGATGGCTAGCACTACGTTGGCTACCCATTCTGGGTGCTGCTCTTCACGGATGAAACCGCTAGCTATAAGCTTGTTCACTTTCGCCTCGATAGAATTCATGATGTCTGGACAAAATTATCGTTGCTGTTGCTTGACTGATTTTGCGTCCGGATAGATGTTGAGCTTATGGAGTGCAATCTCAAGGTTCAGCCATGGCATGTCTTCAAAGCTCCAGGCAAAGACGTCGATGTATTCTCTGATGAGTTGTAAGAACGACTCCCGTTCGTCGTATGTCAGACTTTTACTGACGAAAATTAGCTTTGGAGGGGATTCATTGCCGAGGTTCACTTGCATAACCTCATCTTCAATGGAAGGATCACGAAGTTTGAAGTATTTCTCCTATTGTGCATTTAGTTGCTGGACCCACGGCTCCAACTCAAGAGGTTCAAGTAGGTCTTCGTCTTCTTCTTCGACATCAGCGGATGTCATATTGACAGATAATGTATGTCAAAATATATCTCTAATACTGCTACCGGAGTCGTAAATGGGTGACTCGGACGAATGGGAGTGCCACTCGTATTCTTTGTCAGAACTTTCGGGCATTGTAGGTGGAGTAACATACCCGAGACCGCGTCTGGATTTGTGATAATGATCCTGAGGCTTCCCTACTGGTGCCGACGGCTGTAGAGGCAATGGTCGACCACTGCCATAATTTAGACCCGGGGTAGCCTCCATGTCATACCGCTGCTTTTGCATGAAGTACTTGGCTTGAGGACTATACAAGTAGAGCGGTAGTCTTCCGGCTTCGGGTCCGAGGTCGGACTCTTGTGGCGTGAAAGATTGAGGACCTTCTTTTCGGCAAAAGATGATTGTGTGATCCCATCCTCTTCTGTCTGAGACCGAGAAGTAAGCGCCTTTTATGGGAGCAAGTCGATTTAGGGTATGGACAGTTGTCACCTGTGTGTGCAGGCTAACGTCTAGACAGTCCCGTGTGGCATACGTTAGATTAGGCTTATCATACTCAGAATAGTCTAACGGCAGCCTCTTATTGATGAAATAAGAAATTTTATCCACTGGGATTACATCATCAGGAGAGGGGCTATCCTCCTGTGTAACCACATATTTGGCGAGTTCTCTATCCTCCTTGGCCACCCCCTGCGAGCTCAGAGTTTGGGACGCTATCTTGGGCAACTTGACCACCAAGGGTTCTGCTTGAGGTATTGACCTGGCTGGGAGTGTTGGATCAACACTTGGCTGCTGGCTCATCCTGGAAAGACGGATGACCATTGGCTCGGCAAGGGATTTTGTGTCTTCTAGTCGTCTTGGAGGAGATTTAGGCAATCGGATTACCATCGGTGTTACCGAGGGCTTCGCATCTTCCTGTTGCCTTTGATTGGACTTTGGCAGTCGGATCACCATTGGTACTATAACAGGTTTTGGCTCCTGGCTGGATCTCAAGAGACGGATGACCATTGGTTCCGACTGCACAGGTGTGACAGAAGAACCGAGCACCTCTTTATGTAAGGTTGCGACAAGGGGTACGGCCCTGCCCGGTTTGCGGGCTTGGAGATAGATTCTCAAGGGTTCTTCTGACCCTATGATGGCCTCCGGCTCGTCCGTTATATGTTTCCTGGATTCGTCATATAGACAAGCCTCCGAAGAGTAATAAGATTCAACCCCTTTGAAGGGATCAATGTCGGTGAATTCGATCTTCATGGTACCGTGCTTGCTGACATATTTAAAACATTGGTGAAGGCTGGATGGCACGATCATATAGGCATGTATCCACGGACATCCCAGGAGGATGTTGTAGGAGGTGTCTGCATCTATGACGTAGCAGGTAACTTCCGTCCTCAGGTAACCAATCTGGCACTTCAATCGGATCTTCCCTAGGGGATAGCTTCTCCCGGAGTTAAAACCGCTAATGGCATTGTTGGTTGCTTCTAGTCGGTGCATAGGGATGCCAAGAAGTTGGAGCAGGCTTTTCAGGATGATGCTTATTGACGAGCCCTGGTCGATATGTATCCGATCCACCTTGATGTCGCCTATGTATCCAGTGTAGTATAATAGGTGATCATGCAAGTTGGTCTTAATCAACATGTCCTGCGGAGTAAATATGATGTTGGGCATTATATCTGTGCTATCGTCGCCCTGTAAATCTGCTGGCGGGTCTTTCCTTGGAGGCTTGACCTGAGCTAAGTAGGCATCAGCATTCTGGAGTGCTTCGCTTAATACGACACGAAGATCCTTGCAGAGCCATAGGAGCTCGTATAGCGATAACTTTGCTGGCATATTAGCCAATTGTGCTAATATGTTGAAGTTGTAAGGTCTCTCCAGTCTCTGAGGTAAATCACTGCGGAGTGGCCTGTAGAAGCGGGTTTCCTTTCTCTTGGACTTATCCGCCAGTGGAGGCTGAGCTGATCTTGGAACATCAGAGGGAGGCAACATTGCTGGATGAGAATCTTTGGCTAGACTATCCCGTGCGGGCTGGACTTGTGTTCCAGACAGGGTAACAACATCTGCAGCTTCTTCAGCTTCAGCTGAAATTGTATGGCATGCTCTAGACTTCCTGCCCTTCTTCTTGTTGGTAGGAGATGACACCTTCTGGGTAACTTCGGGCACCAAGTCTGGATGCACCCACATGATCTCTCCTCACGATGTGGTAAGGGGTACCAATCCAGATGTCTGGCTTCGGACGGATGGAAGACTAGTAACCTCCATCGTTGCCCCGGGGACAGGTATTACCCCGTCTGGAGTGCTTATTGGAGGGAAGTCGCCGAACTGAATAGATACCATATTCGCCGCCACAGTAACCTCTTTAAAGTCTATCGACAGAGCTTTGGAGTCGATATGACTCTGAATGTACCGCTTTAATTGGAAGCAATCTTGGGTGGCATGATGGACAAAACGGTGCAAGTGACAGTACTTTGGGGCCTCAATTTCTGCTGTTCGTGGCTCGCACCTTGGTGGCAGGAGATGGATCCTACCCCCTTGCAAGATCATATCGAAGATAGGTTTGACATGACTATCTTCGAATGAGTAATTGATCTTGGGCTACTGCCTTCTGCCTGTTTTTGTTCAGGCTTCTGAGTCGCATCAGTGACCATGGCCTGTTTGTCCTTACTGTCCCGGTTGGTGTGGCACCACTGTTGTTGTTACTGGAGGTGGGACCAGGATGTCTGCCCTTATCTTCTCCGTCTGGGGTGTGTAACCCCAGCTGGCGAGCCTTTTTTAGTTTTGCCTTTGCATTTGCAGAACTTATGATGAAGGTCATCCAATCTCTGAACTGATCATCTCCCATCCAAAGGCTAATTACAGGGAGCAACTTCTTCTGGCAGATTTTAATCAAGGAGCTCTCGGGATTGCCTTGGGGCAATCTCATCGCGTTTTGGCAAAATCGCTCGATATAGTTCCTTGTCAGCTCCCTCTCTTCCTGGACGACGTCCATAAGAGATGACATCATCACATCATGCCCCACTTCATAGAATCTCTCCAGAAACATGTGCTTGAAGCCGTCAAAAGAATGGATATAGTTGTCGGAAAGGTTGCGGTACCAGTCGAACGCGATCCCCTCCAATGCTCCGATGAATAGTCGTATAAGGATAGCGTCACTATGCAGCAAGTGGTCGGTTGTGACTTCAAAGTAAGTCATGTACCGAGTAGCAGAGGTCTTTCCATCATAAGAATCGATATGGAACGGCTTGTACCGCGGTGGAAAATGCACATCTCTCCATGCAACGGGATATGGCTGCTGTATTCTGAGATCTCGAGAGGAGTCTCGGGCATTGAATATTGCCCGAAGCTCCTGGACTTCCCTCCTTGCCTCCTTGGCTTCATCTGCAGCTGAAGGAACGGATGGTGCTACGGGATCATCACCCAAATAAGGGGCGGTCGTGTTGGAGTCCTCGTTGACTGCGGGTCCCAAGCTTGTTTGTCATGGCATCCTCGCTGGTTGAGCTGGCAAGGCGGCTTTGATCTCATCCACCGACTTGACTAAGGACAGGAGCATGGCTTCAAGCTCTTCTAGCTGTTGTCGGTCAGAAGGTGCTTCATGATCGTCGTCAGTCATAAAGACTGTCCTCACGTGGGTAGAGGTGGAAAGGATTATGGCAGAAGTACTCTCGGTGTCGTACCCTTGTATAGATAAATCATCAGAAAATGTCGGAATATCGTCTTCGTCAGACTTAGAAGGGGTGCTACCCCCTGTGCAGAAAGCCGCATCATCTTGGTGAGGGTGGTAGCCCTCAGGGAAATTCGATTATATTGCAGAGTTCTGGGGGATCTCTACCCCCTGTGTGTGCTCTTGGTACACCAGGTTGTCGCATACATTGAGGGGGCTGCTACCCCCAGCTTCATCTACTCTCAAGGAGGCCGAAAGTGTACCCCTGGGTGCCAAAAGCTTCTTTTTGGATTGAGTGCCTAAATAGATACCCCTTATGGTTGATGGGATCCCCAGATGAGGGTCTCCTTGCAATAGTGGCCGACATGGCCGGGCTAGAAGAGCCTGTCTTCTTTCCTCCCTTGCCAGGACAAACTTTCTGAGTTGAATTACATGAGGCAAAAGGAAACTCCTCGTCCCCTGGAATTTGTACCTGTCGGACAGGTGCTGGTTGCTGCAGTCGCTGGAAAATTGACTACCGATATTCAGGTGCTGCTGATTTGTTGCAGCAGCAGTTGATGATGACTTGGGTGCAACAACGCCCCGAGAGGGACTCATTGCATGCCGACGCTGCTGTTTCGCGTTTGTGAGTAATCATGTCATGTAAGTCGGTAGGAGGCTGCTCTACCTTTGCACAAACTTATATATTCGGGAATCCCGAGCGCACAGGTGCTTAGGTATCATGTTTGCTCCCTGATCCGTGGCTAGTAAAAGCACTTGCTCTGGATCTTTAGAGGGAGAAATTAAAGACCCATCCTGTCCATTGGCCGTGGGGGACTGGACGCGAGTGGTTCTGCACAATTTTTTGTCAGGAGCCCGTGTAACAGTCAACGGGGTCCACTGACAGTCAGCAACTTGGACAGTTGGCTGGGCTGGTTGGGCCTGTACTGCCCTAGACTTTTTTGACTTAGCGCCCAAAGGTGCGTAGTAAAAAGAGTCCAGATTGATACATCCCGCATCCTCGGTGGGCCGCATAGCGTCGGGCCCGCATGAGAGGCTGTCGAACACAAAGCTTCTGATAGGGCCACATGAGACGTCATGTTTAAAGCCAGGATTGGACGTCGCATGGATCATCTTCTTGCGGCTGGAGCTGGCTACCGCACGGATCATCTTCCTGCGACGAGAGTTGGCTGCCGCATGAGTTGTCTGCCTGCGGCCGAAGTTAGCCGTTGCGTAGGCAAACTGTCCATCTCCTCTCTACGGCCTCTTCTATGTCCGCATGAAGTTCCCTTGTGCCCAAAAAACTTAGCATCATAGTGTTTTCCTCTGCTGGATTTGGGGACAGTGGGGTCTTATGCGGTCGAAAACAAAGCCGTATGAGAGTTCTGGTCACCGTCTTGGGCTGCATAAGTGTCACGCCCCAGTTCTGGAATACGGGGACGTACACGGCCAGCTACACCGTATAAGGTACGAATACGCTATACGGTGATGACGGCTGTCCAGTCTGGTTGGGTATCCTAGCATGCAATCAATTTATGGCCTAAATACGATCTCATATCCACAGGGAAATCACAATAAAGCAACATCAAGAGAGATAATCATATGGAAAGCAGGGAATACTCATATGAAAATCAGGAATCTACAATACAGAATAATAATGTAGACAAGTATACCTTCCCACAGTTTCTAGCATGGTCTGGAACTGAAGCACACCCTCCAAGTCAAGTCTGGAAGATCCACCGGGTCGGTCTCAGACAATCTGGGAACAATCCAGGGTTGGTCAGGCCAACCGCAGCAAGTACCAGAAAGGAAGGCTCAAGGTCGGGCGAAGAAAACCAGCAGGATAAAATATGACAAGAATAACATCTAAAAACAGTAAATAAAGGTAAGGGATCGTGCGGTACCAACGCACGATAACAATCCACAAGTATAGTGAAGCTAACACAATCACAACCTCTCTAACATCCACTAACACCTGCATTGCCAGCTGGAAATCAATATCAGCTGGTTAGCAGGCAACAAGCCAAACAACACAGAAGGACAAGCGGCCACACAATGCCTACGGCTTGCTATTATTATCTAACTAGGGTTATCACAGGCCTAATTACTAACAAGATGCAATAAGACTTCAAAGTCCAGCTCCTGCTTGCTACTACCCGAATGGCCCCAGCAAAAGAAAAAGATAGATATAGCAGGCACACTGCAGTAAGATACATGTGCCCTAAAGAAGTGCCACACTCGACGGAGGGCTGGGAATGCGCTCATCTCGACGGATAGCAACAATCCCTAGTATATATATAGATACATAGGGCCGGGGCCAGACAAGCAACAGGTCACTGGGAAGTCCTCATGAACTACATGATTAATCTAGTTATTAGCCTAGTCGGTTTCATTGTGGATCCCTTACCGTGGTACTCAGGGATCCATGTCCTAGACATGATGCAAGACAAGACTGGACTGGTGGCTTATACAAGCACAATCAAGAGAAATCAACCACGATGTTAAGACGGGGTCATGCCTAGCAAGTCAGGACTGGCTGTCGCAACAGCGGTCAAGAGTAAACATGTCATGTCAAAAGTACTAGTCAGGAGTGCGCCACCACGGGCCGCTATCAAGAATCAAGAGTATACATGCCAGGTTTACTGTCAAGTCCAGAGTGCTAGTCAGGAGTGCACCTCTACGGGCCACTATCAAGAATCAAGACAGGTCCAGGTCATCGTGTAATACCAGGAACAAGGTCAAACCTATCAGTCACAAGAAGTCACATGCCCAAATTGTGACATGGACATCAAGTCGGGTACAAAATCAGAACCTCTACCATAATCATATCTCAAGAATATATGGGAGCCTAGAACTCCAATCATCCCGTCTGTCTATCCACCCGATCAATCTATCAAGAGTCACCCTTCTACGATGGATTCAATATCATGACAGGAAGGTCAATAACCAAATATCCAAGCTAATCACTATAAGCAATGCTAGGCCCTCTGGCTCACAAGAATCCTCCAAGGCAATGATCACAAGCCACTAGAAAACGAGCCCCTCTAACTACCAAGACATAGCAATCAAACCAGGTTTCCCCAACTACCGGAATACACAAAGGTACCAGGTTTTGGACATTTGGGAAGTCGAGTAAAAATCATACAATAATACCCTCAATATTCGCCTCGTTCCACGAAATATCCGAAATTACCAAAATCCAAGAATCCACATAGATCCACCGAATCAATATCCCGAGATCGTACTCTCCATAATACTCAATCCTCAGTCATATCCACAAGTCACAACTCCCAATACATAGGACAACTGTCAGCTCTATCTGACTAGACTAGGACAACCCCTAGAATGAAGGGCAGGGGACAAGAGTCTGGTAATAAATATCGCCGAAAGTGGCAAGGATTACACGGACCGCTCTGGAGCAAATCCATAACCCTTAAACCAAACAAGGACCAGGGTTGCAGACCGTCTCCCGAGTGGAACTGCTCTCCTTACGCTATCCGACGGACAAGACAGATCAGGAGCTAGGCGACTGATCTAGTCTAGAGTCTACCTAACAAGCAAGGGGATCAGGTATACTATACCAAGGTGAACAGGCACGAGCCCAGTCCAGCAAACCAAAGGAATGGTTCTGTCCAGTCCTTCGAACCAAATTCCTGATCGGGAATATTGGAAGAATCCGGCAGAGTCTCCTCTGTATTCTGGACAGGAGCTCCCAGCGAATTGGGGCTAAAACCACTCGGCACAACCCGCCGCAGAATCGCAGAATCGCAGGCTGAGAACACTAAGTCTCAGCTACCAGCAGCACTAAGATGCGTACTGGGAACAAGTCGATAGCCGAGAACACTAAGTCTCGGCCTCCAGCAGTACTACGATGCGTACTGGAAAATCAATCGAACCCGAGACCACTAAGTCCCGGCCTCCAGCAGCGCTACAATACGTACTGGGCGCCAAGCCAACATATATAATAATAAAATAACCGCCTCGCAGGGCGCATCACAGCACATGCTCGTAATTCTAACCCAAGCGCAATCACAGCCACAAGAATAGTTCGCCAAGCCGTTACCCGACCGCGAGTCGGACACGGGGCATATAGGGACAATCCATACATGTGAGTCGTGCTCGTGTCCTCGGAGGTGTGGATGACCCATCCGAGTTGTCCGATACGGTCTATCCCGGTTTCGGACCAAGCTATCCTAAGTTATCATTATGGCAGATCTACTACTAGGCTACACTAATCATGGTTATAAAATTTACAAGTACAAATTAATTAAATGAAATAAAATCCAGGAGAGGGGGCAAGAGCCGTCGATGAGCAAGGGATACTTGCCTAGAGGGCTCGGCTAGGTAAGCAAGTCTTCGGCAGTCGCGATCCAAGCTAGCACGCCAATCGAGATCCTCAGAACACACAATAAATAATCATCAGTACCAAATAATAAAATAATAGAATAATCACAAGAGATGGCAGAAGGCTATACCGTACGGGTCCCACAAGCAGCACAGGAATCTGGCATAGAAACCGAAGCACGCGGACCGATACGGACACGCAAATCGAGACGCATACGTATATCGAGACGCGTACGAGAATTGAGAGAACACGAATATCGAGACGAACGAAAAACATAAACGTGTACGTAAATCGAGACGTGCACATAAATCGAGATGACCCAAGGTCCAAGGAGCACGTAAATCGATACGGCACACAAATCGATATGTGCACGCAAATCGAAAAGGTGCAGAGTCTAATGTGGCACACAACCGAGGCGGTACGCAAATCGGTACGTACACGCAAACCGAGGCAACACAAGATATAATATGACACGTAAATCGATACGATACGTAAATCGGTGCGTGCACGCAAATCAAGGTGGTACGGGTCACGAGGTAGGCACAAAGGTTGAGACACGAGGATCGAGACAACGCACCAACCGAGGTGGCATGTTGCCCGAGGCAGCGCGGGGCTCGAGGCGTCCTGCTGCCCAAGGCAGCGCGTGGATCGAGGTACACGAAAAATGGGACGACACACAAATCGAGGCACGTATCCCGAGAATTATGCGGAACGAGGGATCACGCGAATCGAGATAGCACGCAACCCAAGCAGCGCGGGGCCCATAGCGTCCCGCTGCTCGAGGCGTGCACGGAGCTCGAAGCACGCAACCCAATGAGAGGTACGGAGCACGAGGGCTCACTGCCCGAGAAGCACGCAGGCCGAGAGGGCTCGCTGCTCGAGCGGCGCGGGGCCCAAGGGCGTCCCGCCGCTCGAGGCAACGCTGTCCCCGTGCGCGGCGGCTGCTCGCCGGAGAGAAGAGAAGAGGAAGGGGCGGAGGAGCTGGAAAGAGAGGGGAGCGGTTACCAGGGAGGTGACGGCGGCGGCGCCCAAGTCATGGCGGCGCTGGAGGCGACCCGCGGGGGCGCGACGCCCTGGGTGGCCGGAGGAGATGGAAACGACGGCGATGGCGGAGGGGTTCGGAGGCCGCGGAGGAGATGGTGGTGAGGGCGGTGCTGGCGGTGGCAGCTCCGGAAGAGGGAGCTCAGGGAGGAGGCGGCGAAGGCGGGTGGCGGTGCTGGTGGGTGAAGGCGGCGGAGGAGGCCGGCCGTGGGGATGACAGCGACGACGGCGATGATGGTGGAGGAGATGACGATAATGGTGGTGCTAGCGGGGAAGGTGGCCGGAGGGGCTGGGCCAGGGAAGAACAAGAGAGAGGGGAAGCTCGGAAAGGGGACTGGAAAGAGGGAAGAAGAGTGAGGAAGAGAGAGAGCTGAGAGAGAGAGAGGGGATTTGGGGGGGGGTTCTCCAGGGAAGAGAGAGAGGGGAGATTTCGGGAGAGAGAGAGAGGAAAAGGTGAGGGAGGAGAGAGGGAGTGGGTGAGTGATGTGAGGGGGAGTAGATATTTTGGGAGGGTAGTTTAGGAACAAGAAAATTAATAATAATAATAATAATGAGGATAAAATTACCTCCAAGAAAATAATAAAATTTCAAAAATACCCCAAAATTAAAATCCTCCAAATAAAATAATACGATCAAATACGTACTCCAAAATAGGAATATTACAATAAGGAGCTTTTTCAAGAACTTGGTCGGGGGTAACAGTTTGGCGCACCGACGCGTTGCGAGTCCTCTTCGGGTTGGCTCGCTTCTGAGACGGGCTGACGCTCCCTTTAGAGAGAAATTCTTCGAAGGCTTGTTGGTCAAAGCAGACCACAAGCATCTGCTGTGTAGAGCCGAGCTTGGACGCGTCAGATTGCGTCACCAACTTCTTATCAGAAGAGAAGGATGTCCCCAGCAGAGTCGCCATCGTGTTCACCATAAAAAATCAACAACAGGTATTACAGAACGCTGGAATTGATTGCAAACTCGCTTGTACAAAGAAGAACCTAGAAAGAAAGCCTAGGAAATAATCTAAGTACAATTATTTAGTTTTGATTCTGGGGGGTGACGGTGGAGACTCGGGAAAGTGCTATCAACTCTGCCTTACTCCGTGGACTATCTGATGCAGTCTCTAGCTCGTGAAGATATTGCTTTTTCTTGAAGGTTGCCAATCTTTTGTAGGGGTATGGCACCCTGCTAATTATAATAATATGTATTTTGAGCCGCATAGACGGCTTGCGGCTACGTGGCTGATTAGCACGCGAAGATATGCTCTTGGGCTGTAATCTGTCAATTTTTTGGGATTTTCTTGCAGCAAATTTTGGTAGTTAATGTCACACCCCAGAACCAGAATACTGGAGAGCGGGGGCAGACATAGCCAGCTACGTATATTGAAATGGAAGACTACCTCGATATACGGTCACGGCTGTCTAGAAACATGAGGGTTTACTACAAGCCAACAGTCTCTTATGGTCATGAACAAGCCTAATGTCTCAATCACAAGCAAGTAATATAATCATAAGATGTTTGACCACCAAATATACAATAAAAGGCGTCCCAAATATTACATATCAGCTGATCATGAAGCTAGTCGTACAAAATGCTAGGACTAGCAAGAGTTAAGTCATACATGATCAACCCTAGGATTTGTTAATCATGTTTACAGCCCGTAGGCAGACAGTAAGTAAAGGTGCATCGAGCTAACAGGTGCTCGTCGGCTAAACGCCTCAAAAGAATAATTTTTACAATAGAGTGAGCGAAACAAAATAGAAAACCCACTCGTAGCCCGGGTTCCTTCTAGTCGCCACCATTGGGCTGGAAGCTTGGTAGATCCTCGGGAGCTGCTCCGAAATCTGGCTACATAAAACCAGCTGGGTCAACCCCAGAAAGAGCAAGTGCTACAAGGGGGCCACGAAATAAGAACAAAACCAGCAATTAGCACAAGAAAATCTAATATTAAAACTAGAAATTACGAAAACATGTCAGGATGATATACGACGAGATAACCATGGAACTATTTCGATAGCCAGGTTACAACCCGTAAACCAAACAAGGACCGGGGTTGTAACCCTTCATCTGAACAAAACTTGGTTTCCCACCATTTATCGACAAGATAATAATGCAAAAAATCAAGACAGGGAGCAATCTTGTACTGGATCAAGACATGGCTAAACTGGTTATACCTCATTCAATCAATCACGGCCAAGCAGATACTACGGTTTACTACTTTAACTAACTAGGGTTATCACAGGCCTAGTTACTAACAAGATGCAGTGAGATTGTTCCACAGCCACAAGTCCTGTAGACCATCCAGGTTACCCAGGTCGAAAGTTAGGGGTTGAGTTCAGGTGGGTACATTGCCCAGAAGACAAATATACCCTTTGGTGACTTAGAGGGTGCAATACGCGACGGTATGCTGGAAATGTGCCCTACTCGACGGCAGGCTACAGATCCCAAGAGCGCCCAGGTAACGGGATTGCCTGTAGCTGTGTCATCTCTTCATGACTACTGTGTTATTCTAGTTATTAATCTTAATCCATTTTAGTAGGTACTCCTGACCGTGGTACTTAGGAGCCCCATCCTAGACATGATGCAAGACAAGACAAGTAGATTTAACAAGCAAGCAAGAAAGAACTACCCACGGTGTCAAGGCCAGTCAAGTTAAGTTAGCCGTCGCAACAGCATTAAGTTATCAAGATAAATCATGTCAGGGTACTTGTCAGGAGGGCGCCACGATGGGCCACTATCATGTCAGGTTGGTCATGTCAAGAGTGCACCACTACGGGTCACGATCGTGTTATGCTAGTTCCTTGTCATACCATGCAATGTGCAATAGTCATTCCAAACATATTAAGTAACATCAAGTTTATGACAAAAGGCGTAAGGATATAAAATGGGCGTAAAATATCTAATAAAATATCAATATACAGGGCTATAGAAGAGCCAAGCTTAAAGAAATAAAATCAAAACTCCAAGAGCCAAAGGTTAAAGCAAAGGGGTCAAGAGAGCTGCGTACGCTCAAAGTCACGCACGCATGAGCTGCGTACACTCAAAAGTCACGCACGCATGAGCTACGGACGCTCAAAAGTCATGCACGCATGAGCTGCGTACGTTCAAAAGTCACGCACGCAGGAGCTGCGTACGAACAAAAGTCACGCACGTATGAGAGCTGTGTACGTTCAAAAGTCACGCACGCAAGAGCTGCGTACGAACAAAAGTCATGCACGCAGGAGAGCTGCGTACGTTCAAAAGTCACGCACGCAGGAGCTGCGTACGAACAAAAGTCATGTACGCAGGAGAGCTGCGTACGTTCAAAAGTCACACATGCAGGAGCTGCGTACGAACAAAAGTCACGCACGCAGGAGCTGCGTACGCGTAAAGACACGCACACAAGAGAGCTGCGTATGCGAAAAGTCACGCACGTAGGAGAGCGACATACGTGAAAAGTCATGCACGCCAGAGAACGGCATACGTGAAAAGTCACGCACGCCAGAGAGCGGCATACGTGAAAAGTCATGCACACCAGAGAGCTGCGTACGTGCAAAAGCATGCAAGCAGAGAGCTGCATACGTGCAAAAGCATGCAAACAGAGAGCTGCATACGCATAAAAACACGCACGCAGGGTCTGGGTCTTCTTCTCCATGGCTGAGAAGAAGCTCCAATGGCTCCAAAACTTCAAGGCATCACAACTTGGCCATCCGAACTCCAAATCCAGATTTCCAAAGTTCTAACCAGGGTGGAATTGAACTCTCTTCCACATGAAAACATCAAAACCCATAGAAATCCAACTTAAATAGATCAAAACCATGCAAAACCGAAAATGGAGGAAACTTAGATCTAGAACAATGGAGACTCCAAATCACAAAATACCAAGTACTAATGTTGATCACCATGTCCTAATCTAGCAAATGGACAAATAAAAGAGGGTTCTCATGTGGTGGCAAGGTGCACTTGCCTATGGGTAGGTGTTGTGGAGAGGAAGGAGAAGTGAGTTGTGTTGAGGAAGGAGAAGAAGAAATAAATGGTGGTTATGAGGAGAGAGAAAGGTTGGTAGAGTTATAAAGAGGGTGGGATGTGGTGTATTGAGGGTGGAGAATAGGTTAAGGTATTCCAATACACTAAACCAAACCAAACCAACCCAACCAATTAAAACCGAGCCATGTCAAAATCCAAAATACGAGAAATACCGAAATTCCACAAGTTAAGAAAAATAAAATACATGCTAAAATCCAGATACGAGTATAAATATGAAATACGGGAAAATACGAGAAATGAGGGTGACAGTTAAGGAATTGGTCAGATTGCCACGTGTCCCGTTACGGGGTCACATGTGTAACACCCAGTTTTCTGAAATTGGGGTATTTTTAAAAATTTATTATTTTTATTATTTATTAGTGGTATTTTGGTCATGGTATGATTTTCTGGTGATTTTAGTTAAGTTAAACCATTTTCTAAGTCATGACTTATGACTTTGTGACTTACTAGCACAACCTTAGTGTAAACCCTAGTTTTTCATAACCTAGAGACTAACCATGATCATGTGAGCCTAGCCATAGGCTTAGAACATCAATTAGGGCTTTTTAGCCTAAAGGGTATTTTGGTAATTTTCTAGAAATTATTTAGAATTATTTGGATTTATGTGTTTTTATTATTATTTAATTATTGATTAGTGTCATGTTAGTCCCTAACCTAGTTTAGTACTAATCTAGAGGTTAGCAACTAACCTAGAAGACTAATGTTAGATATTAGCTTTATGTATAAATATCTAGTTAGATAAATATCTAGATATTCCTTTTTTTTAGATATTTAGAACCTAAATATCTAACCCCTTAGTCAAAGACTTAGGGGCTAAGTTTACAAGTGGTAGGACACCCTCCCCTACCCCCGTGGCAGCCAAGGGCACCCCCCTGCACTACCCCCCTTCCTATATAATCCCATTAATTTCATTCATGATAAATTTACATGAAATTTATACCTAGAAATCCCATTTCTTCACAAGGCCACAACTTGATCAATTTTGATCCAAATCACCTCTAGTTTCTTGCATTGGACTCCCCTACACTAGAGGGTACTAGTTAGGGCCTGCTATCAAGGAATTTGGAAGCTTTTGGCATCACCAAGTGGAAGGAATCACACCCCTCTTTATTAATTTTTCATTGGATTTGCACAAATAGGTAAATACCCTCAAACCATGTTAATTTTGTGTTTTCTCTTCATATTTGCATGCATCTAGGTATAAGGGAACTGTGGGTCAAGTTTGGTAGGATTTAGAGTTGGTTTGGTGTCCGTATCGGACACGTATCCTAGGCTAGGAAACTGTGTTTGTCGAAATGCCACAAAGAAATTAATTTCATTTTTTTGTAAAACAAATTTCATAATCTTGTAGCCCTAGACTTATAGTTTACACCCACACTTTACTGAACACGACACGGTGTCATTTTCATGTCGAAAATCGACTTGGACACGCTGCCAGGACACCGCACTGAGGTATACAGCCTCCCCTGCTACCACACCCTTCGTTCTCTCTGTATAGACCACTAGGACATACCAAAATTGGTAGACACGAGGGGGCAGTGTCTGCGCACATGTCCCCAAAGTTTTACGACGTATCGTTTTGTATCGGACACAAAATTGGGGCCGCACTGGCCATACACGCGTACAGTTTCAGTCGAAATCCGACTTGGACACGGCCTTCGTGTCGCATAGACACGAGTCGAGGACACCTCATGTTTGCACGAGTGTGTAGCCCTACACGTGGGCTATACATGGGCGTGTCCACGAGGCCCCATGTGGCTCGTATCGTGTCCACGAGGCGCGTGAACACGTGCACGACGCGGTGCCAAACACGCGTATCAGTCGTGTTTTCACGACTGATACGGGCTTCCCATTTAGACACGGCGACACGTGGGTGCGTGTCAGGGTCCTAGGTGTGTAGCCTGACCCTAGGCGAACCTAGGGACACGAGCACGATACTTCACGTGTCCTGTGTCGTGAGCACGAGGCACGTGAACACGTGCACGATGCTGTGACACTACACAGTGTCAGGATTTACCCGAGTGAGTTTTTGGGTGTTTGGACACGCCGTGTCGTGTCGTGGTGGACTCTCATTGACACCCACGACACGTATACATATGGGGCACCAATTACCAACCACTAATTTCCAGTCTTAGCTCGTGTAGGTGCGTGAAATCAGATTACCTACCTGTCGAGTGCACAGTGCACATGTTCCAGGAACTGGGATATTTTCTAGATTTTAAAAGTGGATTTCAAATCTATTTTGATTAAGATTTATACATGTACATGTGTATTTTCAGTGTATATATATATGTAGTATATATGTATGTGAGTGTGTGGGTGAGTTTTTAGGTTGTGTACATGTATATACTTATGTATATACATGTATGTGTATATTAGGTGCTTGTGTATATTAGGGGTGTGTGTGTTGGGGTTGTTCATGTTCTCAGGAAACTGAGAACAGTCCCCCCCCTTGACTGTCATCTCTCTCTCTCACTCTAACTCTCTCTCACTGTCATCCCTCTCTATATATATGTATTGTATATATAAGTTATATATATATATATATATATATATATATATATATATATATATATATATATATATATATATATGTATATATATATGATATATATATATATATATATATATATATTGTATTACATATACAAAGTGTCTTTATATATATATATATATATATATATATATATATATATATATATATATATATATATGTGTGTGTGTGAGTTTGATGTATATATATATATGGGTTTGGTATTATATATATAGAGTATTCCTATATTGACATATAGGTATTAGATAGATGGGTATATCTATATATAGGTATATATATATCTATATATATGACTTTCTAAGTATAGGTTATATAGAAACCTATAACCACTAGCCTATGGAACTTGGTTATATGGCCTATGGCCAAGGTACTAGCCCATGGCTTTGGGGCTAACCCCAATGGCCTAATGACCCAAACACCACTAATTGACCGTTGTTGACTAAGTGTTGACCAAAGTCAACCTTAGGTCAAATTTGATCTAGTTAACCTAGAATTGACTAGGATTGACCTACAATGACTAGTTTAACTAGTTTGACTAAAACCCTAACTAGTTTGACTATGGTTGGCCTAACTTTGACTAGTTTGACTAGTCTGACCATGTTTGACTTAATTACCTTATTGACTAGTCTTTGTTTGACCTAATTACCTTGCTGACTAGTCTTGTTTGACCAATATCTTAGTTGGTCTAAGTTTGACTTAGACTTGACCCAGATTGATCATGTTGACTAGTTTGATTAGAATGTTGACCAGGAGTTGACTTTAACCTAGATTAAACTTGTTTGACCTTGTTCGATCTTGTTTGACCTTATTTGACTTAGTATGACTTCCTGTGACCTAGTTTGACTATTAAAGTTGACCAAGAGTTGACTTTTGACCAGATTGACCTAGAATCATGTAGTATGCATTGTATACTTTATTTTTACCATTGTGGATACATTGTGACTTGTATTGCTCTGATTAGGAGCCATACACCTCTCCTCAGACAGTATATCCTCTTCAGACATTCAGTTACCAGGCGAGTACATTCTCGGACCGTTTCATACTTGCCAGGATTTATATTCTTGCTCTAGATTACTTTACTTGATGCTGACACGATTGTTATCACGGATTGGTACTATATGGATCTTTTCATGAGATGTTATCCCCCTCGGGAGTATCAGATACTTTTGTCACGTGTGTTTCACTTACATCATATATCTCATGCTTCTATTTTCATGTATCTTCATGTATCAGCTAGTGACTCATGTACTCTCATGATCACCGAGCCTCCATGAATCTTCATGAATCACTCACGTATCACCCAATTATGGGCTTATCACGAATCTTAACGTAACCTGAATGGATCCTTGTATATTGATTGGGGAAACGGGGGAGTAGAAGTAGACATGTGAATAATTCCAAAGTAGTGTAATCATGTGCAAACTCTGTAGTGTAATCATGTATAAATTCTAGCCATTCACATGCCTATCTTGTGCTCTACATCACTAGACACTTACAGTTCTCTATATACAGTAGATATTTCCTTTACAGCTATCTCTTTTGCTACATGTATCTTCCTTCAGCAGTTCCTGTATTTTACTCTATTGCATGCTTTATATTTTCTATCATACTATGCACTGCGTGAGATGTATTGTGCTCGTTCCTGTCCTGACTGGACCTGTTGAAAATATTACAGAGGATGAGGATGAGGCCCTGGTGTCTACCTATTATGGAGCAAGACTAGATGATACTTATGTTGTGGACCCTCAGCCGGATCCACCTTCAGCTGAGGATGTTGCCCCTGTAGTCTAGGCTAGTTTAGCTAGACAGTATTTTCTGTATTATCATTTTTGTCTCACATTTTGAGTTATATTTCGAGACGTTGAGATGTATAGACTCTTAGACTTATTCTGTATATTGGGTCGACATTCTGGATATTATGTTGTACTAGACACTTAGACTTATTCATCTATGATACTGTTCTCTTGAGTTACTATCTATCTATCTGTCTTTCGTTCTTCTACCCTAGATGTGTTTGAGATGTATATTGTTATGTCACCTCCATTCGGAGAGTATAAACTGTACAGGTACTTTGGTATTGTTAGATGATTGACCAAGGACAGCGTTCTACCGTCGACACTGCGGCGTAGGCTGGGCGTTGTTACGTTCTCGTACCCTAACAGTGGGTGCGGGTCGTGACACGTTTTTAGTGGTGGCCCATGCAGGTCGAGTTTATGTAGTGGTATTCGAACTAGAGTATCACTACAGCCTGCGATAGGATTTGAGGAATAGGCTTAGAGAGAGTGGATACTCAATCACTGTTAGGATACCGTGAGAGATTCCTGGGATGACCCTTGAGAATCTCATTTGAAATTATGATTTAAACTCCTTTTCCCTTGATTGAATTTGATTTTGGAGGATTCACTGTAGAACTTTGAATCCTGGTGTTAGTTGATGATTTTGAATTTTTTTTTGTAGTTGTTGATTTTAATTTCTTAGTGTTAGATTAATATCTTTTATTTTAAGGTACTCAATCACATTTATGAGAAAACTCTTATCTGTTTCTTGCCATCTAATCCTCTTGCAAATTGCTTTTCATTGAAATGAACTGTCCCATCTATTTTTGCATCTTGCTCAACTTCTTCTACCAATCTATGTGATTGTATCCCAAACCTGACTTACTCGACATTCCCTCAAATCAAGACTTATTGAGACCTTCTAACCTTGACCTATGATTTGATCGAACCCTAACTATATTTATCTAGTAGCCTATCTATCCCTAGGACTGTGTTCCTAAATTATTTACTGGATTCCTGATTAATTTTATTTTATGGGTTAAATTGATCTTCTTCAATTTTTGCATCAATTTGTCACGTCTTGAACTCCCACTTCCTATTCTAGATCATTGGACGTCCTTTACCGTGACTTAGATATTCAGAGTATAATACTAGCTGTTACCTCCCAACAAACTTTACATATAAGACCTAGACTAGCCTACCTTCATGTAGGTATTCCATGTCCTACTAAAACCCGTCTCCTTGTACTCTATTTTTTTGATATAATTTTCTGGTCAAATGGCTAAACTATAACCTCTACCATGATACTAAATTGATTCTTATTTCAATTAGAGATCCACCTTGGCACAACTCTTCCGACCTGGCATGTGATGGTGTTCTGCTTGAATTCTTAAATACTTAACCTTGTACCTTACCTTGGATGCTTGACCCGATTGGTTAAGGATCTTGGACTGTGTATCTTCTTTCATCATTTCCACCCTTACTTATATCTTATGCTATAAATTTTTCCTTGGTTTTACAAGCTTATCCTTTTCGAGCTTGGTCATGATATATTTTATTGGGTGTACACCCACTAACATATTATCTAATCAGAACCGACGCATGATCGTCTGATCAACCTATTGCGTTTTGGTTTGCTTTTTCATATATTAATCTACGTGGATGGAGACACAGTTAAACTTACCCTAGAATCATATCCACAACAGCCTTGACAATTCTCCTTAGAATTATTTTATCGCCTCTGAACCTCGTATTCGTATCCAGTTGAATTAAAATTTATCATGACCTGGATCTTCATCATTGGATGCTCGTGCTCATACTTAATTTCATTGATTTTCCATCTTGCCCAAATCTCGATTTATCCTGAAATTGATCAACTTAGATCGTGTCAAGACTAAAATCTATTTGTGATTGTTTGTGCCTAAATTTTCAATTTTCTTTTACCATTTTATGGAATAGTAACTTTTAATGATTTATCACTTACTTGTTAATAACCAATTTTCATATAGGATGGTAGACGGCCTATAGCCTTGATGATTGTTGTTCCCTTACCTTCCCAATTAGGACACCTTAGATTGCTTGTACGTTTTGATACCATAGGACAGTATTGATCTAGAATGACTAGTGCACCTAGATGAGACCGCAGACTGTTCTATTTAACCTGTCCCGCTGGTACCACTATTTCATCACGATTTTTGGTTCAATTTAGGCCATAGACCTTTTCCACTCTAAATTGTGATCATCGTAGGCACATTACCGTGACTTTTAAATTTGGAGTACAAGACTAGTTGTTTTCTGAAAACTGACTCCACATACATGACCTAGACATGATATACTACACCCATTACCTTAGTGTCCCACTCAGGCATACCATCGTGTGCTTCATTTACTTAGTACGATTTTCCTGGCCCGAGGCTCCATCCTGATTTACCCCATGGAGTTACTTTTGGCTTCGATTTGAATTAAGGACACCTTATGACCTAAAACTGTTAGCCAATTTTTGGACATGATCCAGTATAGGTCTACTACCCATATTTTGCTTGTTGACCTTGTATGTTGCCTAGGTAGTGGCTTCGTCCCTGATTGTTGGAGGTTTGACCTAGGAGGAGTACGACCATCTAAATTTCGAGGACGAAATTATTTTAAGGTGGGTAGACTTGTAACACCCAATTTTCTGAAATTGGGGTATTTTTAAAAATTTATTATTTTTATTATTTATTAGTGGTATTTTAGTCATGGTATGATTTTCTGGTGATTTTAGTTAAGTTAAACCATTTTCTAAGTCATGACTTATGACTTTGTGACTTACTAGCACAACCTTAGTGTAAACCCTAGTTTTTCATAACCTAGAGACTAACCATGATCATGTGAGGCTAGCCATAGGCTTAGAACAACAATTAGGGCTTTTTAGCCTAAAGGGTATTTTGGTAGTTTTCTAGAAATTATTTAGAATTATTTGGATTTATGTGTTTTTATTATTATTTAATTATTGATTAGTGTCATGTTAGTCCCTAACCTAGTTTAGCACTAATCTAGAGGTTAGCAACTAACCTAGAAGACTAATGTTAGATATTAGCTTTATGTATAAATATCTAGTTAGATAAATATCTAGATATTCCTTTTTTTTAGATATTTAGAACCTAAATATCTAACCCCTTAGTCAAAGACTTAGGGGCTAAGTTTGCAAGTGGTAGGACACCCTCCCCTACCCCCATGGCAGCCAAGGGCACCCCCCTACACTACCTCCCTTCCTATATAATCCCATTAATTTCATTCATGATAAATTTACATGAAATTTATACCTAGAAATCCCATTTCTTCACAAGGCCACAACTTGATCAATTTTGATCCAAATCACCTCTAGTTTCTTGCATTGGACTCCCTTACACTAGAGGGTACTAGTTAGGGCCTGCTATCAAGGAATTTGGAAGCTTTTGGCATCACCAAGTGGAAGGAATCACACCCCTCTTTATTGATTTTTCATTAGATTTGCACAAATAGGTAAATACCCTCAAACCATGTTAATTTTGTGTTTTCTCTTCATATTTGCATGCATCTAGGTATAAGGGAACTGTGGGTCAAGTTTGGTAGGATTTAGAGTTGGTTTGGTGTCCGTATCGGACACGTATCCTAGGCTAGGAAACTGTGTTTGTCGAAATGCCACAAAGAAATTAATTTCATTTTTTTGTAAAATAAATTTCATAATCTTGTAGCCCTAGACTTACAGTTTACACCCACACTTGACTGAACACGACACGGTGTCATTTTCGTATCGAAAATCAACTTGGACACGCTGCCAGGACACCGTACTGAGGTATACAGCCTCCTCTGCTACCACACCCTTCGTTCTCTCTGTACAGACCACTAGGACACACCAAAATTGGTGGACACGAGGGGGCAGTGTCTGCGCACATGCCCCAAAGTTTCACGACGTATCGTTTTGTATCGGACACAAAATCGGGGCCGCACTGGCCATACACGCGTACAGTTTCAGTCAAAATTTGACTTGGACACGGCCTTCGTATCGCATGGACACGAGTCAAGGACACCTCGTGTTTGCACGAGTGTGTAGCCCTACACGTGGGCTACATGTGGGTGTGTCCACGAGTCCCCACGTGGCTCATGTCGTGTCCACGAGGCGCGTGAACACGTGCACGACGCGGTGCCAAATACGCGTATCAGTCGTGTTTTCACGACTGATACGGGCTTCCCATTTAGACATGGCGACACGTGGGTGCGTGTCAGGGTCCTAGGTGTGTAGCCTGACCCTAGGCGAACCTAGGGACACGAGCACGACACTTCACGTGTCCTGTGTCGTGAGCACGAGGCACGTGAACACGTGCACGATACTGTGACACTGCACAGTGTCAGGATTTACCCGAGTGAGTTTTTGGGTGTTTGGACACGCCGTGTCGTGTCGTGGGGGACTCTCATTGACACCCACGACACGTATACATATGGGGCACCAATTACCAACCACTAATTTCGAGTCTTAGCTCGTGTAGGTGCGTGAAATCGGATTACCTACCTGTCGAGTGCACAGTGCACATGTTCCAGGAACTGGAATATTTCCCAGATTTTAAAAGTGGATTTCAAATCTATTTTGATTAAGATTTATACATGTACATGTGTATTTTCAGTGTATATATATGTAGTATATATGTATGTGAGTGTGTAGGTGAGTTTTTAGGTTGTGTACATGTATGTACTTGTGTATATACATGTATGTGTATATTAGGTGCTTGTGTATATTAGGGGGGTGTGTGTTGGGGTTGTTCCTGTTCTCAGGAAACTGAGAACAGTCCCTCCCCTTGACTGTCATCTCTCTCTCTCACTCTAACTCTCTCTCACTGTCATCCCTCTCTCTTCCCTCTCTATATATATGTAATGTATATATAAGTTTTATATATATTTTATATATATATATATATATATATATATATATATATATATAAATATATATATATATATATATATATATATATATATATATATATATATATGTATATATATATGAAGACACTATGTATATGTAATACAATATATATCATATATATGGGTTTGGTATTATATATATAGAGTATTCCTATATTGACATATAGGTATTAGATAGATGGGTATATCTATATATAGGTATATATATATCTATATATATGACTTTCTAAGTATAGGTTATATAGAAACCTATAACCACTAGCCTATGGAACTTGGTTATATGGCCTATGGCCAAGGTACTAGCCCATGGCTTTGGGGCTAACCCCAATGGCCTAATGACCCAAACACCACTAATTGACCCTTGTTGACTAAGTGTTGACCAAAGTCAACCTTAGGTCAAATTTGATCTAGTTAACCTAGAATTGACTAGGATTGACCTACAATGACTAGTTTAACTAGTTTGACTAAAACCCTAACTAGTTTGACTATGGTTGGCCTACTAGTTTGACTAGTCTGACCATGTTTGACTTAATTACCTTATTGACTAGTCTTTGTTTGACCTAATTACCTTGCTGACTAGTCTTGTTTGACCAATACCTTAGTTGGTCTAAGTTTGACTTAGACTTGACCCAGATTGATCATGTTGACTAGTTTGATTAGAATGTTGACCAGGAGTTGACTTTAACCTAGATTAAACTTGTTTGACCTTGTTTGATCTTGTTTGACCTTATTTGACTTAGTATGACTTCCTGTGACCTAGTTTGACTATTAGAGTTGACCAAGAGTTGACTTTTGACCAGATTGACCTAGAATCATGTAGTATGCATTGTATACTTTATTTTTACCATTGTGGATACATTGTGACTTGTATTGCTCTGATTAGGAGCCATACACCTCTCCTCAGACAATATATCCTCTTCAGACATTCAGTTACCAGGCGAGTACATTCTCTGACCGTTTCATACTTGCCAGGATTTATATTCTTGCTCTAGATTACTTTACTTGATGCTGACACGATTGTTATCACGGATTGGTACTATACGGATCTTTTCATGAGATGTTATCCCCCTCGGGAGCATCAGATACTTTTGTCATGTGTGTTTCACTTACATCATGTATCTCATGCTTCTATTTTCATGTATCTTTATGTATCAGCTAGTGACTCATGTACTCTCATGATCACCGAGCCTCCATGAATCTTTATGAATCACTCACGTATCACCCAATTATGGGCTTATCACGAATCTTAACGTAACCTGAATGGATCCTTGTGTATTTATTGGGGAAACGGGGGAGTAGAAGTGGACATGTGAATAATTCTAAAATAGTGTAATCATGTGCAAACTCTGTAGTGTAATCATGTATAAATTCTAGCCATTCACATGCCTATCTTGTGCTCTACATCACTAGACACTTACAGTTCTCTATATACAGTAGATATTTCCTTTACAGCTATCTCTTTTGCTACATGTATCTTCCTTCAGCAGTTCCTATATTTTACTCTATTGCATGCTTTATATTTCCTATCATACTATGCACTGCGTGAGATGTATTGTGCTCGTTCCTGTCCTGACTGGACCTGTTGAAAATATTACAGAGGATGAGGATGAGGCCCTGGTGTCTACCTATTATGGAGCAGGACTAGATGATACTTATGTTGTGGACCCTCAGCAGGATCCACCTTCAGCTGAGGATGTTGCCCCTGTAGTCTAGGCTAGTTTAGCTAGACAGTATTTTCTGTATTATTATTTTTGTCTCACATTTTGAGTTATATTTTGAGACGTTGAGATGTATAGACTCTTAGATTTATTCTGTATATTGGGTCGACATTCTGGATATTATGTTGTACTAGACACTTAGACTTATTCATCTATGATACTGTTCTCTTGAGTTACTATCTATCTATCTGTCTTTCGTTCTTCTACCCTAGATGTGTTTGAGATGTATATTGTTATGTCACCTCCATTCGGAGAGTATAAACTGTACAGGTACTTTGGTATTGTTAGATGATTGACCTAGGACAGCATTCTACTGCCGACACTGCGGCGTAGGCTGGGCGTTGTTACGTTCTCGTACCCTAACAGTGGGTGCGGGTCGTGACAACATGAGACTCATGCATTCGGCTTGGATCATAATTACTCCTGGCTGCATGAAGTTAAAGAAACTTTGGGGCCACATAACCTGAGCCGCATAAGTTTCATGCGACTTAGGTGACACTCTTCTGGCCGCATGGAGGCGTACGAACCCTGCTTTTGGACGACGTCTCACGTTTTATCTTTCTTGTCGAAGTGTCAGAACTATTATGTTTTGCCATGACTTGTCAGCTTTATCATGAACTGCTCCTCCTTGGTCGCATATTTTCCTTCTGCAACTGTTTGTCGACGGGCCGCATATGTCTTTGAAGGGTCATGCGGCTTTCCTTCATGCGGACCTATTTGGCCCAGGGTACCTATGCGGCAATTTATAATCCGTATGAACCTCATATTTTTCATGCTTCTACAACAACCCGAAGGAGGTCTGGAAGTCCGCAGCCTCTGCCAGCCAGTCATAGGCCGGAGGCGGCGTAGAGGGTGCTCTATGCGTAGAGGCTAGACGACGACGGAAAAAAGACTCTGGCAATAGTTCCCAACCAGATGATCTTTTTGGAGCCATGTTAAATGTGCAACCTACTCAAATGAATAGGGACCCCTATGTATATATATACATGTTCCTAACCGACTATTCTTATTCCTTATTGGAAGTTGGGGATATTCAATGACCTCCAGTAACTCTTCTTATTCCAAGCTTAGTTGGTTGTGCTGTTTGGATTTTACATGGAAGGCCTAGGTTCGAGTTTGGTGTGTGGGTTCTGTAGAATTTTTCTATTGTTATCATTTTTTGGGTGCTATTATATGCATTTAACTTAGTATGGAATAATTTGGGACGGATAATGGCCATTCTTCGTGCTTCTAACATAGAGTATGTCCATTCTCCGTGCTTCTAACACCGAGAATGGCCATTCTCCGAAAAATATACCAATTATTTTGTATCTCCCCCGGGCCACTCTTCTTGCATAAATGTCTATCGATCACCATTAATTATGGTGAATGGCACTGATACCGTAAATATGAGTGGAATTACACCGTTAAAATTCATCTTGATGAAGGTAAAATGTTATCACTGTGTGGGAAAATGTCGAAATCTCTTGGATATGATTACACTGAGACGTTATATTAATGTTAAGATACTGATATCATATCTTTCACTATATAATGAGGTTTCAAAACGGCTTAAAAGTGAGTCGTCTTAGCTGTCATTATATTTCAGTCCATTTTATTTTAAAAAAATTAATTATGTAAAACATTGTTGAAAAAAGTAAAATTTTTATCAAAATGGAGAATCGAACTCAACCAAACAAGAAAAATACCTTGCACCTTAACCAAATGAGTTAGAAGCGTATTTAACTATAATTGGATAAAATTCTTATTACACGTTTTTATACGTGCAAAGCACGTACATTTACTAGTAAATATGAAAAATAGAAAGAAATGCATGCATGCATGCTAATGTCAGAAGAACCATTCACCCCAGGATTGATTGATGAGATCTAAATCACTATACATCTCATATCCACGTTCCCCTGGGATTACATCATCAAAGGGTCGTTTAAACGTCTGTATTAAATCAGAAATTTTCCTGAGGTCGTCGTTGAAGTGCACGTTGAAGCACCCACGTATGTCGAGCATGCGAAGACCCTTGCAGTTTCATATGATATATCGTAGTGTGTCTCCATTGAACATACCTGAGCCTATATCTAGGTGATCGAGACGCAGTATCGAATCAACCACGGCCTTTCCTTCCGTCTCGTTCGACGTGTTCAGCACAAATCTGTTCCTGACCATGAAATATGGAGGGGGCATGTTCCTCCTCAGCTTGACCAGACGGTGGCAATACTTGCCGGCAAAAAATATTCTAGTCGACGTGATATAGAGGCAGTAGCTAATGTCAAGTTCTTCCAGCACCGGAAGAAACTCCAAGTGTCTCACAAAAGTTTCGTCACTCACGTCGCACTTCGGAATGCGCAACACCCTTAGAAAATTCCTACTGTATTATAAAAAGGGGAAAACATCAATAGAAATTAACAAAGTATATGTAAAATTTTGTAATAGAAAAAATAAAGTATTAGAATAAGACAAAATAAAATTTTGCACAAGCCTTAAACATGAAAAAGAGAAGGCTGCTTCGTCGAGCTTGTACGCAAAGAAGGACAGTAGATATCCTCTACTGCGAGCCACGAGCTTCTTTACGGTCAAACTAATCTTAGCGTTCGCTGGGTCCTCCGGCACCACTGTTCCAAGTCTACGTTGGACCAATAGTCTAAGGGACCGTTGAGCGCCTTCCACCACGGACGACAAACTGGAGCCACATTACATATTACCTCGTCTGCCGGCATCCCCGACAGTACCATTATCATCGAGAGTACCTCCGTAGGGATGACGGCCCATCCGCTGCAGTCGATCTTGCTCTTCCTCCACTCCATTGCGACTCTTCTTCTTCTCTCCTTTGTTTCTTCTAGTCGGATGGGTTCTTTTCTTTGAAAAAGGCTATTTAACCCGCTCGTTTCGGGGGTGTAACCCGCTCGTGGAGGTGTATGACCGAACAAGGAAAAGACTATTTGGAAATAACAGTAATGCCACTGTATTAATATTAGTTTCAATTATATTGTAAATTTTAAATTAACAGAATTACTACTGTAGATTTAATATTAATGCTAGTTCCAATAATATTGTAGATTGTAAATAAAAAGAATAGAATTTTAAATTTAACTACTGTTCAGTTATGAATTTAAATCTAAGTTTAAATGTTAAATCAAAAACTAATTTAAATTCTAGTATTAATATTAGTTTCAATAATACTGTAAATTTTAAATTAACAGAAATGCCACTATATTAGAAACCTAGCTTGTCATGCCCCGCTCTCGTAGGAGCAATCGTGCTCGCTAAGACGTGACGCCGCGTGAGCCTAGATTGCGCTCATGCAAGGCAGGTTCATAATGGCCGACTACAGGCTAAGCAACGGAGTCGTCGCACAGAAGTCCCAAGCAGAAATATTGAATAACAACAGCAAAAAATTAAATGCAAAACACAAGTCATTTAAAATGCCCTTTATTGATATTGAAACAAAGATTACAATTGTGGCACGAGGCCAAGATTACAGTCACTCAAGCTCACTCTTCTCACATTACAAGTCACTCTGCTCTCTCTTATCTTTCAATACAATTTGAGTAGACTAGCGAAAGATTCGGATAGGCGATGTCCATACATTATATCTCGTATAAGTCCAGTCTTCAATGAGCCCGTGCGCCTCGAAATGCCAAGGAACTCCACGCCTCGACGCATCCAAGCAAGCTCCGCCCCGAGCAAACATGTACCTATCACCTGTACATGAAACTGGTAGGGTGTCAGTACTCAACTGTATTGGTGGAGTGAGCTCCTCACCCACCCATACAAAACTAACACGATACTTACTTTTGTGTAACATAGTCCCCTTATGATTGTCTTTCTAGTCTTGCCTTAGGATCAATTTTAATATTAAGACGTAGACATCTTGGTCTATTTGTGTCTAGACCGTTCGTCGGGCTAATGTACCGATAACTTCCTTATCCTTGTCTCTAGACCATTCTCGTTTTAGTAATGTCAACTTATCGACTTGTAACAGGAAAAAACTGATCGTCGTCATGTAACAGAGTTCCTGCTCTCCCATGCCACTGATCTTCGATCCCCCGACCTATTTTGCATCTTCCTTCATCTCCAGCTCCTCGACCATCATGTCGACGCTAGCTGCTATGCATAGCACCTCTTATATTACTGGGATCAGCCTCACCGCAAGTTTGGTTGCCTGTCCCCGACTTCTGTCTTCTACCGGAAAGTATTAACGTTGTGACGAGCTTCTTCATCCTTGGCAGTCGATGACCCATAGCTCCCACTGAACTGTGTGAATGATGATGCTCCCGCCTCAGATTCTGTTTGCTGCAAACCTTGATCTCCTTCCTGGCTTCGAACTGCTAAAACCGATGTCGCACCATGAAACTAAAGAGCAACCCCCACCTAGAGACCGACCAGCTGTCATGGGACCGACAGACTGAACCTCAATCTTTGATTCACCACCATCAGTCAATTTATCTCGACGAACCGAATCCTGTGTATCCCACAAAGCACCTAGAAGCCCTCCTCAGCAAGTTTTCAACGATCCACCTCCTGTCAAGTACCCCTCGAGCCTTCATCCGGTGTCTGTGGCCTACCTGTACAGCTCAGCGGTTTGAGCCTGTACATACCACAACACAAATCTTCCCGAGCCAGCTGTTGGGAACCCTTCGCAAGCATCCAATCATTATCTCCAAATAAACTGTGACAGCCATCATCTGCCAGCCTCCCTATCGAAACCAAGTTATAGTACAAATGCGGTACATGGCGCACACCCTTAGGAATGAGCTTCTCAGCGAGCTCCGTTGTCAAGTGCACATTATCGATGCCTACAACTGCAGTTGTCCCCTTGTCGTCCATCTTCACACGTCCAAACCTGCCGCTAACCTACAGTCCCAACATGTTTATAGTGTTTCCATCGCCCAACTCATACTTTATATGACGAGCCTTGAGATCGTGGGACTACGTGACTTGACAACCGCAGAAAACATAGGATAGTGCTTGCTATGACTTCGATAGCCCAAAAAAACTCTTGTCTAACGTGTTTGTGCAACGACTTGACAAGCAAGGGCTATGTCAAGCCTTGCATGGAGGGAACGTGTTGTGCACGCGTTCGACTTGAACAATCAAGTTCTTTGGGTGCCTAGACTTAAGCCACAAGCCGTACAATACGACTTAAACTACGGGACAAGCGAATGTTAATATTAATTCAAGTTCCAATAATATTGTACATTTTAAATAAAAAAACAATTGAATTTTAACTTTAACTAGTTTTAAGTTGTGAATTTAAATCTAAGTTTAAATGTTAAATCAAAAACTAATTTAAATTTTAGTATTAATATTAGTTTCAATAATATTGTAAATTTTAAATTAACAAGAATGCAACGGTATTAGAAATCTTGTTGATGTCACGTTGCTCGGGCTCGATTAGTGTTCGTCTAAACTCGTATGTGAGAACTAGTTATTAGTAATGAAAATCAAAAATTGAATTTTAACTTTAATTATTTTTCAGTTGCAATTTTATAACTAGTTATTAGTAAAAGGAGCTATTGAAATAAAATCTAGTCGAGCTCGATCCTTTCTCTTTATCCCATCTCCCACTCTCTCTCTCTCTCTCTCTTGGGTTCTCTCTCACAGATTGTGTTCACTAATACCATATCATTAGAAATAATTACATAATAGTAAACGTAGCATTAAGTGCTGCTGCGTGTTTTATCCTACACAATTTAATAATACATGTACACAGAAGACGAGAAGGTTGTATTGTTGGAAGTTGTTTCTTTAAAATTATGTTTGCTTTTAGGATCACTCAAGCATTTTCATGAGTTAATAGAAGAGGGCCACGTGGCGGAGGTACAAGGAAGACGAGAAGGTTATGCTGTTGGAAGTTATTTCTATTTGGGTTAAAATTTGCCATATCATCGGTCATGTCAGATGATACATAATATTATTTAACATGCCACATCAGCTGCCACATAAGTAGGGATATATTGGAGGGACAATTTGGAGGTACGAATAGCATTACTCTTTCTTTTTGTATTGTTTCTTGTCCTTCGTTTCTTCTGTTGGTTTCTAACACACTCTATTTTCTTCAATGGCGACGTCACATAGAGAAATGATCGTCGTATGGAAGAATTAGTTGATGAAGAAAGCTTCGCTTCAAGAGCAGTGTCAGATGATTTGGATGATGAGCAAAGTTTGGAAGTTGTTAACTTAGGAGACAATAAAGAACATAAGGAAGAAAACAACGAAGGAATGCATCATAACGATGATGATGACTTCAACGCAAACAACAAAATGTTATTTCACATCACCCTTTCTAATGGTTTAAGAAATGCATTATATTTTTACATTAATTTCTCATACTTATTTTGTTTAATTCTGTTCTTAGGGACGATAGTGAATCTCCATTGGATTTCGATGTAGCTATGTTGAAAAAAATATTGCAGTCTGCCAACATTAACAACGACCCAAGGGATCTCTTAGATGAAGATATTATTGGCTTACAGTTCAACTCTATTGAAGAAGCAGAGAAATTCTACCGGATATATTCAAAAGCAGTTGTTTTCAGTATTATAAAGAACGAAGTAAAGAAAAACAAATCTGGGATGGTGATGGTCCGTAGTTGGTGTTGTTCGAATGCGGGATTCAGACAGAAGAAATACAATGAATCTCCTAACAGGGTTTGTGAGCTAATAAGTGAAAGCAGAAGTGGTTGTAAAGCAATTTTTGTATTGGGTACACCAATTCTACAAAACTGTGGGTTGTCAAAAAATTTCAAGTACATCACAACCTTAACCTGGCGAATGATTTTGAAACAGTTTTTTGAGATCCCATCGTAAGATATCACCCGCAGAAGTGGAAAAAGCTAAGCTTATGAAGCAATCAGGGATGGGAACTGGAGATATATGGAATTTACTTGTCCACCAGAAAGATGGCTGGGATAAAGTTGGATGGACGAAAAAGGATTTATACAACGCTTTAGCTAAAAATAGTAGAGCACTAGACGATGTTGATGCTACGACAATACTTACATTTCTTCAATATAAGGAGGGCATTGACCCAGATTTCTTCTATACGTACAAGGTAGACGAAGACTCCAGATTGACCCATCTCTTTTGGGCTGACGGTGCTTGTCGATTCGATTACGAATTATTTGGAGATTCACTAGCATTTGATTCTACATATAAAACAAATAGAAGTCAAATGCCATTGGTGGTTCTAGTGGGTACAAACAATCATGAAATAACTTGTGTGTTTGGGTTTGCAATGATCCATAATGAGACTGCAGAGACATATTCTTGGGTTTTACAAAAATTCCAAGAGTGTATGAATGACAAATTACCAGTGACAGTTCTCACGGATGGTTGCAGATCCATTAATAAAGTAATTGAGTATTTAATGCCCAACGTAGTTCATCGAACGTGCTCATGGCATATCCTAAACAATTCAGCCAAACATGTACACCGAGATAGTTTTGCAAATGAATTGAGTATTCTGATTAAAAGGTACATCGTACACTTGCTACTTTACTTTGAAGTATGTTGTTGTTACAATATTAAAGCTTTAGTTACTGTCCATGTTTTCTAAACAGGTACTATTCCTTCGAAGAATTTGAAAACCGTTGGTAGCAGATGCTAAGGGATTATAATGTAGAGAACAATGAGTGGACCATTGCATTGAACAGAACGAGGGAGCGATGGGCGGACACATTCCTACGTGGAAATTATTTTGGTGGTTCTACTGCAACAAATAGATGTGATTCTATGAATACATTTCTGAAAAGATTTTTGAATGAGAAGCTGCCACTATGGAAGGCCCTTCAAAATTGTGACCACAGTTTGGCGGCCTTACGTTACGGCCAGATAAGTAAGTATGTCACTGATAAGCTCTCAACACCAGTTGTGAAGCAAACTAGCATGGCCGAAATAGAAGATAAATTTGCCGCAATTTATACTAAAACGGTTTTTATAGAGGTAAGGAAGGAAATCACACGTTCTGATATATATACTGTTCTCCACCATCACATCATAAGAGAGGCAGAAGTTTGCACTATCCAAAAGTATATGTCACCAAACAGTATCAACCGGAATGTTACATTTGATCGGGCTGACAACATCCTAAACTGTGACTGCTTATGGATGGAGACCAAGGGGATTCCTTGTAGGCATATTTTTCAGCAATGAAGAGATTGCAATTGGAAGATATTCCAAATAACTTGATAAAAAACTCGTTGGTTCAAGGATTGCAAAGAGAGTTATCTCTCCGGACCTAGCGCAGAAAGAAAATTCATCCACCCAGATAGTATTGAGAGCAGAAGGTATGGTGGTATTAATGAACAAATTAATCTGTTTACGTATTATTGTAAAAAATCAAGCAAAATTCAAGAGAAGGGAACGGAGTTGATGTCGTCTTTTCTGATGGAGCTGAAAAAAGATGGTGACCGATATTGGTTGTAACACTCCAGTCCCAAAATACGTAGGACTAGAACGTCATCATGCTAGCTGTATACATACGAAGTATATGGACCCTCGTATATATACATAAGGTATAAAATGCAGTAACCAAGGTACTAAATCTCATCCACAAAGATAAATATGATATAAAAGCAACTTTGAATTTGTCATGTATACAATCGTTGGGCAGAGACAAATCCACTACCAACAAGTAAGAAAAAAATACATGGAAAATACAATGAGTTTGGCGGGCGAAGTGAAGACGATCGAAGTACAATTATCCTCGAGAAAATAGTGACGACCATGGCCACGGCTAGAACACCTGCGAAAGACAAGAACACACACCTGGCGAGATAACCAGGTCCTCAGAGGGACGTAACAAGATACATCAACATGCCACATAACTGAATATATATACTATGTCATAAATCACAAGTAAAGTAAATAGTCACACTCATAACAAGTTCCAATACCTCATCATCGAAACAGTGGACTACCCCTGCAACCAAACAAGGACAAGGGGTAGTACACTATACCGCGATGCGATATTGTTCTAAGCTACTAATGGAACGGGGTGATATTACATTGACGAGGGTTACCTAACCATCTAATGTGTTTATGCAGTAAGAACAAACCTTCAACGCATGAGCCCTGGCTGTAAATAGGATCGACATAGTTCCTATATAGGGTACCAGGGGCCTACGTCCATAACGCTCGGGAAGCGTCAGAGGGCACCATGTGCAAGGGGCTACGTCCATAACGCTCTGGATAACGTCAGAGGGCACCTGGAGCCTGCGTCTCCGACGGAGCGCACAGGTAATGAGGGAAGTGCATAGAAGCCCATACGTCAGGAAATGTTCTCCCCACCCAATGTACCTGTCAAGTCGCATCCACGACCATGTACCTCTACTAACTGCTAAGTCTCCTAACATGCCTCTATCAGCAGTTAGCCCTAACGTATGCACATGGGGGATCAGCCCACACGCAAGAACCTCTATATGCTTCTCATCTCACACATCATCATGGTATAACTGTGTCAAGGTTTATGCAATGTACTAAGCTAGTGGTAGTCCCTTAACTCTAAGTCCATATGCAATCAAAGGGTAAATAACAAGGTACAACTAATATCACTGAGCAGGCAGTAATCAAGAACTAGAAATAAATGAACAGTGATATAAAATAAAAATGCAGACTGAATATAAACAGTATAATGGCAAGGTATCTTGCATGATGAGTCGTCTGGTGTGGTACGATATTTTCTGACATGTCTCCATAGTCTAATAGCCATGGTCGATGTAGTGGTCCAAATCGCGAGAAAATAGGAACATGGGATTAGTCATGATCAATGACGATAATAACCAACAAGGAAATTTGCAAAATAAATATAACTTAGTTTTAGGAAATATTTATAATAATTTATGACTAGATTTGTTTTTGGAAAATACCGAAACCTCAAATCGTTTTTTTTAGGCATAGTTACTATAAGTTGGAAAATAGATAATATTTGAAAACTATTTACAATATTATTTTGAAATATTTATATCTAATAAACTTATTAACAAACTTTATATGAATTTGTTCAAAAATATGTACTTTAATACATAAGGAGTTTGTATAAAAATTCTTTTACTTATAAATAAATTAAATAACAATAAAATTGAATATATCTAAGAATATTAATAATCCTATCAATTAATAATAATCAATGATAATAATAATAATTATACTAATGATAATAATAATAATAATAATAATAATAATAATAATAATAATAATAATAATAATAACAGTGATAACTTTTTTTTAAAAGGAACCACTGTTCTGTCACGACCCGCTCCCAAATAACCGGATACGAGTCGGACACGCCCAGCCTTTGTTGTTGGACACAACAAAGTAAGCTGTACCAATCTAGGGAAACTAACCAGATAATATGAACATGAAATGAAATCACAGCATCTATATAAGTGTGTCCCAACCAGAGCAAGTACAATATCTGAATTATTACATTTCAACTAATAAAAGAGTCTGCTAGTCTCAATACATGGAAAGATAATAGGAAAATACTAAGAAGCACTAGGCTTCTGCAGCCTCTAGGTCAGAAGCAGCTCCAGCTGGCTCAGTAGGGAAAGCCATATCCTGCCCATAGTAGGTGTCACACAAAGCCTCCATCTCACCTGCAACATATCCTATTCAGGAGCGGAGCAAGTTCAATTCTAGGTAATAAACAAGACATCATGATATGGAAGTACAAGGAAACATGGAAAGTACAGGAAGAACAGGTAAATAAGTACATGAAGAAACAGTATAAAGTACATGAAAGAACATGAATGTAAGAACATGAAAGAACATGATATGTAAGCACCTGAAAGAACATGATATCATGGAATCACAGGAAATAAGTACAAGGTAATCTCCTGAACATGTGTGTACTGCATTTGAAATATAACTAAATATGTGACTGGCTAGGGTAAGCACATGAAAGCACATGAATGGGTGACTTAGGACCCGCGTGCACGATGAGGGGTCTAAGCTAAACACACCTGAGTTGTTACTTGGGATTGGTCACATAGATAATATATTTTCCCACCCCAGATACAAGTAATAAGAACAAGAGAACATGAACACCAGAAAGTACATGACGTGTTGTAATTGTGTCACTCAAGGAAGCACAAGATATATAATATAAAGTACAAAATCGTAGAGTGTACTTGCCTGGCTCCAGGAAAGTACAAGTAGGCAAAAGAGCTAGATATCCTCCTGTATGAAATAATGATGTATACAAGTTGGTCAATAATCTAAAATAACTAATTCTCAATCTAGCAAGTCACTTAAACATATCCTAGTTTCCAAATAACAGTTCATGCAATGGTGCCTAGGAATCTAAGTGTTCACTGAACTAATCCTTGCATTGGTTCCAGGTTCCTTTAGTCAAATTGGACTGAACCATGAGATGTGATCTCAGGTTCCTGTACTAAATTAGAAGTCCCTGCCTCAGTCCTATATGTTCATGGCAGTATTAGCAAATCAAGGTTCAATGCTCAACAAGCCTCTACACATTAGTTAAAACCATGTAACCTTCCAATTAGAAAGTTCAAACTAAACAGGAAACCTTCCTCTCCTGAATTCAAAACTGAACAACCATGAAGTGCCATCTAAATTCTGAAATCCAGATGAACCGACCATGAGAAGTCATCTCAGGTTCTAAAACAAAACTAAACTGAACCACCATTGAGAAGTCATCTCAGGTTCTAAAACAAAACTAAACTGAACCACCATTGAGAAGTCATCTCAGGTTCCTGTGTTCTCAAATGCCCAGGTTCTAAATTCTGGAATTACATTTAACAGCACAAGTCTCAGATTTTTGAGACTCAAATCTCAGATTCCTGAGATTTAAATCTCAGACTTCCAGAGATTTTCAAGTCTCTCCTGAGTTCAAATAGAAAAGAACCATTTAGGTGTGACTCCCAAGTTAAGTAGTTCCTTGGTAATATTCAATCCTGAACATGGGACTGAATAAGTTCAGTTCCTGATACCTATGGTTTACACCAATTTAAGTCGTGATCCTTCAGTTACTATGGTGTCAGTCTTGTGAGTACCAAAATTTGATTCCAGTTCAACTACAATATCCTATTCATTCAACTGAACAAAATGTGAGACTTGCCCTGCTTAGCATAGTTTGAAAATCAGTTGATATAACCAAAATCAATTACTACACTAAAACCTCGTACAATATACATCAGTTAACAAACAACATACAACAGTCCATTGGTATCACACCCTAGAGTTTCCAGGTTCAACTATTATGGACATACCAGGTTTTTTACTGTTTACTCAAGACTGGTAAGACTAGTCCTTAATAAATTCAGATGCTACACATGAACCCTCTTGATAAAGAAAACATGGGCTAACTATAACAAGTTCAAATCAGCCATATTATTGAATTTAGTCTCAGCTCACACTTATTCTCAGTTAACTCTGAGAAGACATTCTCAGTCCAACTGTGAAGCCATTCTCAGTCTAACTGAGAAGCCATTCTTAGTCTAACTGAGAAGCCATTCTCAGTCTACACATAATCTCAGTCTATATGCCTACTCCCTTGCAACTTGATAAAGTAAAATTTCAAATAAAATCAAACACTGCTATAGAAAAACATTTCAGCAATTTGCATTGGACTATAGCAAAGCATCACAGTCCACTGGCCAAAGAGAACCCTGTCCAACAATTTGTTGACACCACAGTTCATCCCAAGAATTGAACCAAAAGCTAAATTAGCCTGGTGGTGTAGACCCAATTTCAGGACTGCACTCCCAGTTCTTCTAATCTATCCAGACAATGTATAACTTCTAACATATATTGAGCTACAGGTTGATACGAATCCAGGATTAAATCAATTCCAGAGTTAAATAATAAGATGGTGATCCATCCATAATTGAAACTCAACTCCACAACATCCTCTCCTAATTCGAACTACCAACACAACCAAGAACTTCAATATGAGTCTAGGAATTACCTGATGAGATGATTCCAAAAGAAGATCCGACACGGTCAGACCTAGACATGAATCCCTGTGTTGATTGTGTACAATCTCTTCTGAAATCAAGATCAACAGACACAAGAACAGAGGTAATATCTAATAAAATCGTTTAGCAAGAAATCGAGAAGAAGACCATTGGTGAATGAACAATTTTCCATCCATCAACACTCAAATTAAATTCAAATCCAGAGAAATGAAATAACCAAATACTCACCTATTCGATTCTATCAAGAGATTCAATTGACTATCTCCATAGATTAATTAATCGAACACAGGTCAACATCAATCGAGAACTTGATGGAAGAGCTAAATCCGATCGAACTTCTGATACAACATCACCAGTTCCAATCAGAACAAAAGTTTAGAAAAAATAAATTGAGCTTGTTCTCTAAAATCAGAAAATCTCACCTAGTCAAATCAGTTGATGGTTTCAGCAAGATGGATCAGATCTCGAAGTAGAATTCTGAAATCAATATCAATCATTCAATCAACGTAAAGTATTTGATTGTTGGTCAAAGAAGAACAAACAAAAGGTCTATCATTACCAGAGTCGAGGCTTGCTTCAAAGGTTGTCGAGACATCCCCCTGCGCCATGATCGATTCTTTAATTCGAAATTGAGGATGAACACAATTTGGGGATAGAAGAAAAGTTCCAGATCTGAGAATAGAGGATGATCGGCCTAGCTTTATAGGTGGTTTAGGAAGAAAGTCGATGGATCGAGAAGGGAATGGAAGCGCGGGAAAAGAAAATTCTCTCGGCAGAAAGCACATGGACGGCTTCTCTAATAACTGATTTTTGAATTTAAAAAAAAAAGTTTGCTTGAGCATTTGGTTAAACTGAATGGAAAAGAAGGCTGTTCTCCTCAGGAGAAATAGGTTAGAACTGGGCTTTTTTCCAAAATGGGCCTCACCACCAAAATAATTATTAGAGCCCACAGGTTTAAAGTCCAAAGGCTAATACATGAATATAGTTTAAAATTAAATCACTTAAAGTATCTCTAAATAAATTAAGTCTCTTAAAAAAAATATTTGAAATTTCCAATTATCAGGAAAGTGGAGTTACATGTTCCCATTTAATAAGAGAGAGAGAGAGGGTGGTCAAGAGAAATGGGGTTCTGGGAAAGGATTACCGGGGTTCTCGCCGGCTCGTCGGCGGTCGGTGCCGACGTCGAAGGCGGGAAGGCGGCGCGGGAACTGGTGGGCGGCGACGGATGTAGGAAGATCTGAGGGGCGGCACGATCAGGTGGTCGGAGGCTCGGTGACAAGCGCGAAAAAGGGGGAACCGGCGGAGCTCTCGACGGTGGTCAGCGCGGGATGGCCGGCCAGGCTTCGAGGCGGAGCTGCGGAGGAGATGTGGAGGAGGCGGATACTGCGGGCGCACCTTGTGCGGAGTGGCGGACGTATGGCACGACAGTCAAGGTTTTGGGACGGGGCGGCCCTGTCCGGCCCGGGGTGCGGATGCGGCGATACGTGGCGGTCCCGGTGCTACTGCGGGCGGCGACCGTGTGTGGCGTTCGCCGGCTGGGCGCCGACGTGAAGGCACGGCCGAAAAACCCAGATCTGCTCGGCGGAGTGCGGCCACGGCGGGGCGGCGCCGGAAATCAGGGTAAGGGTTTCTCGCCCTTCCGCTTGTGGAATTTTGGTGGTATTACGGATTTGGGGGCGGCGCGGCCGTGGCGGGATGGAGTTGTTATTGGTGGGGTTTTCTGTCGGGGTTGGGTGTAGTCGGTGAAGGCTGTTGGCGTGGTGGTGGTTGCTGCTGTCGGATGTGGCCACAGCAGTAGTGGTGGATGGCTGATGGTGATTTAGGAAGGACAGGGTGGTGGCGTAGGAGTCGCAGTGGCCGGGGACAGAGAGAAGTGGTGGCCGAACGGCTGGATGGGATGTCGTCGTGTCCGGGGGTCAGACACTGCGGAGACATATCTGTATTTGTAATGTAAACAGAATTTAGTAGATGAGAATAAGGCACCGACACGATGCACATACACTCTGAGTTGTGGGGGAAATTAGCTGGAGGAGTACCTCTCCTTTTATAGGAGGTGGGAATACCCAGTCAGATAAACATTAGGATTTATTTAAATCCTAATTAGATAATCATCATGTGATTAAATAGATTTAAAGCCAATTCAATCAAATCCAACTCCAAATTAATTCCATAAATATTTTTAAATAAAGCCAATAAAATCTTTTGCAATTTAATTTACCATATTTAATCAAATATTAAGTAAACAAGATCTCAAATATTATTTTCATAGTTAAATATTTATGGAAATAATTAATTTCGAAAATCACTATAAATACTTTAAATATTTAAATCATAAACTAGCTTTTATAAATATCAAGATTTATTAATAAACAAATTTTTACATTTCGTAAAACATTAAACCAAAATTTCCAAATTACCATTTATTTGTAAACGGTGAAATAAAATAACATTTTTATACAAAAATAAAAATATTATAAAATTTATAATAAAATATTTTTCTAACATATGTACCTCGACACATATTCGCACTCGTCGAGCAATTACAAAAAAATAAAATTTTGTGCGCGACGTAAAATACGACTATGCGACGTACAATAATAAATTTTAAATCAGTACCAAAATAAAATAAAATAAAAATCAGTAGAAATTTAGGTGCTTTACATCCTACCCAACTTAAAAGAATTTCGTCCTCGAAATTTAGGAAAAATTAGGGTAGGTAGGGCGAAGGGGATGGTAAGAGTTTGTTCGAATAGATGTACGTGATCATGAGAATGAAATATTCGTCGAAGAGGCGAGTGACATTTCAATGGCAACGAGTCATTTGACCGACTAGAACAAAATTCCGATGGTCTTAGATTTTGATCATGACAATCAATCAATGACTAAGCTCGATCAACCTTAATATTAGCTAAAAAAGACAACCTCATAAGTAGGTAATAATCTCCTTAATCCTTGGATATCATCAATATCCATGAAATCTCTCTTATCATAAATCATTCTTTCCAAAATTTCTTCCGTTCCATGTCCCCTTAAACAAAACCAATATGATTCTTAATGTACTCTAATTTTCTCTATTTCGTCATAAAATAGTTCTCAAATTTTGAATCCCATAATCTCCATTATACCAGCTTACGTATATATCTTCCCAAGATAAAATTCTAAAATCTTCAACCAATTTGGCCCAAGTAAAAGTTAAAATCTTCTTTCTACAAATTGTATTATTGGTCAATGTACGATGCATCTATAGGTATCAAAAAGTCCGTCTTCAACGTTTGATAATCTCGTAAACTAACGGTATACCTTCATAGCTCAATCTTCCATCATCATAAAATTTCTATAATGTTCATTAGTCTCTCTCGAAAGTTTGAATTCAACAATCTCCTCTTTTTGATGAAAACTCGTCTTAACTTCTTATTCATAATCATTTTAGAACTTAATCAAAAATATAAAGGTTTCTTTCTTCAACAATTGGTTATCCTTGGAAAATAATATCATCATAACGTCAACATTGTCTTTATCAAAAATTGCATCCATAAATTCTATATATATATATTTGGTTCTTAAACCACCAACACTTTAGAAGATTTTCCACTCGACTATATAGTTACCTTAAAACAAAATTTGAAATTCGCGAAGTCTATTTCTCCTTGAGTGTTTCATCAAAACATAATGAAAACATAATATATCATTCCTTACTTCATTGATTCGGTTTTATTGCACATTTTATTCACGTCCCATCTATACCTCATAATCTCGTAGTTAGCTTAACTACTGCATTATTTATCCATGTTGTGGGGTTCTCCAATCTAACCTCTACTAACCCAAGATTGTCATGATCAAATTCCATTTCACATAAGGGAATCATACAAGGAATAAGGTGGCATAAACAATGGTGAAATTATAGTGAAGTATGAGAAAACAATTTAATTGGAAGGAAAAAAAAGTAAGTGCTGCTAATATTGCACGAAAAGTAAAAAGGTGTTATGGGTCTAAGTAAATCAAGATAATACAAGAAAAATAAAATGACAAGGGTTAAGCAGTCAAGATAAAAACACAAGGTCAAGCATTTAACGGATTTAGTAGATCGCAATTTGGGCCGAAGACTTGAGTCGAGATTGAGTCCAAATATATAGTCAAAAGTGTATCGGTATCATGGTATAGGTTATAGTTGAGTCTTTATGGCCCGAAAGTCGTATCATAAAAATAGAGTACAAGGGGACGTGTTTTAGTGGGACATGATATACCCACATAAAAATGAGCTCGTCTAGGTCTTGCGTGTGAAATTTGTTGGAAGAAAAGGTCTAGTGTTGTGCTCCACATATCAAAGTCACGATAGGGAACGCCGAATGATCAAAAATAGAAAGTGGGTTTTCATACGATACTAATTAATGCAAAATTTAAAAGGTTAAAGCACGAAATAAGATAATTAGAAAATCTCGTCGATCATGGTAAAACAAGTTAGAGACACAGTTTCTAGAGAGAAAATAGTCTCATAGATAAGGGTATGATCAAGGGAACGACTCTAATCATTTCTAAGTTTCAAAACAATTAGATGGTCACGATTAAAGATCTAGATTTTGAGGGAAGGTCGGGTGAGTCAAAGATATGTTTATCGGTTTGGTCGATGACTAACTACACTTGTGTATATGCAATATCATAATCATAGGTGGCATGGCAATCTAATGTGGAATACTTCTATCTCACTAGGGGACCTTGCTTGTTTCTTGGTCCTTCACCACTATATGATCTAATTCAAAATTTTAAGTTCCTCAAAATTTCTCAATAAAATTTTCAAGATACTTCGCCAATATTTCAATTATCTTAGACTGTCAACTAAAATCACAATTTAAATCTCTAATAAATCTCGAAACAACTCTTGTGTATTGCAATTCGAATAATAACCCCCCCTTTTTTTTCCAAAATTTAAATATCTATAATCAAGACTTTAAACTCGAAATCTAAATAACTTTGTATATCATAGATCATATGAGCAAATTTTAAATATTTTTCCTTCAAATTCGATTCCATATCTTCAAAAAAATATTTCAAACAAATTTTACCATTGTCTCTTCAAGCTCAAAATTAAATACTTATAATTCGTAATTCATAGAATCAATTTAAAACCTCAAGCTTTCTAATAAACCGTAAATCATAAACCTTTCATATTCTTTACAAAATCATAACTTAAAACACTTTAATAAATTCAAGATAAACCTTAACATATTCAATCCAAACTTGAACTTAATCGTAAATCATGTGTCACAATTTAAAGATGTTTTCCAAATCGGTTTCATATCCCTATAAATCATAAACTATTTCGCTATTTCCAAAAATCATAATTCATAAAATGGTTTTCTATCCTCTTGTGTATACCACCTTGTAATGGCAAAATAAAATTCCAACTATCCCTTGAAGGTGGTAATATGCTACTACCCAACTTGAAATTAACTAATCCTTAAAATCATACTTTCTAGAAAATAAATTCCTTTATAACTCAAATAAAATTTTCATGCATATTAATTGCCAAATGCAATCCATCTAGCCATGTGTTTAACCTATGGGCATAGACTAGTGTAGTCATCTTACTAAACACGAAACTAAAAATTTACGGTAGAAGGAGTCAAGCAAGATACAATCAAGGAGGTCGAACGAGAGTTCAGAATTTGAAGTCAAGGAAGGATGTCAAGTAGGTGGATGAGATTCTAAACTCTAATCCTATACTGCAGGCCCGTTCGGTACAGTCATGTAACCGAAATGGCAAACTTGACCTGCATGGGCCACCACAAAAATATGTAACGCCCCAGTCCCAAAATACGTAGGACTAGAACGTCATCATGCTAGCTGTATACATACGAAGTATATGGACCCTCGTATATATACATAAGCTGTAAAATGCTATAACCAAGGTACTAAATCTCATCCACAAAGATAAATATGATATAAAAGCAACTTTGAATTTGTCATGTATACAATCGTTGGACGGAGACAAATCCACTACCAACAAGTAAGAAAAAAAATACATGGAAAATACAATGAGTTTGGCGGGCGAAGTGAAGACGATCGAAGTACAATTATCCTCGAGAAAATAGTGACGACCATGGCCACGGCTAGAACACCTGCAAAAGACAAGAACACACACCTGGCAAGATAACCAGGTCCTCAGAGGGACATAACAAGATACATCAACATGCCACATAACTGAATATATATACTATGTCATAAATCACAAGTAAAGTAAATAGTCACACTCGTAACAAGTTCCAATACCTTATCATCGAAACAGTGGACTACCCTTGCAACCAAACAAGGACAAGTGGTAGTACACTATACCGCGATGCAATATTGTTCCAAGCTACTAATGGAACGGGGTGATATGACATTGACGAGGGTTACCTAACCATCTAATGTGTTTATGCAGCAAGAACAAACCTTCAACGCATAAGCCATGGCTGTAAATAGGATCGACATAGTTCCCATATAGGGCACCAGGGGCCTACGTCCATAACGCTCGGGAAGCGTCAGAGGGCACCATGTGCAAGGGGCTACGTCCATAACGCTCTGGATAACGTCAGAGGGCACCTGGAGCCTGCGTCTCCGGCGGAGCGCAAGGTAATGAGGGAAGTACATAGAAGCCCATACGTCAGGAAATGTTTTCCCCACCCAATGTACCTGTCAAGTCGCATCTACGACCATGTACCTCTACTAACTGCTAAGTCTCCTAACATGCCTCTATCAGCAGTTAGCCCTAACACATGCACATGGGGGATCAGCCCACACGCAAGAACCTCTATATGCTTCTCATCTCACACATCATCGTGGTATAACTGTGTCAAGGTTTATGCAATGCACTAAGCTAGTGGTAGTCCCTTTACTCTAAGTCCATATGCAATCAAAGGATAAATAACAAGGTACAACTAATATCACTGAGCAGGCAGTAATCAAGAACTAGAAATAAATGAACAGTAATATATAATAAAAATGCATACTGAATATAAACAGTATAATGGCAAGGTATCTTGTCTGATGAGTCGTCTGGTGTGGTACGATATTTTCTGACATGTCTCCATAGTCTAATAGCCATGGTCGATACAGTGGTCCAAATCGCGAGAAAATAGGAACATAGGATTAGTCATGATCAACGACGATAATAACCAACAAGGAAATTTGCAAAATAAATATAACTTAGTTTTAGGAAATATTTATAATAATTTATGACTAGATTTGTTTTTGGAAAATACCGAAACCTCAAATCGTTTTTTTTTAGGCATAGTTACTATAAGTTGGAAAATAGATAATATTTGAAAACTATTTACAATATTATTTTGAAATATTTATATCTAATAAACTTATTAACAAACTTTATACGAATTTGTTCAAAACTATGTACTTTAATACATAAGGAGTTCGTATAAAAATTCTTTTACTTATAAATAAATTAAATAACAATAAAATTGAATATATCTAAGAATATTAATAATCCTATCAATTAATAATAATCAATGATAATAATAATAATTATACTAATGATGATAATAATAATAATAATAATAGTGATAACTTTTTTTTAAAAGGAACCACTGTTCCCATTCAATAAGAGAGAGAGAGAGGGAGAAATGGGGTTCTGGGAGAGGATTATCGGGGTTCTCGTCGGCTCGTCGGAGGTCGGTGCCGACGTCGAAGGCGGGAAGGAGGCACGGGAACTGGTGGGCGGCGGCGGATGTAGGAAGATCTGAGGGGCGGCACGATCAGGTGGCCGGAGGCTCGGTGACAAGCGCGGAAAAGGGGAAACCGGTGGAGCTCTCGGCGGTGGTCAGCGCGGGACGGCCGGCCAGGCTTCGAGGTGGAGCCGCGGAGGAGATGTGGAGGAGGCGGATACTACGGGTCAGGCGCGCCTTGCGCGGAGTGGCGGACGCGCGGCACGGCAGTCGAGGTTTTGGGACGGGGCAGCCCTGTCCGGCCCGGGGTGCGATGCGGCGAAGGCTACGTGGCGGTCCCGGTGCTACTGCGGGCGACGACCGTGTGTGGCGTTCGCCGGCTGGGCGTCGACGTGAAGGCACGGCCGAAAAACCCAGATCTGCTCGGCGGAGTGCAGCCACGACGGGGCGGCGTCGGAAATCAAGGTAAGGGTTTCTCGCCCTTCCGCTTGTGGAATTTTGGTGGTACTACGGATTTGGGGGCGGCGTGGCCGTGGCGGGGTGGAGTTGTTCTTGGTGGGGTTTTCTGTCGGGGTTGGGTGTAGTCGGTGAAGGCTGTTGGCGTGGTGGTGGTTGCTGCTGTCAGAGGTGGCCACAGCAGTAGTGGTGGATGGCTGATGGTGATTTGGAGAGGACAGGGTGGTGGCGTAGGAGTCACAGTGGCCGGGGACAGAGAGAAGTGGTGGCCGAACGGCTGGGTGGGATGTCGTCGTGTCCGGGGGTCAGACACGGCGGAGACATATCTGTATTTGTAATGTAAACAGAATTTAGTAGATGAGAATAAGGCACCGACACGATGCACATACACTCTGAGTTATGGTAGAAATTGGCTGGAGGAGTACCTCTCCTTTTATAGGAAGTGGGAATACCCAATTAGATAAACATTAGGATTTATTTAAATCCTAATTAGATAATCATCTTGTGATTAAATAGATTTAAATCCAATTCAATCAAATCCAAATCCAAATTAATTCCATAAATATTTTTAAATAAAGCCAATAAAATCTTTTGCAATTTAATTTACCATATTTAATCAAATATTAAGTAAACAAGATCTCAAATATTATTTTCATAGTTAAATATTTATGAAAATAATTAATTTCGAAAATCACTATAAATACTTTAAATATTTAAATCATAAACTAGCTTTTGTAAATATGAAGATTTATTAATAAACAAATTTTTACATTTCGTAAAACGTTAAACCAAAATTTCCAAATTACCATTTATTTGTAAACGGTAAAATAAAATAACCTTTTTATACAAAAATAAAAATATTATAAAATTTATAATAAAATATTTTTCTAACATATGTACCTCGACACATATTCGCACTCGTCGAGCAACTACAAAAAAATAAAATTTTGTGCGCAACGTAAAATACGACTACGCGACGTACAATAACAAATTTTAAATCAGTACCAAAATAAAATAAAATAAAAATCAGTAGAAATTTAGGGGCTTTACATTGGTGAAGAAGAACAAATGGTAGCTGATGCAGTTCATGGATTGCATGAATCTTTTAAAGAGCCAAATCTGGTAGCAACAAAAGGAAGGCCTTCTCAAGGGAAATCAAGCCAGCCTAAAGTAAGTCAGACTATCCTGAAGCCTAGAATTTGTAGAGTTTGTAGAAAATTAGGTCACAATTTTCATAATTGTAAAGTATGGAAGCGAGATAGCGACAAAGAGCAAATGGAATCAAATGAACCGTCGTTGACTTAACTATCAACTTTTTTTTACAATTCTCCGTCAATTTAACATAGAAAACGGCAATCCTCAGTCAATTTTAACACGGAGGATGGTAATTCTCCGTCAATTTAACAAGGGGAATTGTCATTCTCTGTCCTTTTAGCACGGAGAATGGTAATTTTTTGTGTTACTTAAATGAAGAATTGACATTCTCCGTGGTTTTAACACAGGGAATGTCCATTCTCCTGTATTCTAACACGGAAAGAATGGCAATTTCTCGTTAATTTAACAAGGAGAATGGTAATTCTCCATAATTTTAACAGGAAGAATAGTGTTGACGGGCGCGTTGGCCAATGCTCCATTGGGCGCATCAGTACACGGAGAATGGTGTTGACTTGGCAGAATTCGAAGGGGCAGATTCATTGGTATTAATGGTATATAAATGGCAGTAGTTGGGAGAGTTTGTTCTCGTCTTACTTAGCTTTTCTTGTGAAGGGGCAGATGCATTGGTATTAATGCAAATTAATTGAATTGAATTCGAAGTGACTGCCACTTGGCGCATGAGTACGAGTTATCCTTGCCTATAAATGGCAGTAGTGTAGGGAGAGTTTGTTCTCGTCTCACTTAGCTTTTCTTGTAGAGATAAACTCTACCGATCCCCTACCTTGGCAAGACGCTTTCCTGTGGGTTGTCGATCTCCTCGTTCGAAGAAGCTATGGTGGTGAAGTCATTCAGAAGACTGAGATGTGCCTAGTGGACTGTCCGTGTTCGTGCACTTCATCGACTGTGTGCCATGTTGTTGGTTACTGGAAGAGCCCAGGGTTTGGGTTGATTGCCAACCTATACTCTGTCAAAGTGCCCATACGTTGATTCGTTCTGACTATGTACGGTGTTCCGGCTACACATGTTGACGATTAAGTGATTTGCTCTGACGATGCACGATGTTCCGTGTTCGTGCACTTTATCAGAAGACTGAGATGTGCCGAGTGGACTGTTTATGTTCGTGCACTTCATTAACTGTGTGCCATGATGTTGGTTACTGGGTCCGGGATTGCCGCGGTCCAATTTTTGTTTTGCTGGCACTACAAGAATAAGGGCTTTTCTTGACGGTGATTCCCCGTCAAGAAATAGGTATCTTGATGGTTGCGGATCCGTCAAGTAGGCCGGAGTCAAGAAAAGGGCACCCCCCTTTCTTGACGGTCGCTGGAAGGGCTTTTCTAGACGGTTTTTGGCCGTCATATGAATTACTTTCTTGATTGTTTTTAGCCGTCAAGATAGCAGTTTTTAGAAACCGTCAATGTAGGCAAAAACTTTTCTTGACTCCGGCCTAGATTACGGCTATTAGCCGTCAAGAAAAGCATTTATTCACAGGCTATTACGCAGCATGATTTGAATTAAAATTGACGTTTGACAACCGTCAAGGAAAGCTTGCCAAAAAGCAGTCAAGAGAAGCTTGCCAAAATTCTATCATGAATTATATAATATTAATCAAACAAACACAATACCAATCCAGAAGTTACATATACATCAAATTACTATAAAACCCAACTTTCATATTAATAAACTGTATTGTTCATACACCAAAAAACTTTTAATACACATCCCACCACTAACATCCATCACTTGTCCAACCACAACATAATCCAACCAGTGCATATATCCCACATCTGTAGTTTCCATACCACTTAAACGGGCAAACCACAAAACATAATCCAACCACATTTGATAATCATACAAATAAAACAAAAAGAGTATAAAACCAGACCGGAGCACGTCCCTCCTATATCCATAATATTCCCGTATTCACAGCATGCATGCACCTTCATTTTTAGCAAGTTCCTGAGAGAACAAAAGCACAAATTATTAATATACAGTTCTTATATAGATATTGAACTCATTATTGCATAATTATCAATACAGATTGATTTTATTGCTGCACACACAATTTGAATCAATTGACAAGAAGGCAACAACAAAAAACAGGGAGTCACATCCAAGCATGTCAACAACCTGAAATTATCATTTTAGTCAGTTAACAAAGAGAAGTTGAAAATGTCATCTTTCTGTGTACAAGATTCAAACATGAACAACCTTCATGGGTAGATCGAAACCAGTGTTTTTCAATACTATCTATCCAAGCCATGGTCCCCAAGCTAATGGCGTAGTAAATATCAAGTTTTTCAACACTAGCTATCCAAACCAGTATTTTTCTAGTAGTAAATATCAAGTTTGGGGTCCTCTGCTTAATACGCAGGATGAGAATACGGACACATATGTGTCCGTCCCATAGAAGGGATGTGGAGTCAACATGATCTCACTAAGATCACAGCCATCTTGCTTGTGATATCCTGTTGAACACTTGAGTATTAGGATACCTAACTAAGCAGCATCAGGCTCCAAAAATGGAGCCTGCTACCAATGTTTCCCACACAAGTATTAACCTAAATCCATATATTATTAAGATATCCGACTAGATTCCCAAAAGTCCATTTGCTATATTCGTTTAACGGATGATTTTTGACCAAGATTTGCAAGATCATGGCCTTGGCTGAGATCTCATTACCTGGTTAAGCCTTGGTCAAATGTAAAGAGCAAAGTGTTTCATGACTCCAGTTTACGTTCTCATGTTTTATGGCTATAGCCTATAACAAAATTTGGTAATGTAAATCTGGATACAGTAGTTGAGTGATTACCGGCAAAGGATCTAATCTGGGAATAGAAGGCTTCCTCTTATTTTCTTGCATTACTTTCTGCCGGTTCTCATAAAATTTATAGTTGTCCAATATTGATGTTTTGGAAGAGTAGTTCTTGAAAAGGTTCAACATCTCATTACCCTGGAGCAATTTCACCTAAACAGCAAAATTAGTTGTTCAAGATCGTAAAGAGATGGAGGTGCTAAAGATCGTAAAGGTAAAACAATGGCTATCCGACATTTAGAGGCACAAAAGATGCATTGAAGGATTATGAAAGCTAGGAACAAGGAAACACCATGTTATCAAAGATCAACAAATAAACTAGACAACTTCTTGGACCAATGGAAATGTTTTGAACCTGAAAAGCTAAGGGCGCCATCATAAAATATTGTGTCATCCAAATTAATTGGTTTACTGCATACCTCTTGCGTATCTCTGCTATTTGTGACAAGTTTATTGTCATTGTTCTCCAAAATTATATGACAAAATTGTGGATTTGGTACGTCTTTGATAATGTGCCACTTGACAAGAAAATACCCATTCCACTTGTCTTGTTTCCAAAATTCCATACTATAGTTGAAATCTACATGACCAATTATCTCAGCTACACCGCAGAATTGACCACTTGAATTGACTTGAGAAGCACAAAAAGTGAGGTGTAAGGAGATAAAGGTACCGACTAATAGCTAGCAACAGAAAGTAAAAGTCACTCACTCTATAGACCATTACTTGGTCATCTATATTCAACTCGAGTAAATTGCGGGTTCATAAGAATTTGGTGGCATTTAGTATAGAACAAGAAATGTCTGGTTTAAGTAGCGCATGGAACTTTTAAGCCAGCCAGTTCAATAAAACCACTAAAACTCGCATATAACAGTTTTGAATATGGTACAAGATGCTCCTTGAACAGGCTCGCCTCTTTATCATATCATTTTAACTCATGCTCGTCACTATTTATGTCCATATGAAATAAGCTCCAAAATCGAGTGCTAAACCAACACATGCATTTTAACATCTGATGAATGTTGTATAAAAATTACAAAACAAATGAGTAAATTACCAGAAATCTTGCTCGATAATAATTAGCATATGTGCAGAAAAGCCTATAAAACTTAAATGACAATGGCATTATACCATTCACACATGGAACTAGATTTCGGTCATATTATGTTGTAACACCAAGTAGAGGCAAAATGAGAGAATGGTAGTCAATTGACTTAAATTTCAATAATAACTAGAACATGAATTGCGGTTGTAAACTGAAAAGTAATCATAGGAATCAAGAATCTTAATAGATTCAAGAACTATACAATAAAATGCACTAATTAAAACCCTGCAATGGGCTCACATGTTGTATACATGGTTTAAAGTATCGGCCGATACCGATCCGATACGGCGATACCGATGTCCCGATTCGATACCAACTGATACCCGATACTGACCAATACCGACATTGAGGGTCTTTTTTCGGTCAATTCGGCAAAGAAATTAAACAAAAAGAAAATCAGCAAGGGTTTAAAGCATAAAAAGATTGTAAATGCATGAACAACCTTCATGGGTAGATTCAAACATAAGAAGACTTGAATCACTAAACACAACATTCAGAATCATAGAATAGCAAGATTTGAGCATATAGTTCTCAACCATGGCCTTGTAACGAGTAAGTAATCAGTTTGAATGAACAAAAGGGAATGAGGGTTGTCATTAGAACTTAACAAGGAATCAAATACTTATCATAAATTCAGAAAGAAGAACATACTAAAAAACCTTGGAGTTACAAACTTTCAGTTCCTAAAAAAACCCACAAAGTATATTACCACTCAGTTCCTAAGAAGAAGAAAAAAAAACTTCAAAAATACATTAGCTTTTTAGTTCAGCAAATGAAACAGGGTTTCTCTTTCACCAGAATACTCAGTTTCAGGTGGTTAAATACGAAAACTTCAACAAGCTTTAAGATGATTAAATTTTGAAGATAATCTGAAGTTAATTAGACACTAGGCTTTCCATATAACAGATTCCATTAATGGTTAAACTTAAGGAAATATTCGATTAGACTTGTGGCCAGATGCAGAAATTAATAGCTGAAGACAGATTATAAAGGGTGCTCTATTAAGCTTAATAAGTGAAACAAAAGAATATAAATGATTATTCTTGTTAGATTGTAATAAAATATGACAGTAACAACGAAAATTTTAAAAAAATTAACACATACCAGTGGAGAACGAACATATGCAGAGTTCCTAGTTAGACGCAATGCCAAGTCTAGGGTATTCAAGTCCAATAATGTACCAATTATTCTTGTACAAGAAAATTGTTAGAAAAATTAGATAGATAACTCTAAACCCTCGTAACTCAAATTAGATAGATAACTCTAAACCCTCGTAAATAATGATATTGACCTCACCTCTATAAGACCAACCCTTTGCTCAAGGTTAAACAATGTTTAGGACAATTCATTGACTTCAGCCCGAACTCATATTTTTCTATCTGCAAGGAAAAGATCATGATATCAGTTTAGAATTAACATGAAGCAGTTACCTAAAAAAATGTTCTCTTTATAATTAATCAGTTTTTAGACTTTCTTATTTGAAGTTTTTATTCCATCTCATCACAACCTACAAGAAATTCCTCGATACAATCCAAACACCCCCACAGCCACCAAGCGCAGAGGAGTACTTCCATGGTAGCTGCAAATGGATCACAATTAACCAACCTTAGATGATAACCAAATCCAGAGAAAGTTTAAAGGTAAATGGATTCATCTGGTTATTGATCCATGCTAATATTATGAAAGCTTCAAACTAACATTCGTAATGTTACAAACGAATCGTATAGATCTATTTTAACAGATAATGATCAAATGTATCTTAAAAAGTATATATTAAAACTTGTGGCCAATCCACTATATTCAAAATTGGGTTGAAGTAAGAGTTCTCCCTTTTACAAGGTTAGAAAAAACTTGGACTAGTGGTCAATGTTGTGAGCTTTAAACAAAGCATTAGTACAATTGTTTGATTTCTATCTTTTATAGTATTGTCTCCAAGAAATAAGTCATACCAGTTGGACTAGTGGTCAATGGCTCCTTACTAGTGCCTAACACACGCCTTTGACATCACTCAAAAATAATACTATTCCAGAAAATGCCAAATTAAGTTCCAAAAGATATAGAACATGTTCTCTAAATCTGAGAGCAAGGTTCAAAATCACTATTTTCCCTCGATGAATATCAGGCAGTTTTGGATCAGACTTTCAACAACCTATCTAAAAAGTTTCTAAAACAATTACATAACCTTGTAAATTATTTATGACAAAAGAGATTGACAAAATAATCATTTATGTAATTTTTAAACTATTTTCAAAATGTATATATAATAGATAAAATATAGTAGTACTCAATTTGTCAGGTTAACAATAGAAATATATAGTAGAACATCAAGTTTTCCATCTTGATAACCCTATGCATCACTCACATAGTGTGATAGTAACGAATTGCTTCCATTATCTGCCTAAACATTTTCCACTTCCAAGTCAAACAAGTTATTTTTTTCCTTATTCATAATGGAAAGTCTAGTGATACTAAAAATACTAATGTTTTTGTATAAATAAAAGTGCAACTACAGTGCAACCGAAGTTCAGCTTAGTAGATATAAATAAATCAAAACACCTTGTTATAAAGAAAAACTGAAGCATGTTGCATCATGGCAAACTCTGCATGTTACCATAAGGTTTCAAACTAATAAAGACGGAGATTAATGAGATGCACAAACAATGCCTCGTTATCTTAGCATGATAAGCCACTTAGTAGAGAAACAATCAAATAATATGCTATCATCACCATTTGTCCCAAAGACATTAAATTTACAAAAGCCAAAAGATTATTAAAGTGTCAAAATACAAGACTAAGGAGGAAAAAAAGAATAAAATATTATAAAATTTTCAACTCTATAATGAGAATAGAATTTTACAAATCACGAGCTACATATACATAATAGGCAATGGAACATATATCTTATAAAACTTGAATAATATATTTGTTAGTACCAGACATTTTTAATTTACATCTACTAGGAGGTGGGCCATCTACTACTTTCTAAGGCATGGAAAAATCAAATTACACATAAGATATTATGAAACAAGTAGGTACTAAGAAATAAAACATTGTTCACTGTAAATTAGCTTGGAAAGCAGAACATAGCATCACCAGGTAGCAAACTTGAGATCCTTCTGGATGTCGTAGGAGAGTTTAGGGTTGATCTCCTTCTGGATGTCATAGGAAGAGTTTAGGGTTGAATAAAATTGAAATACAATTCTTTGTTGATCTCCTTCTCGAGAAGTTGCAGAGTTCGGAGGAGAGTTTAGGGTTTGGGGAGGATCTCTGTAGCGAGACAGAGTGGGAGGCCATGGAAGGAGGAGGAGGAGTAGTCGAGAATGGAGGAGGTGGTGGAGAGGAAGGAGGTTGTAGGTGGAGAAGTTTTCTATGGTTTGGAGGACGAAGATGGCGTAGGAGGTGAACTCCTTGCTGTGGGACGGAGGGGGGATGGTGGACCAGATGGATATGGTTGCGGCCATGCCATAGATGATGAACTCCTTGCTGTGGGTGGAGAATCGAGCAAGGAAATAAACTTTAATCAAAGAAAACCCTAGAAAAGCCCTAGAAATTGGAAGCTAAGAAGAAGAAAGAGAGAGGGTTAGGGTTTTCGAACCAGGTAGAGAAGAGGAGCTTTCGGGGATAGGAAGGATTCGTGCTTGAAATGCTTCGGGCGGGTGAGGATGGTTTTCTTCTCCAGAGAGTTTTTTTTAGAGAGGATTTTTTAGGATCGGGTTGCTCCTCTCCATAAAAAAGAACCACATCTGTCAAGAGAGATAATTTTTTTAAAAACTTTTACTATAATAGCAGTCGAAAAAATTGTGCCAATTTTTTCGCACGTACATTAATTGACGGTTGTCACCAATCCGTCAATAAATTTTTTTTGTATTTCTTGACGGATCATCTAAAACCGTCAACTTATATTGTAAAATTTGCTAAATTAACATAAAACTTGTCTTCTCTTGACGTATGCCTAAACCGTCAAGATAACCACTATTGTTAATGGTTTTCGACGACCGTCAACTTATAAACCGTCAAGAATCATCATTTTTCTTGTAGTGTGGAAGAGCCACAGGTTGTCGGGGTCGGACGATGGAGTGATTTGCTCTAACAATGTTACACCTATGCACGTTGACGATGAAGTGATTGCCAACCAACACTGTCAAATTTGTAGCTTTTAGGCTTTTTTCTTGGTAGTAGGATTTTATGTAGTAGTTTAGACTTTCATATGTAAATCAAAGTCAAACTTTTTGTGGATTTTGACACGAAGAATGTCCATCCTCTGTGGTTTTAACAATATAAATGTAATTCAAAAATAATTTTATTATAAAAGGCAGAGCAGACCAGACGTTATAAAAGACAGAAGTTCTTTGCCCAATTACATTGTTGTTTATAATGTCATTGTTAGGTTGGTAGTGTTATATATTCGCTTGAACGCAACTTCTTAGCCCATCCCAACCTCATCATTATAATCTTCTGGTGAGTATCATCGTCATTTCTTTCGGTATTTCGAAGGGAGTAGTCATCAAGCTCGTCATATAATACGCCGTGTATAAGAGGTAGTTCGGTGCCTGTTGTTGTGGGCATCGTGGAGAATAATTCAGCACTGTACTCTCACACTCCATCTTCGTTGGGCATCTCTTCCTTCATCATATCAACTTTCCTCCTGACGATAGGCTCTAAGGTCTTCTTCATTAATTGTGCATCCACCTTGCCCTTTTTGTACGTAGTTTGCCTCAAGGAGTTGTAGTATGTCCAGTCCTAGGAGATAAAGTTGAATGTGAGCAGCGTATAGTGTTTGATGGATACATAAAAGAGTAGGATGAATAGAAACTCTATGTCATCCTCTAAACCCATGATGAAGTCTTCTACATCGGTTTTGAAAGTGTCAAGGGCGCCGGCTTTTGCTTCTGGTTCAATGCACGTTCAACGATGTTCTGTTTTCCAAAAATAAAACACAATATCATGAGTAATTTTTATGTCATTTTTCATCGATGTACACATGATTATGAGTTTTTCTGTTTGGATTCTTACCAATGTGTGGGGCATCAAGAATGCAGACCACTTATATTGCACGTCCTTTGAACTTGATTGGGCATACCTCTTACATAGCCTTAAATTTCTCTCAGCTTCCTTATTATTAGGTCGAGTATGCCAACCTCCATGTCTTCATAGTTGAGTATGTCTTGTATGTCTATTGCCGACAGCTGGATTTCAACTTTATTTTCACCCGTTTTGGCAAACTCAAGTATACAATATCACTGCACATAAATTTTGTTTAGATTAAATTAATAGAGATTTTCAGGACATAATTGTGAAAAAAGTCTAGAAAGGAAAGAAAAAAGGGTCATTCACCGTCCAACAGACACAGAGAATGATAATTCGCCGTCCAACTGACATGGGAAATGGTAATTCGCCGTCCAACTGACACGAAGAATGATCATTCTTCGGACAACTATCACGGAGAATGGTTGTTCTCTGTTATGAATTGGACGAAGATTGGTCGAGTTCAGAATACATACTTTGGACTCATCATTCTGGAGAATATGATGTCGATGTAATGCTTCTTCAGCTCTTCATCCGCATCCATCCAAAGTACGAGTTCATCGCATTCCCTTAGTATGACACCCTTCCTCTTTAGTTCAACCATTTTGGCGTCTTCTCTGGATTTGGAGCGACATTCATCTTCCACTTTTTATTAGCCTCTCTAACTGTATTCTTTTCCAATGGAGTAACATCTTCATCGGATAATGTCGCTGATGGTTTTCTGGACCTCTTTCCCCCTATCCTCCTCTTCTTTTGACTTCTTTTGGAGCAGAAAGTTCAGCAGCTGCTTGAGTCTCCTCATGCTGCAATGCTACAATAATGGCTTCAAGATCAGCAATTTTTGCATCCTTTCTAATGGCTTTAATATTCAATGATTCAACTTTATTTTGAAGCTCCATTTTCTCATTAACGAGCCTTTTATTTGTTTCTCTGAGCTGCTCGGTTATTTGTACTAAAATAAAACAAACAATAATGAAATATATGATGTCAATTAATATGATGTGAATCTAACAAGGAGAATGACCATTCTCCGTGACCATAACACGGAGAATGGCCGTTCTACTGCATTCTAAACGGAGAATGGCCATTCTCCTGTATTCTAAAATGGGGAATGACCATTCTTCATCTTATTAACATGAAGAACGGCCATTCTCCTTCCATTTAACACAGAGAATGTCCATTCTTCGTGATATTACCACGGAGAATGACCATTCTCCGTGGTAATAAAATGGAGAATAGTCATTCTCCGTTATTTTAATACGGAGAATGTCCATTCTTCTGCATTTTAACACGGAGAATTACAAATTAGAACTTCGAAAAAAAGAGAAATTTTACCTTTTGCCTGTAGCTCTTTAACCTTTTCGCTAAGCTTTCCATTCTTAGCATGAATCTCAGATTTCTCTCTTCGCAAGGAGTCCAATTCCTGTGCCAACATCTCCATCGAGGTGTTCCTTTAAATTTGTTGGGCTCCTTGTTCCTCTAGCTCTTTATGCTTCTTATGGAGATTCTCATTCTCCGCAAGAACCTCAGATTTCTCTCTTCGTAAGGAGTCCAATTCCTGTGCCAACATCTCCATCGAAGTGTTCCTTTGAATTTGTTGGGCTCCTTGTTCCTCTAGCTCTTTAAGCTTCTTAAAATTCTTATTCTCAGCAAGAATCTCAGATTTCTCTCATCACAAGGAGTCCAGTTCCTGCGCCAACATCTCCATCGAGGTGTTCCTTTGAATTTGTTGGGCTCCTTGTTCATCTAGCTCTTTAAGCTTCTTATGGAGATTCTCTTTTACCGCAAGAATCTCAGATTTCTTTCTTCGCAACTCCTCAAATTCATGCACCGAGCCCTCCATCACAATGTTGACTGGACCTTGTTGGACTTCTTGTGCCTCTAGCTTTCAAATCTTTTCATTGAGTTTTTCATTCTCAGCAAGAACCTGAGATTTCTCTCTTCTCAACTCCTCCAATTCCTGCACCGACCCCTCCATCACAGTATTTATTCCAAGTTGTTGGGGTTTCTCTTATTCAGCATCCTCATCCCTACCAGTTTGGTGGTGTCCCTCTCCCTCAAATGCATCTTTTTCTCGTATTTCTATATCCTCTTCTAGGTGGCCTTCCACTTTTTCGACATCTATAACAAAATCTTTAAATATATGTTTCGATCTAAATTTAATGTGATATTCGTGCTTGAGGAAGACCGACATTTCGTACCCATTCTATGTGTAAAATCTCGGGTATTCACGCATTGGTACAAACTTCCTTTTCACAAGCGTACCATGTTACGCAAACCAATAGAAGAAGTATATTGTACAACCTTCCATTTTGGAGTATGCATCGGAGTTATCTTCCCCTTAGTTTTACTTATATTCCTCTTGATGCTCTCCATGACATACTCCAAGATTAACCTTGGCCAGCATATTCTGTTGATAACTTCTATGCTGTCTACCAAGGCCAAGAATCTGTACGACAAATTTGAACCGCCAGACTTTGTGAAGAATACTGTTTGGCACAAGTGGAAGATTATTAGCTTGGCCAAATCATCTGGATTAACAGCGTTATCTCCGCCATGAAGCCGTTGTAACAATTCAAAGAACTTCTTTCTCACTTTCTTATTCGTGACTTCTGAGTGTTTGCCCTTAGAATTAGCCAGCAATCTTGTGAAGTGATCTCTACACAGGCTCAACGATGCTGGTGGTATGGGCTATTGTTGTTTTTCCATTATCAATCTTTTGTAATTAGCATCATCCTCACTATCATCCTTCAGCAGTAGATCAAAAATGGCTTCCATATCGTCCACATTTGACACTATTTTAACAGTAGTGCTCAGTTGAAAGTATCCAATACCAGGTTTATCTTCCACATAAGTTCCTGTTAAATTCTCAAGACCTTCTGAAACCTTGGCCAATTCTTGAGTGCGAACTTTGTTTTTGTAGAATACCTCGACAAAATTGTAGAAACCGGTATTCTTCAAAGAATCAATAACTGGCTCGGGTAAACGGCCGCCATCTTCTTTGATATCATCCATAGGAGTTTGCATCGTCTTGAAAGAAGAACAGAAAACTCTTGAATCTTTATTTCTGACATTTTTTCTACAAAAAAGACAAAAAGTTAGGTTTATGTCAACTGTTCTCCGTCAATCTAACACGGAGAATGGCCATTCCCCATGACTTTAACACGGATAATGGTCATTTTTCGTGATATTTGTACGGAGAATGAAAATTCTCCATGATATTTGTACGGAGAATGACCATTCTCTTATATTTTAACACGAGATGACCATTCTTTGTGATATTTGTACGGATAATGACCATTCTTCTATATTTTAACACGGAGATGGCCATTCTCCGTAGTTTTAACACGGAGAATAGAAGTTCCCCTTCATTTTAACACGGAAATTGCCATTCTCTGTCAAGTCAACATGGAGAATGGAATTAATCCTTCAATTTAACAAGAAGAATGGTCATTCTTCGTGATATTAACACGGAGAATGGTCCATTCCCAGTCAATATAACATGGAGAATGGTCGTCCCTATGACTTTAACACGGATAATGGTCATTTTCTGTGATATTTGTATGTAGAATGACCATTCTCCAATATTTTAACACGGAGATGGCCATTCTCCGTGATATTTGCACGGCGAATGACCATTCTCTTACTTTTTAACACGGAGATGGCAATTCTCTATGGTTTTAACACGGAGAATGGCAGTTCCCATTCATTTTAACACGCGAATGGCCATTCTCCGTCAAGTCAACACAGTGAATGGAATTAATCCTTTAATCTAACAAGAAGAATGGTCATTCTCCGTGATGTTAACACGGAGAATGGTCATTCTCCGTGATGTTAACACGGAGAATGGTCCATTCTCCGTCAATATAAACTTGTAGAATAGCCATTCCCCATGACTTTAACACGGATAATGGTCATTCTTCGTGATATTTGCACAGAAAATGAACATTCTCCGTGATATTTGCATGGAGAATGACTATTCTCCTACATTTTAATACGGAGGTGGCCATTCTCCTTGATATTTGCACGAAGAATGGCCATTCTCCTACATTTTAACACGGATATGGCCATTCTCTATGGTTTTAACACGGAGAGTGGTAGTTCCCCTTCATTTTAATACAGGAATGGCCATTCTCCGTCAAGTCAACACGGAGAATGGAATTAATCCTTCAATTTAACAAGGAGAATGGTCATTCTTCGTGATATTAAGACGGAGAATGGTCCATTCGTCGTCAATATAACACGGAGAATGGCCATTCTCCTATATTTTAACACGGAGAATGACTATACCCCTTCGTTGTATTAAGACAAAGAATGACTATTCCCTTCCATTATTTTAACAAAATTATGAACACAATTTATAGTTATACCTTCTTTTTGCCCTCCTTCTTGATTACTAGCCTCTGGCTCATGTGCAATAAATCTCTTCACAACAACTCTCTCTTCTTGCATATCTACATCTTCTCCCTCTTATCTAACTGGGGTTCCATTTGATGCTGATGTTTACAACATGGTATGAAGATTGCGAATGGAGAGTCACTGACGAGTTTTTTAAATAGGGTTTGAAGATTTTGGAGGATGAAACCTAGATACGAAAAGGAGCAGTATATGGAAGAAGAGGATGAATAGAAACTTTTTGGTTTTGAAGAGTAGGTTTCGTGAGTATTTTGAAAAAATTAGAAGGGCAATAAGGTCATGTCGCACCCTTTTATATATTTTTAGTTATTTCTGGACACGCGATAAAAAATTATTTTGCGGTGGGTTTTTTCATAAAACTTTTGCGGTTTTTGGGCATTTTATAAATTTTCTCTTGTCAATAACTTGAGAATTTTTCTCGATACATAGGGTCAGAGGCATAAATCACTTTAGCCCGAAGAGAGGGTATACCCATAGGGTCAGAGGCACAGGTTAGGATATTTTAGGATTATATGGTAGCAAGATTATGAAACAAATAAACATTTTGATATCATTTTTATACCATATTTTAAGAACATTATAACTCAACAAAATAAATGAACATAATACATTAGGTAAAAGAAGAGGAAAAATTTATCGTCTTCCATATTCAATCATTTCAGTTTGGACTCCTTTTTGCTTAATTATATTAAATTTTTGTGAAACTTGGATAGTACTTCATTGTGCTCTGAAGTTGCAATCCATTCAGCAGCTTCGCGCCATTCCATTCCCAAATCAAACTGCATGTAACAAACATATTTAAGTTTTTTACGACATATTTTTAGACTTACATTGAGAGAACGGGAGTCCAAACTACATCCGTCTTTGATGAATACAATTTCAAAAATCCCATAATCAAATAAATTGCCTTGGCGGGAAACATAAGGACGACGTTTTATGGCAAAAGTCCAAAAGTTGAACCTAGCATCTTTCAACTTCAAAATCTCTTCTTCGAGAAAGAGATCCAAATTTGAAAGCTACAATTACCAGAATACAATATGTATTAGTATACTGCGGATCTTGTACGCAATTCATAAAAATTGATGAATATGAGCTTACTATTTCTTTTATGACTGATTTGTTTTGAATCGGGTCATCTGTGGATGCAAGTGTATCCCAAATTTCAACAGTCATTATTTTAACCATAAATCTTGCAAGAGTATAGTGGTCAGACAAAAGAATGGGTATGTATATCTGAATCAGGGTTAATTAGGTAAAATAAATTAGTAAATTTTCAGAAAATTATGATTAATATTTAAACAAAAATACATTAATACCTCGTTACAAATGCTTAAAGATCCCATATAATCCTAGAAATATTTGTACTTCTTTCTTATTTCATGAAGTTGTTTATCAGATTGAGGATACCTTGATATTTACATACACATCAATTAATACATTATGAAGGACAAACAAACGAGAAAATTGTTAATGCATAATTATTGAAGAATAAAATGCTCACTCATCGTTAACCTTATTAGTAAATACCATACATTAGATTTATTGAAAGTTCTTTTCCGTTCCTCCGCGGTGAGAAGAGCAGAGACAAGAGTTACAATCTGAGTATCTCATTAAAAATATCAGTGATAGAATCGAAGTAAACATAGATGGCATCTAAGAAGAAATATACTATCTATACATACCCCATCTTTATTTCTCGTTTCTAGAGCAAAGGACTTCATCTCACCCCGAGACACATAGATTTGTTACAAGATGATATTATTTCACTAAGAAAAGAAACAAATAAATTAGGAAAAAAATTGTTGGAATTAAATGAAAACTCATATTACTTACTCGTCAGGTCTATCATCCGCAAAAATATAGTCGTAAAAACTCAAAGAAATACTGGTACACTGGCTAGGCTTTGAGGTTGAAGTTCTTGTTAAACTTTTCAAAGATGTGATCGGATCTAAATTTCCTCGCATTCTTTTCGAAGAACTGCTAAAGTCAGTTTCTTCTAGAGGACATAATTCGAGAATTCGGTCCATTGCTGTTTCACTTAACAAATGCCTAAAATTGGCTTTTGAAAGTAAACTAGAAAAAGTACAAAAGTACAAATTGTTCTGGAAAGTATTGCTATGGAAGTCTGATCTGAGAGCGATCACTTTGTTCCTTGGACCGTACGATGATGATGAAGAAAACTGCTTGAAGAAGACGAACAATCGGAAGAACTAAGTCACCAGAAAGGTATCGAGCAACGACACTGATGGCACAGTCGAATGCTTTCCTGCTTTGCTTCACCCTGTTCTTTAGAAAAAGTTGAAGAAATGCTTCTGGGAATATCACTCTGAAAATATGAGTTTTCTCAGAATCTCCTCTCTTGTCTCTCTATTGATCTCTCTTGATAATGTTTGTGTTAAAAAATAAGTCTATTTATAGACTAGACCCTCTGTGCGTAAAAAGCAACAAAATTGGGTCTTTACGCGAGTAACTGTCACCCACGATGAAAATCATCCTCTACGCATGATGATACGTGTCCCATGTAGAGTTTTGATCTCTACGCATAGTGACACGTGTCCCGCTACTTCAATAAAATAGGGAGAGCATGTACACACGTTCCTCGATAAGTGTGGCATGAAAGTCACGTAAGCAGACCATGTTCTCATGTAGCCAGAAAAGATCGGACGTAAAAATGACCCAAAATATACTTCCTACGTAAAGTAGCAGACTGAGCGTAAAATAGCCCAAAATAAACTTCCCACGTAAAGTGGCTAAAAATAGCCTTGAGCGTAAAATTAGCTCAAATAAACTTTACACACACAACAACCTTGAGCGTAAAAGCTCGAATAGCTTTCGTACGTAAAAGAAGTAATCTCTTGAGCGTAAAGTAGCCCATCTGCACACTAAACGATAGTGTTGGGTTTGGTGTAAATCAAATCTTCTCGACTTTTGTGCTGTCCACTGTCAGAAAATCATTACGTCAGAACAGTATCACGTGCATTAAATGCGATGATTTGACAGCCTGTCCTTCGCGTAAAAGCTCAGTGAATAGCTCTCGCTTAAAGCAGCTTGCATAGAGTTGTACTCTGTTTGACCTCCGCGTAAAGTTCTTAACTTCTTTGAGTTAGTCTATGAAGTACTTTTTATGCTCCTACAATTGCTTTATAATGTTTCTTTAGCAGTACGTCCTTTTCATCGGAAGATTCAACGAAAACCTCCTCCACATTATTAATTACTCCAGATGAAGATGTATTCTTCAAAGCTGCAGATTCTTCCATCTTTTCCAAATGCCGAGATATATTCATTTGTTCAATTTCGATTAAACCAAGCTTAGAATTGATCAAAATAAGTTGATCTAAAATCTTCGACAGTTGTTCTTCAAACCTGCGCATCATACGCAGAATGAAGGTTTGATTTGGAGCTGGCATCCAATCTTCTACGTCTTCTACATGTCCCATACGAGTAGACATCTTTCTTCAGTACTACAAAATGAAATAAGAAAACTATTCTATGTATTTCAGAATATATAATAGTTGAAACAAGAAAACTATTGTATATATAGCAAGAAAAAAGTATAAAAAGTGAGGAAGATGGAAAGACAAATAAATTTCGAGACTAGTAAAGAATCTACTAGTCGTTTGAAAGGTTATCATAAAAAATTGAGGAGGGCTCGACAAAGATTCTACTAGTCGTTTGAACAGTACAAAGGTTATCATGATTAACAATTTGAGGAACTCTATAAGAGGTTTAATTCTGCTGGTACTCTTCGTTGTTTGAGGAGGGCTCGACGAAGTCCGCCGCGAACCGAAACTTCTTCTTCTTTACTTCTTCATCTCCGTTTCTCCTTCCATCACTACCACCATGGACTGTAGCTTTATAACCAAAATATTAAATTGTTAGATGAAACAAAAAAAACAAATTACGAAAAGATTACTAAATCAAAATCAAACAGAACACATATTCATAGAAAACATGAGACTAAAGATGAAAATGTTACAGAAGCAACACCACAATTTTACAACAACTAAGCAGACTCTGCTAAACAATAACTAAAATTTGGGATTGTGACCTCCTTGGATTTAATTTACACAAAGAAGAATTTGAGAGAACGAGCTTTTATCGGCTTTCTATCCCTCTTCTTCCTCTAAATTCTTCCCTTACTATTATCCACATTAGCTACAGGATCTTCGTCCATGTCGTCGTCGGTGTCATCATCTAGAATGCCAGCAGCTATCGGAGCATCGGTGGTGTCGTCGTCTACATCGCCTACAGACCTGGACACACTGTGTCCTTCCTTTTCGGCTGACACACAATTATTATTATATATACGTAGTTGTACAAAATATTAAATTACATGGACGAAAGAAAAAGTAAATATAAGTTAATTTAGGGTGTTCATTGAAGAATGACCTGCTATAGCTAGTTAACAAGAGGTCAAAAGTCAAAAATAGTATTAAATGATGTCTCATGCATTATTTAATCTGAACCATTGGATGAACATCCAACGGTTGATATTTGGGATGTATCGATACATCCCAAAAGGGTAGATATATGGTAGAATTTTCTATATATATATATATATATATATATATATATATATATATATATATGTTGGAACCCCTGCTTTTTATTCAAATAAAGGAACAAAATGCCGAAGCCTTTACAAATAAGCCAAAAAGATAGACAAAAGAAAGGACAAGGAAAAAAGCAATAAAGCAGCCTCTCAGACTACGATCTCGGTCAGGAAAGCAAGGACTGCCAGAAGTCTTCTTGACCGTGTGTGCAGTGTCTGCTGACTTTGTGAATCTGTCAAAGAACCTCCCTGATAAGTTGGTTGGAGGAGAATTGGCAACCCTCGTATCTGAATTTGTTGCGGTTCTTCCAGATAACCCACATGATGGCGGCTGCAACGATCTGGTGGCCGTGAGAGGTGCAACTCCAAGTGGCCAGAAGATCATTAAAGCTCCCACCGTCCAGATCCTGATCGCAACGGTAAGAGATGGCGGTCCATACCTTTGTAGACAGATCTCCTGAGTACAAAATGTGAACAGCCATTTCAGGCTGTCTCTCCGAGCAGTAATGGCACGCCGATGCTAAACTAAAGTCGATGGTGGTGAGTGCATCATCAGTGGGAAGCTTTTTACGAAGTGCTCTCCATATCAGAAAGGACCAGTTTTTAGGAATACAAGACTTCCAGAAAGACCTAAATATAGGGGAAGGCTCCCCGTTGCTGCGAACTACACTTCTGGCCGATACAACCGAGAAGGATCTGTTGGCCGAGATAGACCAAAGCAGAGTGTCAGGATCCATTATGATCTTCATGCCAGTGTCAAGGAGCTTATCCACGGCCTCCTTCCTACACTAGTCGCGAACTCTTTCCCAGTTCCAATCGCCCAAGAAGTTCAATAGGTTTCTAATCGTGTTGTGGGTAGGTGCTACCGAGAACTAAGGAAGGAGGTCATTCCTGCACCAATGTTCGAAGAATAAAGATGATTTGCTCGATCCCAGCTGAAGGCGAATCAGGGGCTCAGCGAGATTCTGACCCTGTATGACGCGCCTCCATGACACCGAGGATTTGCAGTTGAAAATAGCTGTGGACGGATGAATGTGCTTGAAGTATCTGGCCTTCATGAACCGCGTCCAGAGGTTTCGGCTCACCCGAAGCTTCCACCACAGCTTCATCGAACAAGCATCAACGACATGCGACAGCCTGCTAAATCCAAGGCCTCTCTCACGGGTGTAATGCCCTGAATCTGTTGCAGAGCACGGAGTGGGCTAGCGACCGAATGGCCGAGTCGGATGAAAATTGGGGAACCTTACTTGGGGAAAACTTTACCTGGATCGCAGGATAATGAATTGAGATCCTTTTCTCGTTATGGATTGGACACTTTTGAAATGATGCCTAAGATGCAGTGGCACGCGCCTTGGGAGAAGAGTTCTATATAAGAGTCGCTTGCCCCGAGACTGTTGCCCTGCTGGTTTTCGATGTCGCTTTTGCTGTTGGCTTTTGTGTGTGTTTTCGTGATGGATTTCGATAAATGTTTTCATGGATTTACTTTCACTGTCTACGTATTTCATATCGAATCACTGAGGGAAAGGAAAAAAGTATGCTGACCAAATGTTGGTGCCAATACAGGTGCTAACGCAGTGAACCTAGCTTGACGTTGTGTGGAAGACCTCTTTCTCTCGGCAATTCACTAACAAGTGAGTGACTTTGATCCTTCAACGATCCTTGACCTTCGCACATAACAATGGTAGACTTGTTATTGCGTTCAGTGCTTAATAAAAGATGCCTAGTAATAATACAGAAAAGATAATAAAAGATAAATTATCACATGGCTAGGCTTATGTTGCAAATCGAATGATGCCCGTATGCTATATGAATTGTTAAACAGGTGATACAAAGACCCAAGTATTGGGCGGTAAGTATATCGGACTTCGGTTCGAAAGAATGGGTTACAAATGAATAGTCCCTTGGTTGGATGAACGAGTATGTGAGCCTATGGCTCAAGGCAAGTTGCTAAGTTGGCAAGATGGAAAGATGGGAAAATGGCAAGATGAAATGAGAACTACGAATATGTGTGAAAGATGCTATTATCATGCATGTCATGTCTCTTATTAGTTAAGTTGCATTACATGCATGGTCATGGACAACTTGTATACAAGGTAGTTCCCAGAACGGTAATCTGCGGCCACGGACCCGGTTCGTCCTAGGGGGAACAAGGAATTATGTCGACATACTGGCATCAGTAAACGGGACTTGCAGTGGGGCTAGCTACCTGCACTGCAAGGGCACCGTTGTACCAAGTAAGACAGTCCAAGATGGCGTGTTGCCAGTGACCTTCATATAGACAGGTGACATAGCTAATAATATCTTATGCAGGCAGAGTAAGTGGTATTCATAAATATTTACAGGGATGGCTATCGACCGTGGGTAAGATTCACCAAATTGGTGATCAATATGAATTGTTTATATTAGATAAACACGAATTGCTTATGTTTCTAACATCACTGTATCCTCCTTATATTTCTCATCAAATATAAGAATTTTTAATGGACCCTAAGGCAAGATTGAAAGAATACAAATCAATAGTGGTCATTCATGTAATTTTACTACTGTTGATTTATGGTGAGATTGGTTACGGCCGCTCACCAGTACATATGTGGCAATGTACTGACCCTCGTCTCCACAGGTGTCGGGAACCTAGTGGATAATTATAGACTCTGAAGGTTTGCTGTCCGACTCTTTAGAAGCTTCGTACATCTTGAAGTTTCTACTTGAAGAAGAAGGCATTTTACTGAAGGTGGTTATTGCCGCATTATTAATAAAGGGATACGATGTATGGAACAAGTTGTATCTCATTTCAATATTTATGCAAGTTGTAGCTAAGTTTGGCATTTCATCTCGGTTGTTTGAGAGCCTTATGTTTTATGCAATATAATTTCAAAGATATCAATAAAGAACTTATTTCAGATCATATTTGTGTTGCCCAAACTTCTTTATCAACCGATGCAAACCTCTATTCAAAAATGTCTCTTTTATAAAAGGAACACGAGCACGCCTTGTACAAGTGCAATTCCAGACTTGTGCGGCATAACGCCTTAGCGAGGACGGACGATTCGACGTGAATCAAAACGGAGGCGAATGATTCCCCGAATCGGGGTGTGACAGTTTGGTATCAGAGCACGACTTTAAGTCCTTGTGAATTTCTTGGTTTTAAGATTTCGAAAATGACACAAGCTTTATCTCTTCTCGAACAACTTTGGTTTTAAATGTCCCGAAATGAGATGTTCCATACAATAAGTCCATAAATATTTTATGAGACTAACAAACTTCTCTATTTTTGCAGAGATGACAAAGGCGGGTACAACGAACAATGCGAGTAGCTCAAGGGTGGTAGCCTCAATTGACCCTATGGAGAGGATGCTGGCTGTAATGGAGAGCCAGCAGATGCAGAACGCAAAGCAATTCGAGGCCCAACAGAAGCAGCTAGATACCCTGCAATAGTTGGTCCGATCAGTGGTGAACAATGGGGCTCAAGGCACTCCAGTCTCATGAGAGAGCGAACTAGTGGACGCAGAGGAACCCCCGGCGGCTAAGAAAACCACTGCTGTGACCGACATTACAAAGTTTAAGAAAATCTGCAGCAAGGAATTCAAAGGGACAGAAGAAGCCACCATTGCTATGGATTGGCTAGTTGAAGTGGAGGATCACCTGGAAGCTTTGGGTATTGTTGGATCCAAGAGGGTCTCGTGTGTGAAACTACTGCTGGTTTCCAACACACACTATTGGTGGCAAGGTCAGAAAAGGATTCTTGCGGGAGTGAATGGGACAACGAAAATTACTTGGCAGATGTTCCGCAAGGCATTTTTGGCTCAGTACTTCTCTTCAACTGAGCAGCGAGCTAAGGAATTGGAGTTCCAGAAGCTCGAACAGGGAAACTTGACGGTGAAGGAGTATGAGGCAGAGTTTTCTAGACTATCTCAGTATACAATCACGAAGTTTACTGACGATGCATCTAAGGCTCGTCGGTTTGAGTAGGGCTTGAGGCCTGCTGTGAATGCTTAAGTTGTGGTTCAGAAATATAAGACTTTTTAGGAGTCTTACGAGCATACAAAGGAATTGGACCCACACTATCTTGTGACGGTGCCAGTACAAGCGTCGATGCAGAATCTGTATAACAAGAGACCGAACAACGGGGGTAGATATGAGGCGCCAAAGCGTCAGAATTATGGTGGCTATCTGCAACCCAATACGGTTGGGCCGTACTGCAACAAGTGCCACAACAAAGGGCACTTTGCTAACGACTGTAAGGTCTTAGAGGGAGGATGCTATAGGTGTGGTCAATTCGGCCATATGTCTCGCAACTGTCCAGGGAGGGGTAACCAGAACCCTCCGAGGAAGCAGCATCACCACCAGCATCACCCCCAACATCAACAGAATCGTGGACAGGCACCACGACCCCCTCAGCCACCACAGAATCAAAGGCCCGGTGCCCAGGACCGAGTCTTTGCATTAACTCAGGAAGAAGCATTTGCATCAGATACTGTCGTGATAGGTATATTATTATTTAATAGCATTCTTGTACGTACTTTATTTGATTCTGGTGCTACACATAGTTTTATATCTAAAGACTATGTTAAGGAACATGAAATAAAAATGACAATATTGGATGTATATCTTAGTGTTAGTACTCCATCAGGAGTGGAGATGCCTAATTACATGATATGTAGGGATGGTTACATATGTATCGGAAAGAGAAAGCTACCATTAGATGTAGTCGAGCTAGATATAAAAGATTATGACATCATTCTGGAAATGGATTGGTTAAGTGCATGTTGTACGATGATTGACTGTACGAAGAAGCGAGTTGTGTTTCGACTACCTGGAGGAACAGAATTCTCTTACTCGGCCAGTTCGTCGGCGAAGGCGTCGATGGTGATTTCAGCTACTACGGCCCGACGAATGTTACATTCTGGCTGCAAAGGGTACCTTTCTTCTGTTCGAGACACACGCAAGAATGGTGCAGACTCAGCTAACACTGAAGTCGTGGCAGAATTTCCTGATTTGTTTCCTGACGAGATACCCGGAATGTCTTCGGACCGAGAGATTGAATTTACTATCGATACATTTCCAGACGCTCGTCCGATCTCAAGGGCTCCGTACAGGATGGCGCCTGCTGAATTAAACGAACTCAAAGTGCAGCTACAAAAATTATTAGCCAGGGGATACAACAGACCCAGTATTTCACCATAGGGTGCTCCGGTGCTATTTATGAAGAAGAAAGATGGATCGATGTGGCTGTGCATCGACTACCGCGAGCTAAACAAAGTTACAATTCGGAACAAGTACCCATTGCCTCGAATAGACGACCACTTCGACCAGTTGCAAGGGACGTCTGTATTTTCAAAGATTAATCTTCGCTCAGGCTATCATCAGTTAAAGATCATACCCGATGACGTTCCTAAGTCCGCATTTCGAACCAGATATAGACACTATGAATTCTTAGTCATGCCCTTCGGACTGACCAACGCCCCTGCCGCTTTCATAGATATGATAAACAGAGTCTTCCGGCCTTTTTGGATAAAATTGCGGTCGTGTTCATCGATGACATCCTAATCTACTCGAAGAGCAGAGAAGACCATGCAGAACATTTAAGGATAGTGGTACAGACTCTACGGAATAATCAGCTCTATGTCAAGATGAGCAAATGTGAGTTTTGGATGAGTAGCGTGTCGTTCCTAGGGCATGTTATCTCGGTAGAAGGTGTGTCCGTTGACACAAAGAAAATTAAAGCCGTAGTGGATTGGAAGCAACCCACATCGGCGAGCGAGATCCGAAGTTTCCTCGGCTTGGCATGCTATTACAAAAAGTTTGTCAAGGATTTTTTGAAAGTGGCAGCGCCTTTAACTCTGCTAACCCAGAAGGGAGTTGCATTCGATTGGACTAATGAGTGCGAGGCTTACTTTCAAAATCTGAAGCAACGTCTCGTATCAGCTCCAATCCTTACACTTCCAGACGACGTCGAGGGGTTCCAGATATACAGTGATGCGTCCGGATTGGGTTAGGGATGTGTGTTGACTCAGAGAGGGAAAGTGATATCGTATGCCTCGAGACAGTTAAGCCGCACGAGAAAAATTATCCAACGCATGATTTTGAATTGGCAGCGATAGTATTTGTATTGAAATTATGGAGGCACTACTTGTATGGAGTGGCTTGCGAGATCTTTACCAATCATAAGAGCCTGAAGTACATCTTTACTCAGAAAGATTTAAATTTACGGCAAAGGCGTTGGTTGGAACTTATAAAAGATTACGACTTGACGATCGCATACACCCCAGGAAAAGGCAATGTGGTGGCGGACGAGTTGAGTCAGAACTTTGTGGGATCTCTTAGTGTTGACAAGCGAATACTGGAGGAATTAGAAAGCATGGGAATTGAGCTCCAGATTCGTGGCCGAAATGCACAACTGGCATAACTTCAACTTGAGCCGAGTTTGTTGGAAAAGATAAAGACAGCACAGAGGACGGATGAGTTCTTGATTAAGATTGGCGGAATAATAGAAAAGGGTGAAGCTAGCGACTTCACCAGGCACGAGGATGGATCGTTGCGACTCAAGGGAAGGCTATGTGTCCCGAAGGATGAAGAACTCCGGAAAAAAATCTTGATGGAGGCCCATTATGCCAAGTATTCCTTGCATCCGAGATGTACAAAAATGTATAAAGATTTGCGCACGACCTTCTGGTGGCACGGCATGAAACGATATGTGGCCCTCTTTGTCTCGCGATGCTTAGCGTGTCAACGAGTCAAGGTGGAACACTAGAGGCCTGGTGGTGAGATGCAGAACCTCGCAATCCCAGAATGGAAGTGGGATCATATAACCATGGATTTTATCGTTGGCTTGCCGAAGACGCAGCGGGGTAATGATGCAATTTGGGTCATCGTTGATCGATTAACCAAATCTGCACATTTTCTCGCAATAAAAACCACATGGAGCTTCGATCGGTTAGCTCAGCTATACTTGGATAAAATTGTTCGACTGCATGGAGTGCCGGCTTCAATAGTGACAGATCGGGATGGGCAATTTATATCGCATTTCTGGGTCAGTTTATATGCTGCCATGGGAACACAATTGAAATTTAGTTCTGTGTACCATCCACAAACCGATGGCCAGACCGAGAGGGTGAATCAGATACTTGAAGTCATGCTAAGGCTTTGTGCTATTTATCTGAAAACCAGTTGGGACACTCACTTGCTGCTAGCAGAATTTGCCTACAACAACAGTTACCCGTCAAGTATACAAATAGCTCTGTATGAAGCATTATACGGGCGAAAGTGTCGGTCTCCGATTTGTTGGGATGAAGTCGATGAATGACAGGTACTTGGTCCAAAGATGGGGGAGCAGGCCGTCGAGAAGGTCCGCATGATTCGGAAGAAGTTACTTGTGGCACAAAGTCGGTAGAAGAGTTATGCGGATACTCATCGACGACCATTGGAATTTATGGTGGGCGATCACATATTTCTGAAGGTGTCACCGATGCACGGAGTTATGCAATTTGGTACGAAGGGGAAGCTAAGTCTGAGATTTGTTGGCCCGTTTAAAATTCTTAAGCGAGTCGGCCCTGTCGCCTATCAGATCGCGTTACCACCGGTATTGGATGGAATGCAAGATATCTTCCATGTTTCCCAATTGCGAAAGTATGTATATGATCCAAGCCATGTGGTAGACTTCGATCTGTTAAGGCTAAGAGCTGACTTGTCTTATATGGAGGAAACCGTGCAGATCTTGGATAGGAAGGATAAAAATTTGCGAAACCGAGTTGTTTCTTTGGTTCGAGTGCTTTGGCAAAATCATTCTGTCGAAGAGTCTACGTGGAAACTTGAGACGGACGTGAAGGAAAAGTTTCCTTCGTTGTTTGACATAGGTGGGTTTGTGTTTAAGTTTCGGGGATAAAACTTTTTGTTAGTGTATTAATATGTAATGCCCTGAATCCGTTGCGGAGCACAGAGCGAGCTAGCGACCGAATGGCCGAGTCGGATGAGAATTGGGGAACCTTACTTGGGGAAAACTTTACCAGGATTGCAGGATAATGAATTGAGATCCTTTTCTCGTTATGCATTGGACTCTTTTGAAATGATGCCCAAGATGCAGTGGCGCGCGTCTTGGAGGAAGAGTTCTATATAAGAGTCGCTTGCCCCGAGACCGTTGCCCTGCTGGTTTTCGATGTCGCTTTTGCTGTTGGCTTTTGTGTGCATTTTTGTGATGGATTTCGATGAATGTTCTCATGGATTTACTTTCACTGTCTACGTATTTCATATCGAATCACTGAGAGAAAGGGAAGAAGTATGCTGACCAAATGTTGGTGCCAATACAGGTGCTAACGCAGTGAACCTAGCTTGACGTTGTATGGAAGACCTCTTTCTCTCGGCAATTCACTAACAAGTGAGTGACTTTGATCCTTCGACGATCCTTGATCTTCGCGCATAACAATGGTAGACTTGTTATTTCGTTCGGTGCTTAATAAAAGATGCCTAGTAATAATACGGAAAAGATAATAAAAGATAAATTATCATATGGCTAGGCTTATGTTGCAAATCGAATGATGCCCGTATGCTATATGAATTGTTAAACAGGTGATACAAAGACCCAAGTATTGGGCGGTAAGTATATCGGACTTCGGTTCGAAAGAATGGGTTACAAATGAATAGTCCATTGGTTGGATGAACGAATATGCGAGCCTATGGCTCAAGGCAAGTTGCTAAGTTGGCAAGATAGAAAGATGAAAAAATGGCAAGATGAAATGAGAACTACGAATATGTGTGAAAGATGCTATTATCATACATGTCATGTCTCTTATTAGTTAAGTTGTATTACATGCATGGTCATGGACAACTTGTATACAAGGTAGTTCCCAGAACGGTAATCCGCGGCCACGGACCCGGTTCGTCCTAGGGGGAACAAAGAATTATGCCGACGTACTGGAATCGGTAAACGGGACTTGGAGTGGGGCTAGCTACCTGCACTTCAAGGGCGCCGTTGTACCAAGTAAGACGGTCCAAGATGGCGTGTTGCCAGTGACCTTCATATAGACAGGTGACATAGCTAATAATATCTTATGCAAGCAGAGTAAGGGGTATTCATAAATATTTACAGGGATGGCTATCGACCGTGGGTAAGATTCACCAAATTGGTGATCAATATGAATTGCTTATGTTAGAACAACATGAATTGCTTATGTTTCTAACATCACTGTATGCTCCTTATATTTCTCATCAAATATATGAATTGTTAATGGACCCTAAGGCAAGATAGAAAGAATACAAATCCATAGTGATCATTCATGTAATTTTACTACTGTTGATTTATGATGAGATTGGTTACGGCCGCTCACCAGTGCATATATGGCAATGTACTGACCCTCGTCTCCACAGGTGCCGGGAACCTAGTAGATAATTATAGACGCTAAAGGCTTGCTGTCCGACTCTTTAGAAGCTTCGTACATCTTGAAGTTTCTACTTGAAGAAGAAGGCATTTTGCTGAAGGTGGTTATTGCCGCATTATTAATAAAGGAATATGATGTATAGAATAAGTTGTATCTCATTTCAATATTTCTGCAAGTTATAGCCAAGTTTGGCATTTTATCTCGGCTGTTTGAGATCCTTATGTTTTATGCAATGTAATTTCAATGATATCAATAAAGAACTTATTTCAGATCATATCTGTGTTGCCCAAACTTCTTTATCAACTGCTGCGAATCTCTATTCAAAAATGTCTCTTTTATAAAAGAAACACGAGCACGCCTTGTACGAGTGCAATTCCAGACTTGTACGGCATCACGCCTTAGCGAGGATGAACGATTCGGCGTGAATCAAAATGGAGGCGAACGATTCCCCGAATCGGGGCGTGACAACGGATAGGTCTGGCAATGTAGTCCCAGCTTGCCCAGTGATGCTTGTCTTTGCCATCGCAGTGACCCCATAAAAAGTTGGCAAAGGAATTTTCAATGGATGTGATAACCTTCTTTGGGGGGAGCAGACAACTAAAACATATATAGGTATGGAGGATAACACGTGACGTATCAGAATCATCTTCCCTCATGGTGATAATGTTGCATTATGCCACCCCTCAATTTTTTTAATTTTGCCCACCAGCCCTTCGAAGATGCTCGCGTTAGACCTGTCGTACACCAATTGGCATCCTAAGTAGCAAAAAAGTAGATACGTAACAGAGAAAGAAGTAATGTTGGTAAGGGTGAAGGAGTGGTCTTTCTTGGTCTTTCGGTGGGCGTAGATGACACTCTTGCTGGAGTTGACGTGCTGGCCAGAGCAATTGGCGTAACTCTACAGCATGTTGTGAACCACCTCTACCGACCCGACGTTCTAAAGGAGAAAATACGGATATCGTCAGCATAAGCTAAGTGGGTGATGATCGGGCACCCGCTAGAGATATAAAAATACTGGAAATTCGGAGATCCTACCATTTTGTTCAGATTTCTGCTCAGCGCTTCTGCGACGATGATGAATATGGTGGAGGATAGAGGGTCTCCTTGTCTGATACCACGACTAGATTTCAAAAAGCCATCGGCTTGCCCATTAATAATCATGGAGAACTACGAATTACTGATTGATCTCCATATGATGTTGGTCCAGGTTTTCGAAAATTCGAATGCCCTGAAAGTCCAAATCATGAATTGCCATTCCAGCCTATCATACGCCTTCTCCATGCCAAGTTTGATAGCAATGTTCCCACCCCTAGCTAGAAATTTCATGCATGTGATCATTTTCTGGGCCATCAGAATGTTATCTAAGATGTTCCGGCCACGAACAAATCCACTCTGCTCTTAAGAAATTTTTTTGGGGAGGATCTCGGTCATTCAGTTGGCTATAATCTTGGATATGATTTTATTAATGAAGGTACACAAGATTATAGGACGGAAGTCTTTGAAGGTCTCAGGGTTCTCCTGTTTGAGGATAAGAATCAGTTTAGTTCAGAAAATTAATCTGGGGCACCTGGCTTCTTGGAAAAATGAGATGACCGCCTCGTGGATATCCGACTTTATGATATCCCAGCACAATCTGAAGAAAACACCAGTAAATCCGTCCGGTCCAGGGGCATTGTGCTCGTCTAGAGCCCAGACAACATCTTTAACCTCGAGTTCAGAAAGGAGGAGCTCCAGCTGAGTGTTATCTCTGTCTTCAATCAGGTGGGGGATCGCCGTAAGGAATTCATCGTCCCTAATAATGACCTCTTTGGTGAACAACTGGGAGAAGAAATTAGTTGTTGCCAATTGGATACCCCGTTGATCTTTGATAATGTGCCCATTCTCATCTGCGATCTGGTGAAGGTTGAGCTGCTTTCTACGCCCCTTGACACATGAGTAGAAATAGCTAGTGTTCTTGTATCCCTTACTGTCCTAGGCCAGTCTAGCTTTCTGTTTCCAGAAATTATTCTCAACTTTCAAGCAGAATTTCAGCAGCGGTCTGTTGAGATTCAGGGAGGTGCGGTTGGCAGGAGATATGTCAGTAGCAAAGAGAGCTTCGGTACGGGTGACATCATCCTTCGCTAAACGGACAGCCTGGAATATGCCCCCAAAAGCATCCTTGCTCCAAGCAGTGAGGGCTTTCCTGGTAGCTTTGAGTTTGTTCGCAAAATGGACAAGGGGTTTAAGGGTGTCAACACTGCTCCAAGCGGAGGCGACGATATTCTTAAAATGGGGATGGTGGCTCCAGAAGTCGAGTAAGCGAAAGCTTTCCTTGATTTGCTGCGATTTGCTGCTAATTTCAATAAGGGAATGTGATCCGACTCGGTAGTGTTGAGGTGCAAAAGGTTGGAGAAGATTTCTAAATCCGATCACTTCGAGTTGATGAGGGCTCTTTCAAGGCGAGAGTATTGCCTTTGAGCGTCCTCTTGCATGTTGCACCAGGTGAAGGCGCTGCCCTTGAACTGGAGGGGAGATAGGTGAGCGCTAAAAATAAAGCTGGTGAAGTCATGAGTGACCGATGGGGGGAGGGCGGTCTCCCGACTTCTCCGCTTTATAAGTAATAGTGTTGAAGTCGCCAACATATAGTGTAACACCCAGTTTTCTGAAATTGGGGTATTTTTTGAAAAATTATTATTTTTATTATTATTAATGGTATTATAGTCATGATATGATTTTTGGTGATTTTTAGTTAGTTAAAACCATTTTCTAAGTCATGACTTATGACTTTGTGACTTTACTAGTATAACCCTAGTGTAAACCCTAGTTATTCCTTAACCTAGAAGTTGCTATGACCATGTGAGCCTAGCCATAGGCTTAGAACATTAAATTAGGGCTTTTTAGCCTAAAGGGTATTTTGGTAATTTTCTAGGATTTATTTGGAATTATTTGTATTTATGTGTTTTTATTATTGCCTAATTATTGATTAGTGTCATGTTAGTCCCTAACCTAGTTTAGCCTAATCTAGGGGTTAGCAACTAACCTAGAAGACTAATGTTAGATATTAGCTTTATGTATAAATATCTAGTTAGATAAATATCTAGATATTTCACTTTTTAGATATTTTAGAACCTAAATATCTAACCCCTTAGTCAAAGACTTAGGGGCTAAGTTTGCAAGGTGGTAGAACACTCTCCCCTACCCCCATGGCAGCCAAGCACTACCCCCCTTCCTATATTAACCTATCATTCCATTCATGATCAATTTTTACATGAATTAAACCTAGAAAATCCACCACCTTCAAACCTTGATAACTTGATCATTTTTTATCCAAATCACCTCTAGTTTCTTGCATTGGACTCCCCTACACTAGAGGATACTAGTTAGGGCCTGCTATCAAGGATTTGTGGAGCTTTGGGCTTCACCAAGAGAAGAGGACACCCCCCTACTTGGTGTTTTCTTGAGTTTTCACTCAAATAGGTAAATACCCATAAACCTAGTTAATACCCTGATTTTTCTTCATAAATGCATGCATATAGGTATACCCCAACTGTAGGCTAACTTTGGTGAAATTTAGGATTGGTTTGGTGTCCGTATCGGACACGTATCTGTGTTTGAAAACCCTTGTTTGATGAAATGTCACTTAGGAATAAAAGTTGTTGTTTTTCAAAAAAAAAATATTTTTGGGTAGCCCTAGACATGTAGGACACAACCCTAGTTGACTGAGCACACTTCGAGTCGTGTCCGTGTCCAAAACAGGACACGAACACACTGTTAACACCCCACTGAACACACTGTAAAACGATACTGTTTGACACTTCCTGTCGTGTCCACACGTGTCGTGGACACGATACAGGAACTTGGACACATGCCCAGACACCCCACCTATCCTAGGACACGACCACGACACCATAGGTTGCACACACGTGGCCCTAGACTGGCCGACACGCGCGCACGAGACTGTGAAGCCTCCCCTGCTACTCGACACCTAGTGCGGACACTGTAGGACACGTGGACACGGGAAAATTGACACAGAGGAGGGGGCAACCTCTGTCATGCCCCCCTCGAGTTTGAGACACTCTCCTGTCCTATCGAGGACACGAGGACATGTGCACTGGTCACTCACTGACACTGTAAACACAAACTCGAGGCTCTGATACGCCTCTCTTACTCGGACACGACACAACCCCGACTCGATTCAGGGTGTTGGACACTTAGAGTAACCCTAGGTGAATCTACCCACGTGATCACGAGACTTCTAGACCCTTGTGTCGTGTCCACGAGACACATGAACTCGTGCACGACGCGTTGACTGAACTGTTTACCCGATTTGGTATTTTAATACCTGGACATGCCGTGTCGTGTCATGGTGCACTCCCATGGACACACACGACACGTACACATGTGGGGGCTCGATTACCAACCTTTATATTTGGGTATTAGTGAGGTTTTGTGTGTCGAAATTGGTTTTTCCCCCCCTTTACCTACACTGTTCAGTAATGAACAGTGTTATGTTCTTTTCAGTTTTAAAAACCCAATTTCGAATTGATTTTTATGTATATATATATGTATATTTATGTGTATATATATTGTATATACATATATATATGTATGTGAGTGTGTAGGTGGGATTTTAGGGTATATGCATAGGTATACATGTGTATATATATATATATATATATATATATATATATATATATATATATATATATATGTATATATGTAGGTGTGTGTGTATCTGTGTGGTGTGTGTGTGGTGTTTCTGTGTTCCAGAAATCTGGAACCATGCCCCCTCCTGTGTCCAGTTCCCCTCACTCCCTCTCACTCTATTACACTCTCTCTTTCACTCTCTCCCTTTCACTCTCTTTTTCCCTCTCCCTATGTATATTATATATAGGTTATGTATATAGTTATTGGTATATATAGATAGGCTATATGTATAGTTAGGCTATATATATATATTTAGCCTATATATTGATAATAGATATAGATATGTTAAGTTGCATGAATATATATGTATCATATATAGTTGGGTATATATATGGTATTATATATAGATGTATATGCCAGTGCCCTAGATATGTTAGCCTATGGCCTATGGCTAGTAAGTCTTGATTTGACCAATAAGCTTAGTAGACCTAGGTTGACTAGAGTGTTTGACCATATGTTGACCATTGGTCAAGATTAACCTAATTACCTTGTTGATTAGTCTATGATTGACCAAAACCCTAGTTAGACTAAGGCTTGACCCTATATGGACCCAAGTAACTAGAGTTGACTAGTTTGACCATATTAACTAGTATTTAGACCTAGGTTGACCAAAATGTTGACCATAGTTGACCAAAGTCAACTATAGGTCAGACCTTGACCTAATTAACCTAGAAAGGACTTAGAAGGACTTAATGACTAAGGTTTGACTAAACCCTAGATTATTAACTAATTGGTTAGGTTTGACCTATATGTGAGTGCCCTAAGTATATAAGGGTATGTGTGTGACATGGGTTATATGAATAGTTACCTGTCAATTAAGATATGTATGGGGTTAAGTGAGATACTTAGAGTTGAGTTATGACTTGAGATGGAATATGGGATTAGCTTGAATGTAGGATTAAGGTTGGTATTATATATATATGTATTTATATGTGGTATACTTGTATAGGTATTGGTTATACCTTAACCTTGTGGTGTAGTACCTTAGATAGTCTAGATTGACCTAGCTTGACCATGTTGACTAGTATTTGACTAGTCTGACCATTGATTGACTAAACCCTAGATAACTTGGCTAGTTTGATTAGAATATTGACCAAGAGTTGACTTTAACCTAGATTAGACTAGTTTGACCATATTTGACCTTGTTTGACTTTATTTGACTTAGTTTGATTTTCTGTGACCTAGTATGACTTCCTGTGACCTAGTTTGACTATTAGAGTTGACCAAGAGTTGACTTTTGACCAGATTGACCTAGAATCATGTAGTATGCATTGTATACTTTATTTTTACCATTGTGGATACATTATGACTTGTATTGCTCTGATTAGGAGCCATACATCTCTCCTCAGGCAGTATATCCTCTTCAGACATTCAGTTATCAGGCGAGTACATTCTCTGACCATTTCATACTTGTTCAGGCTTTACTTCTCGCTCTAGATTACTTTACTTGATGCTGTCACGTTGGTAACACGGATTGGTACTATATGGATCTTTACATGAGATGTTATCCCCCTCGGGAGCATCGGGTACTTCATGTTACGTGTGTTTCACTTTCATCATGTACTCCTGTGCTTCCATCATGTATGTATACTCATGTGATCATGTACTCTCATGTTCACTGAGCCCTCATGTATAACTTCACGTATACTCATTTATGAGCCTCATATGAAGTAATCATGTATAATAACGTAACTTGTCTAGATCCTTATGTATTGATTGGGGAAACGGGGGAGTAGAAGTAGACATGTGAATAATTCCAAAGTAGTGTAATCATGTACAAACTCAGTAGTGTAATCATGTATAAATTCTAGCCATTCACATGCTTATCTTGTACTCTACATCCCTAGCCACTTATAATTCTCTATATACAGTAGATATTTCCTTTACAAGCTATCTCTTTTACAGCGTATATTTCCTTTCAGCATTTCCTGTATCTTACTCTATTGCCTGTATCGTATTTTCTAACCTGATATGAACTGCGTGAGATGTATTGTGCTCGTTCCTGTCCTGACTGGACCTGTTGAAAATATTACAGAGGATGAGGATGAGGCCCTGGTGTCTACCTATTATGGAGCAGGACTAGATGATACTTATGTTGTGGACCCTCAGCAGGATCCACCTGCAGCTGAGGATGTTGCCCCAGTAGTCTAGGCTAGCTTAGTTAGACAGTCTTTTCTGTATTATGTTTTTGTCTCACGTCTGAGTTGTATTTTGAGATGTTGAGATATAGACTCTTAGACTTATTGTATTATGAGTTGACATTCTGGATGTTATGTATCCTAGACACTTAGACTTATTTCATCTATTCTACTGTTCTCTTTGAGTTACTGTCTATCTATCTATCTTTTATTCTTCTACCTAGATGTGATTGAGATTGTATTCTGTTTGTCACCTCCATTCGGAGAATATAAACTGTACAGGTACTTTTATATTGTTAGATGATTGACCTAGGATAGCGTTCTACCGCCGACACTGCGGCGTAGGCTGGACGTACCCACTTCTCGTGCCCCTATACAGGGTGCGGGTCGTGACACATAGCTAGGGAAGATTGTTGTGGTTGAGATAGGTGTTCAACAAGTCTTGCCATAGCTGCCTGCATTCTGGGATGTCGCAACTGTCGTGAACGACGGACAAGATAGAGAGGGATTGGAGCATGGTGTGTTCTACCCAACACGAGAGGGCTTGTCTCGAGTAATGAATGATGCCGAGTTTTACGTCAGCAGTGAATAGGATCCAAATGTCATGACAGCCGATTATGGCAGAGGCGAAGCCGAGCTCCATCTGTATGGACTTGAGTTTGTTTTGGGGAATTTTAGGTTCATTAATCACTAGAAAGTCAATTTTGTGAATTTTCTTGAGACTGATTAATCTTCTCAATGTGGGTTTATTAGCAAGGCCCCTAACATTCCATGAAAGGATGTTAAGCCTTGGGGTTACTGGATGGGAAGGGTTTTTTGAGTTTCACGACTAATCTAGTAGTCCTGGCCGTGACCTCTTTGTTACTACCTTTGGTGTATTTTTTCTTGGTGGTTGCTGCCTGACCGACCACCATTAGATTGTTGTCAGGCTCCTCATTCAGATGTATATAAACCTCTCCGGCTATTTCAGCCACTGCTCCAAAGTAGCTATTCGTGCAAATGATTCCAACTTCCACGGCTTGTTGCATCCTGGCTACTGATTCTTGACCAATGTTGGCCATGGAATCCATACGAATGTTGGTAGCGTTATGGAATGAAGAGGTGGGAGAGGGGTCTTCCTTGTCTTTCGAAGTCGTGGGGGCCTCCGATGGCGAAGACTCAGAAGCAATGTCAGCCTCCCCTTTTATGCCACCGTTGTTCCTTGTTTCCTCTTCCGGGATGTGAGCCTCTGTGAGTTCTTTAGTTCCTTGAAGGTCATTTATGGACTCTAAAGCAAGTATATCAAATTTGTTGGCGAGATTGATGCCTAAGGGATTATATGGAATGATGGCACTTCCCTGATAAGCTTGTCCTGGGGTATGGGAGTTGCCGGTGTTAGCTTTAAACCTGATGTGGGAGTTGGGCAGAGGTAGGAGGGGGGATTGATTGGGATTCGTGTGCCTTTGAGTGGGTGTCGTCTTTCGGATCACCTTCTTCTTCAGTTCTGGATAGACATAGAAATAGTGCTCGGTTGAGTGGTCGTGCATATGACAGTGTTTGCAGAATATGATGTTATTATCGTAAATAATTTGTTGGGTGTGTGTCTTATTGTCGAACAAGATTTGGATGTGGGTAGGGAGATCCTTTGATATGTCAAGTTCCATGCAGATCTTGGCATAGTTGCCCTTAGCGAGGCTGCGAGTTTCTTCCACGACTGCCACAAACATCCCGAATGAGTTGGCAATTCTCCGCAAAGCTGTGGGAGCGAAACACATTAGGGGAAAGTTCGGGAAGGCAACTCATGTGGAGATGATCGCCGAGTCTTCTTTAATGTTGAAGTCCGGGGTCCATTTCATAATTTTTATGATATGATTATTGATCCTGCTTGTGCCTCTAGTCCATACATGCTTGTGATCATTTTCGAAGGAGAGGTGGAGGAGTATGTGTTTCGGATCCATTGGTGCTACCCTGTATCCCGAGGAGAGGCCCCAGCTTGCAATCGCTTCCTGGACTAAAGCCAGTTTCGGACATCCACTAGAGAATTTAAGGACAAAAGTATACGAGAACGAAGCCGACAAGGACAAGATTTCAGAGGGGGAAAAGGCACCAAAATGTCTTGGGTATCCGATGGCCGGGCGTACACGATCTCAGACAGCTTAACTTCAGATAAAGGTTGAAAGTGCATGGAAGCACGGCCAGGGCAGAGTTTGTCTTCATAAGAGGGAGCATGGGGGTTGGTTATGGGTGTGTTAAGCCTTCCCGGGTATAGAAGCATGGAAAAGATAGAGTTTATGCGGATCATCACTCCATGCGGCCAAGCAAAACTAAGCAGCAGAAGCAGTGCTCTTGGAGACCCCATGCGGCCAAGTAAAATTTAGCCGCAGAAGCAGTGCTCCTAGAGATCCCATGCGGCCAAGCGAAACTAAGCCGCAGAATCAGTGCCCCTGGAGACCTCATGCGGCTAAGACAACTTGAGCCGCAGAAGCAAGGCTCTCGAAGGCCCCATGCGGCTAAGGAGACTCGAGCCGTAGAGGGAAGGTTCTCATAGATCCCATGCGGCCAAGTAAAACCAAGCCGCAGAAGCAAGGTTCTCAAAGATCCCATGCGGCCAAGCAAAGCCGAGCCGCAGAAGCAAGGCCCCTAAGGCCGCTATGCGGCCAAAATGAGTCAGACTCTACATTGTGGAGGGGACACATGGCAATTTGACCAAGTCTCAACCACCCGATTTGCTGCAACAAAATCTCAACAATCCCCACCAGCTGGCAGCCTAAGATCGAGTCTTTGTGTGCTGCTACAGACAAGTGGCCACGTGGCCCTCTATGCGGCCCAAAATCTGCTATTGCAGGAATTACTATAAATAGCAGGGTACTACACCTATGCTAAAGGTTGGCAATCAAAGGCTGGCAAATTTCTTCAAGAGCAAATACTGCGTCTGATAGTCCAATGAGTAAAGTAGAGTTGATACACTTTCTCGAGCCTCCATCGTCACCCCCAGAATCAAAAACTAAACATTTGTGCTTAGATTGTTTCCTACGATTTCTTTCTAGGCTTTTTTTGTACAAGCGAGTTTGTAATCAAATTCAGTATCTTTGTAATACTTGTCTTTAATATTTAATGGCTAACACGATAGCGACTCTGCTGGGGACTGTCTTCTCCTCTATTGAGAAGTTGGTGATGCAATCCGATACGTCCAAGCTCGGCTCTATGCAGCAAATGCTTGTGGTTTGTTTTGATCAACAAGCATTCGAAGAAATGCTCTCTGAACGGAGAGTCAGCCCGTCACAGATGCGAGCCAACCCGAAGAGAACTCGCAGGACATCGAAGCGCAAAACTGTTGCCCCACGCCAGGTTCTCGAAGAAGCTCCTTCTGTGGCCCAAGACGGTGATCAAAGCTCTCATACGGCCTTGCTTTCGACCGCAGAGAACCCCACTGTCCCCAAATCCAGCAAAGGAAAACACTATATTGTTAATTTTTTGGGGGCATAAGGGAAATCTATACGAACGAAGAAGAGGCCGTACAAAAGAAATGGGAATCTGCCTATACAGCATCCAACTCTGGCCGCAGGCAGATGGCCCATGAGGCAGCCAACTCTGGCCGCAGACAGATGGCCCATGTGGCAGCCAATCTTGGCTGCATACTGGCTACTTCATGCGGCCCTGTCAGAAGCTCGGTATTCGACCGTCTCTCATACCGGCCCGACGCCATGAGGTCCATTGAGAATATAGAATATTCATATATGGACTCTTCTTATTATGCGCCTTCAGGTGCTAAGTCGAATAAGTCTAGGACAGTGTGGGCCCAATAAGTCCAGTCAACTGTCCAAGCTGCTAATCGTCAGCGGGTATCGTTGACTATTATACGAGCTCCTGATGGAAAGTTGTACAGAACCACCCGCGTCCAGTCCCCCAGGGCTAACAGACAGGGTGGGTCTCAAAAGTCTCCCTCCAACGATCGAGGGCAAGTGCTTTTAATAGCCTCGGATCATGGAGCAAACATGATACCTACGCACCCGTGTGCTCGGGATACCCGAGTCCACAAATTGGATGCAAAGGTAGATCAGTTTGCTATCGACTTGCAAGAGGTGATTACGCACAAATGTAAGGAGAAAGAAGCAACCTTGGCGTGTGATAAGCCCTTTTTAGGACATCGTTGCACCCAAGTCATCATCAACTGCTGCTGCGATAAGTCGGCAGCACCTGAAGATCGGCAATCCATTTTCCATCGACAGCACCAGCCAGCACCTGTTCGACAAAAACTTGAGAAACAGGTACAAATTTTACGAGACGAGGAATTTCCTTTTGTCTCCTCTAATTCAACTCGGAAGATTCCTCCCAACAAGGAAGGAAAGAAGACAGGCTTTTCCAGCCCGACAATCTCAGCCAGCACTGCAAGGAAACTCTTATCTGGAGGATTAATGCCGATAACCACAGGGGGTATCTACTTAGGCACTCGATCCATAAAGAAGTGCCCAACACCCGAGGGTGCACCCTTGACCTCCCTGGGGTAGATGAAGCTGGGGGTAGTAGTCTCCTCAATGTATGCGACAACCCGGTGTTCCAAGAGCATACACAGGAGGTAACAATCCACTGGAATTATGCCGCAGGCAGGAACGTCCCTGAGAATGACCGCCTTCGCCAGGACGATACGACTTCCTGCACAGGGGGTGGCACCCCTTCCGAATCTGAGGAGGAAGACATTCCGACGTTCTACGACGATTTCTCTATACGAGGGTACGACATGGAGAGCACCTCTTCTACGGTCCCTTCCACGTCTCCCACCTGCGGACAGTGTTCATGGCAGAAGATGATCAGGAAGGACCTACGGATCGACAACGTCTAGAAGTACTTGAAGCCATGCTCTTATCTTTGCTCAAGTCAGTAAACGAAATCAAAGCTGCCTTGCCGACTCAACCAGCAAGGACGCCCGGACAAACAAGCTTGGGACCCGCAGTCAACGCAGACTCCAACACGACCGCTCCTCCTTTGGGTGACAATCCTCTAGGAGCATCCGCTCCTTCAGCTGCATACGAAGCCATGGAGGCAAGGAGGGAAGTCCATGAGCTTCGAGCGATGTTCAATGCCCGAGACTCCTCCCGGGACCTCAAAATACGGCAGCCATATCCCGTTACCTGGAGAGATGTACCTTTTCCGCCACGGTACAAACCATTTCATATCGATTCATATGACGGGAAAACCATTGCTAGTCAGTATATGACGTATTTTGAGGTCATAATAGACCACTTGCCGCACAGTGATGCCAACCTCATACGATTATTTATCGGAGCATTAGAGGGAATCGCGTTCGACTGGTACCGCAACCTTCCGGACAACTGCATCTATTCCTTTGACGGCTTCAAGCACATGTTCCTGGAAAGATTCTATACAGTAGGGCATGATGTGACAATGTCGTCTCTCATGGACGTCGTTCAGGGAGAGAGGGAGCTAACGAGGAACTCTATCGAATGATTTCGCCAAACCACGATGAGATTGCCCTAAGGCAGTCCCGAAAGCTCCTTGATTGAAATTTTTTAGAAAAAGTTGCTTCCTGCAATCAGCCTCTAAATGGGCAAAAATCAGTTCAGGGATTGGACAACCTTCATCATAAGCGCTACCAATACAGAGACAAAGTTAAAAAAGGCTCGCCAGCTGGGATTACACATCCCAGATGGAGAGGACAAAGGCAAACGTCCTAGTACCGCTTCCAGTAACAACAACAGTGGCGGCACCTCCAATAACCGGGACAATAAAGGCAAACAGGCCATGGTCGCTGGTACGACCAAGAAGCCTGAACAAAAGTAGGCTGAAGCTCAGTGGCCCAATGTGAATTACTCATTCAAAGATAGTCAAATCAAGCCTATCTTCGACATGCTTTTGCAAGGGAATAGGATCCAACACCCTCCACCAAGGCACGAGCCTCATGCGGCAGAGATGGAGGACCCAAAATATTACCACTTCTACCGCTATGTCCATCATTCCACTCATAACTGCTTCCAATTGAAGTGGTACATCCAAAGTCTTATCGACCCCAAAGCTCTGTCGCTAGATTTTGAAGAGGTTACCGTAGCTGCAAATATGGTATCAGTTGAGTTCGGTGACTTCCTCCCAACAAATTCTTAGGACGGGGTAATACCTGTCCCCCAGACAACGATGGAGGTTACTAATCTTCTACCCGTCCGGGACCAGATGACTGACTTGGTACCTCTCACCATGTCACGAGGAGAGGTCATGTACGTGCACCCAGACTTAGTACCCTGTTTGCCATTGATTATAAAAAAAGAATAATTATATCGGAGGACTGGACTTTTACTTCACAATACAAACTCGCTCGTACAAAGAAAGCCTAGGGACGAAAACCTAGGTACAGCAGTCTAAGTACAATTGTTTAGTTTAGATTCTGGGGGTGACGATAGAGGCTCGGGAAAGCGACGACCGCTCTGCCTTACTCCTTGGACGATCAGACGTAGCCTTGGCTCCGGTGAAGAAATGCTCTTAGACGTGTGGGGAGACTCCCTTCCGCCCTCTGTTGATAGATCTCTGGATGCCTCTATAGTGCTCTCTCTCTCTCTGTATATGTCTGTCTCTCTCTCTGTCTCTTCTGTCCTTCGCCTCTGCCTGCAAGGGAATGGCACCTTGCTATTTATAAGAATGGGGTGTGCTTATTATGGTTTGCCAATGATTACCTCCTTCAGAAGTCGGCGGCTAAGGATCACTTAATTTGGGCCCTTCATCTTGAATGTAATAAATTTGAGTAATCAATGTGATTGTATCAAATCTCTGTGGGCAATAAATGTTGATTGCCATGAATATTCATGATTTGTGATAGCCTGCCACGTGTCCCATTTGCTTGATTTGATTTGATCTGGGCAATTATGACGATCGCAACAAATCTAATTTTGTTGGGATTTGTTAGCACCCATAATTCCAGGGAAGATAAGACTGTCACATGTCTCTATTGTTGCGAAGAGCGCCATGTGTCTCAACTGAATCATCCTGACAGAGTCACATATGCGTGGTCCTCTCAGCCGCGTGAGGATTGGCAACCGCATGAAAAGGGGCGGTCGTATGGGGATGGGCAGCCGCATGGGGATGGGCAGCCGCATGGGGATGGACAGTCGCATGAGGATGGGGAGCCGCGTGGGGATGGATAGCTGCATGAGGATGGGTAGCCGCATGAGGATAGACAGCCGCATGCAGATGGGCGGCCGCATGAGGATGGGTAGCCACATGAGGATAAACAGCCGCATGCAGATGGGTAGCCGCATGAAGATAGACAGCCACATGCAGATGGGCAGCCCCATGGGGATAGGCAGCCGCATACAGATGGACGGCCGCATGGGGATGCAGATGGGTAGCCGCATAAATACAATGGCCGCATGGAGTGGCCTCGGGACTTGGTAGATTTTGCTAGTTTTGTAAGAAGATTTTCTTTTTTTTTTCTAGGATCACGTCATTATGTCAGAGTCATTATTACGTCCTTTTGTCAGAGCTGTCATAGCTGTCAGCCATCAGGGCATTAAATGTAGCCAAATGTAGAGAAGAACTGTTGAAGGCCACGTGACTATTTTTTCTGAGCCGCATGGAACTATCCGAGCCGCATGGACTTCTGAGCCGCATGGGGATCCTGAACCGCATGGGCGTCTGAGCCACATGAGGATCCTGAGCCGCATGGGGATCCTTCTGTTGGAGCCACATAGGTCTTTCTTTATTCTTTTCCATGCTTCTACAAGACCGCCTTGAAAGTTTTTAATTTACAAAATTAAAATACTTTGAAAAAGAAGCATAGCCATGTAACAACTCTTCGGGCCGCATAGGATGTTCTGACTGCATGGATGTCTCAGCCGCATGGCCCCCTCAGCCGTATAGCCATCTGAGCCGTATGGCCATCTGAGCCGCATGGTCGTTCTAGCCGCATGGGTTCCTCAGCCGTATGGCCATCTAAGCCGCATGGGCCTCTTGCCACGTCTTCATTGCCACGTGTGTAAATCTTTGCATTGATTGCCTTTGATTTACTGTCAAATTTAGGGCCGCTTTTTGGGACAGGATCCCAAGAGTTTAGCCTTAAATAATCGGATCGCCTTGATAACCGAAGAGTCGGTTATACTGCACATGGATCGATGCGTCAGTCTATTGAGCTCTGCCTATAAATAGCAGAGTGTTTGGAAAGAAGACTTTCTTTACTTTCTGCTCTTGCCCTAGCTCTCTTGTCCTCATCTTCCTTCTCTGATCATCAGTAATGGCTCCCAAGAAGACTGTTGCGGCGAATGCTAAAAAGGCGGTGTCTTCGTCGACGGTGAAGGGTAAGAAAGCTGCTTCTACTTCAACTGCGGCGACGGATGTGGCAGCTCCTCTGCCAGAAGACGTGCCCGTAGTTCACCCCGACGTCCACCCCACCATTGCTAGTAAGGACTTTTGTGTGAGCTTGGAACCCTAACTGTTATGGCTACGTCGCATCTTCTATGCGCAAGCCTTCGTCATCATGTGTGCCACATGCACGTCTCGAACCGCATAGGATATGTTCCATGTCTGAGCCGCATGAGAATTGTTGTTGTGGCCGCATAAGCACCTCGCTAACAGGGCCGCATAAGCTCAGCATAAGCTCACTTGATTTGGACCGCATAAGCATATTCGAACTGGACTGTATGAACTTATCTGTATTGAGCCGCATAAGCACATTTGATCTGGACCGCATAAGCTCATCTGAAACGGACCGCACAGGCTTGCATGAACTCGCTTTGTCGTATGAGCCTCCACTAATCGGAGCCGCATAAACGTTTTCTAAATTGGGCCGCATGAGGCTCCATTAAATCCGAGCCGTATAAGCTCGAGAGCATCAGTCAGTTCTCCTTGGCCATCTTTTTAACTTATTTCTCTTGTCTTCTTCTCAGTGAATTTGCCAGTTAATGTTGCTGGAGAACCTTTGGTGGGTCAGGCCCAATTTGTCATAGGAGTTCGGCTTAACCAAATAGTTCGACAGGTGGTAGAACAACTGCCCAGAACGAGCCTGAGGAGAGGCTGACTCTCATCAAGAACCAGCCTTTTGCTTTCTCTACGCCATGCTTAACTCAGGGCGATTAGAAAGAAAGTACCTGAAGCCAACTTTCTTCTTCGGGGATGCCCTGACTGTGAGGAACTCTCGGGTATTGGATATATCCGAGAATTAGAATTTTATTTCTGCTGGAAGGGCGATCCATATCACCCAGATGGAGCGTCATTTCCTATTGGTGTGGTTCAATATGTTGCCGGTGGACAGGAGGATGCAGGAATCCTTAACCTCGAGCCGGTCGGGAATGATTGTGGGTAACATCCACTACAATAAGCATGTTGGATCAGCGTACGCGGGTAGGGAACCGGTCAGCCGCTCCGTGACGGGGCTAGCCCCGGGTACTTTCTTAAATGCGCAAGGTCCCTATTTTTTATTCTCTCAAGCCGACATTTCCTGAATCAACTTGCTCGAAAAGGGTCTTATCCTATTGGCCGACTCTCATTTTTGAACTGGATATGCCCCATCCCTTCGTGGGCCAATTTGACCGGGTGGATTTTACGAGAATATGGGACTTTCCTGTGTGAGGTTGGCCTCTACCACGCCATCCGGGGTACATATCACGGGTTGTCCATCAATAAGGAGTTGTTCATGGCTCTCTTGGAGATGTACAACCAGCGGACGGGGACCTTCTTCGTGCCAGGAGGGGAGATTGGTCTCGCTCTTCATGAGATACACGTCGTCTCTAGGCTGCCTTGGGGCAATGAAGTGTTTGAAGTACATACTCCGACGAACGAGGAGTTCGAAGATATGGAGCAGCGACATCCGGGCTTCGTTGCTGTCTATCAGGAGTTACTTTGTCATTACAGTTACTATCAGCAGATAACCAAGAAGGATAGTAACTTGGAAAGGAACCTTCCGTACACTAGGTCTTAGCTCTCCCATCCTTTTCAGCAAGGTGCCTCAAGCCGGATCGCTCCTCAGAATCCTCTGACCCGAGAGCAAGTACAGGATCTGGCGTTAACTGCCAAAAAATTGAAGGCCTTGAGTGACACATTTGGTAGTCAAACTGATTCCTTTGATTACTTTTATCAGGACACCCAGCCGCTGTCGGAGAAGGCCATCATGGCAGGGTTCTTGATGGTATGGCTACAAAATTGTGTGGTCTCCGGAGGAGCTGGTTCTATTAAGAGAATCTGCCGTAATTTTATCCTTTCTGCCGTGAAGCTAGCCTTCAGGGTCAGACTGGCTCTTCTTTCGGCCATGGTATACAGTATACACCGTGGCCTCCGTACTTTTTCATCCAAGGTTATTACACGTGACACAATAATGAATTTTGAGCGAATCGAGTTGCCTTACCACTATCTGATGGGGTAGCTGTTAATGTACTGTCGGTCTTTAATGAGACCTGGCCCAGAAGATGGTATAACTGACAACGATGCTTTTATCTTCCAGTACCGCCGGATGCCCTGGGAGTACAACACTATGCCCGCCTGTCGGAGGGTGCTGGCGAGGGTGGGTGGATATAATTTCTTCGTGTCTGTTCCCCATTTTTCTGCTGAAGAGGTGGTGAGTATACATGTTGATGGTACCGAGCCTCCTCTCCTCTTACCTGGGAAGATGCTTCTTTGGTTGTGCAACATCCGTTCCTCACACTTAGTATACCGCAACCGTAATACCGTCTACCTGGAACCTTACTTGCCCAGCCGGTTCTTTCGCCAGTTTGGGTACAGCTAGTTGTTCCTAGAGAGTCCCAGTTCTCGCCTGGGCTTTGAAGGCAGTGTTCTGGATGGCATCAGAGACTGGCTTTACTATAATATTTCTCATACCCGTGCTAGTTTCTTGGTCCCTGATGCTGAGACGCAAGGGGAAATTTTGTATTTAGCGGCTCTCTACCACGTTACTGTGAGCAAGTTTTCGGTTAATTTTGACCCACGTACCAGTTTTATTGTTGGTACCGACTTGGCAGAAAAGCCCCAAGGGTCGAAGACGAGGAAGCAGAGGGCGAATACAGTTCCTGTGCCGGACTCGGAGTCTACCACTACGGATGAAGAAGATGGCGAGCAGGGTGCCGATGATTCTCTTCCTCCTCCAGACGAGGTGGCGGCGGAACAACCGCCCATTGCATTTGATGAAATGGTGGCAGATCAACTGCCTGATGTGCCTAGTCCCTCACGTAAGCGGAGCCGGAGTGAATCTGCTGATATCGATATGACTTATTCCATAAAACGGGCTGCTGTCAGATCCCGTCGGCTACTTTTCGAAGATGTTGACGCAGTTTCTGAGGTGACTTGAATCATAACTGTCTTCTCCTTCTTTTTTTTGCACTATGGCCTAATAATTTTCATTTACTTTTGTAGGTGTCCGAGGAGTCAGTTTCTCGAGAACGGGCTGTCGAGGTCGATCCGGCCCTGACCACTCTGGTTAGTGACATGTGTACCGCTATCATTTCTGCTGGGGCTCCTCCGGAGGCGGCCGAGGGATCTCACGTTGCTGAGGTCTCGACCCCAGATGATAGGGGCTCCGATGAACCTGTCCCCGAAACTGTTGAATTTCATCAAGGTGACGCTGATCGAGCCATATCCCTCTCCGGGATGGCTGGAGCAGAAGAGCCAGCTGAATTTGGCTTGGGAGTCACAGGTGAGCGGGCTATGGTGGTTGTGAATGAGCCTCAGCCTTCACAACCCTTCCCTGGTAAAATAAGCCACATTTTAACTAATGGGGAGGCCTATTTGCTCTATCATGACATCCTTCGGGTTAGACTGATTGATGGTTGTTCCGGGCATACAGGTCCTGCCTCTCCAGTGCCGATGATGGATATTGTTGAGACAGTCTCTGGCGAAGAAGAACTGGCGGAGAGAAGCATACCCCCTCCTCTTCCGACTCATATTGAAGGACCTCCCGCTGGCTCGAGTTTGGGAAGTCAGGTGGCGGTACAGCCGGGGTGGAGGGACAATGGTCCTCGCGTCCTCTTCTGCTCAGACGGGTCCGAGAGTCGACCTTTCTGCTCTACCGAGTGTCCAGACTCTTCGGGTGGCGGAAGAGGAGTTAGCCGCCATCCGCGCGTCTTTTCGCTCGAAATTTGTCTCTTTGGTGGTAAGTTCTAGCGTGCCTCCTTCGACATTGCCGGCCATACTTCCTTTGACGTCGTCCTCTACGGAGGTTCTGGACAAAGCGTCACAGGACGTGGTTGACAGCTTCTATCGCCATTTGAAAAGGGGGGTTGCGGCTGCTGTGGAACGAGGGACCCCTTTTGCCTTGGCCCGACAATGCGCCCAGGGTCACATTGATATTCTTAAGACTCTTTCCGATGGGGCGGGGATAGCTGCGCTTCTGGAGACGAAATTTTTGGAGGCTCATCAGCTGGCGGCCCAGCTTCATGTGTTATGGCAAGCTGATCTGTCTGTTGCTATAGATCAAGAGTGCGGTTTCCTCATAACTGTCGTGGAGAAGATAAGGACGGCTCGGGATAAGACCAAGCCGGTCATACAGAAGGACCTCCGCGATCTGTCTGAGCTTTATGACCAGTTGAGCCGTGAGAGTGAGGATGTTACGGCTCGGGAAGCGACTGCCTTCCGTGGGGTTATTGATACGCGGGAGCAGATCCTTGAACTTCAGAGGAAGTTAGCTTTCCTGGAGTCTGAGCTTGAGGCTGTCCGTACCGAAAGGGGGCTAATTATCCAGGAGGCTGACAGAATTAATCGAGCTTCTGCTGGCCTGGAGCTTGCCCTGAAGAAGCTGGAGGATGACTGGCGGGCACACATGTATTTGGATGATGCGGAGCGGTTGTCCCAGGAGGCCGAGCATCGAGCTAAGCAGCGGCTTGAACGGGGGACCACCTTGGTGAAGAACCGTCTCCTGGAATTATGTACCGCCGAACCATAAACGGCTTTTTTTCTTCCTTTTATTTTCGTTCTTTTCCTTTTTTTATGTAGTACTTTCGCCTTCCAAATAAAAGAGTATGCTTTATTCTACCCTTTATTTGTACTGCTTGTTGTGCTTGTGGTGTTAGGGTGATATTTGCCCTGCTTGGGGGACTTGTTTGTGGACCTGTTACCCTTGGTATACCTTGGTTTTAGGTACGGATAACATGTTTGATAGGGATACCTAGAACAATTCCACGGTAAGGTAGTCATGGACGTTCCGGGTATCGGAAGAAAAAATGCCATGGAGCAGCTGGGCTCCCGGGACCTGATGAGAAATGATGTGCATGTACTAGGAAACTTAGTACAGCATTTGTGGTCAGCAGAGGATATTTGTGGGCCTATTATCCTTGGCGTACCCCGGTTCAGGATACGGATAATAAGACGAGAGAAAACCACCATACTTACTCAGAGGTAATGAGGACATGGCAAGTATGGGGGTTTTATCGCGGAGTCTTCCTACTCAGAGGTAATGAGGACATGGCAGGAGTGGACTCAGCCGAGGATATTTGTGGGCCTATTATCCTTGGCGTACCCTGGGGTTTTTTTTGGGTACGGATAATAAGTCGAGAGAGAACCAACATACTTACTCAGAGGTAATGAGGGTATGGTAAATATGAGGGTTTCTTCGATGGAGCCTTCCCGCTCAGAGGTAGGGAGGACATGGCAGGAGGGGGCTCCATGAAGGAAATATAGTACAACTCAGAGGTAATAAGGACATGGAGGTTCTATGTGAGGGGCGGTTTATTTTTGATGGAAGGAAAACAACTCAGAGGTAGCATCGACGTGGTTGTTTTGGAGAATTTATGGATCGGTTACCTTTTTTATGCACTGAAAGTACGGATATTGGATCATGAGGAGGGAGCTCCTTTAGGAAGAAAGTTCAGAGGTATAATCATACATGACTTACTGCCTAAAAGATGCGATGTAGATTTATCTGTAGTAGCCAGAATGTAAGTTCAGTGGTACCTGCGGACACATAACTCGACAATCTGGGAGATTTAGAGTCGGCATGTGAGTTCAGTGGTAGGAATAAGTACATGACTCGTCATTTTAGAAGATTTGTAGTTGGGATGTGAGTTCAGCGGTACCGGCGGGTACATAACTCGTCATTCTGGAAGATTTGTAGGTGGGATGTGAGTTCAGCGGTACCAGCGGGTATATAACTCATCATTCTGGAAGATTTGTAGGTGGGATGTGAGTTCAGCGGTACCAGAGGGAACATAACTTAATAATTTGGGATTTTAGAGAGTGTCATTTAGACATAATATTTCTTCAGGAACTTGCTGTTGACGGGCAACATGAGCAGGTCTCCATTTTGTTTTACGAGGCGGTAAGCACTGTTAGAAAATACAGCCTCAATGATAAATGGACCTTTCCACTTTGGGTGGAACTTGCTGGAGGTTTTGTGAGTCATCACCATCAGCCTCTGAAATGCCAGAACGAGGTTGCCCACTTGGAAGGTTCTGATTTTAACTTTCTTGTTGAAGGCTCCGGAGATACGTGCCTGGTATAGCTCGATTCGTTGTTGAGCTAGCAGGCGCTTCTCATCTAGAGCCTCCAATTCTTGTAGTCTGCGATGGTGGTTATCATCCGTCGTCAATCTGTATGTGAGAGCAACACGGAGTGAGGGGATTTGAGTCTCCAGTGGGAGAATTGTCTCACTTCCGTATACTAGAGAGAATGGTGTGTTCCCGGTTGCAGTCCGTACTGTGGTACGGTACGCCCATAAGCATTCACCGAGCTTTTCATTCCAGTCGCGTTTGTTTGATGACACAAATTTTTTGAGAAGCTTGATGATTGTTTTGTTGAATGCTTCAGCCAGACCATTAGCCACGGGGTTGTATGGTGTTGAAGCAATATTCTGGATGCGGTGTTTGTCGCAAAACCAATAGAAGACGTGGCTTGCGAACTGCGGACCATTGTCGTGGATGATCCTTCGAGGCAGCCCAAAGCGATAGATGACGTGATGCTTGAGGAAGCTGATCACGTTTGAAGTCTTCACTTCAGCCAGCGGAATAGCCTCCGCCCATTTGGAGAAGTAATCTGTGATTGCGAGTATGAAGCGATGTCCTCGAGACGAAGGCGGAGTGATTGGACTAATGATGTCCATTCCGCATGCTTCGAATGGCCAGGACGCCACAGTCGGATGTGGAAACTCGGAGGGCTGGTGGATAAAATTTGCATGGACTTGACAGGCTTTGCATTTTCGTGCATAGTCTATCGCATCTGTAACCATCGTGGGCCAGTAGTAGCCCATTCGGCGAAGGCGATCTTGTAGTTTCGGGCCAGGCTGATGGGCCCCGCAGACACCGTCAAGAGCTTCGCGCACGGCTTCTTTGACTTCTGTATTTGACAGACACCGAAGTAGTACTCCATCATATGATCGTCGATACAGCATTTTTGTCTCTGTATCATAAAAGAATCTGAGGGAACGCCTTCTGATGGAAGTAGCCTCTTTCGGATTCTCTGGCAGGATGTCGTAGACGACAAAGTCGATGAATGGCTATCTCCAGTCTGGTGCATCATCGACTGTCAGAGCATAGTGACTCTCCACATACTAAACATTATTCCTAGGACAGACCAGTTCACGGCCTATGATGTCAACCAGATGATGGGCATGATTTGGTACTGCTAAGGAAGCGGCAAGTCCTGCTTGGGCGTCGGCTTCAATGTTTTAGAGCCTGGGAACATGCTCTATGAAGAACCCCTCCAGGGACGAGATGATGTCGATTGCTATTTGGTGGTATGGTATCATGTCCTCATGGCGAACCTCGTATGAACCCCGAATCTGATTGATGATTAACTGTGAATCACCGTATGCTTCAAAGTGCTCTATCCCCAGCTCTTTTGCAAGCCGGAGACCAATGACCAAGGCATTGTACTCGGCCACATTGTTTGAACAGGGCTCTGTGAGGGAGTAAGCCCGATTGATTATTAACCCGGAGGGAAAAATCAACACTACTCCGACTCCAGCGACGATGTTGCCCTTGGGCCCAGTTCTTAAAGCGCCGTCAAAGAACGTTCTTCATATGGTATTGTGGGAGGCCATATTCGAATTAGCAACCCCGTTTGGAATCTCTTCATCTATTTTGGTTGACTCCGAACCTGGATAAGCTGTTAAAAAGTCTTCCAGAGCTTGACCTTTAACAGCCTTCTTTGGGACGAAGATCATGTGGTAGGGGGACAGTAATATTGCCCAGGTAGCGAGACGAGAGCTGAGTGCACCTGGCTTGGTCATGAGAATCCTGAGGAGATTAATTCTTGATATGACATGAATGGTCTGTCCTGTGACGTAGTGTCGCATCTTCTGAATGGCAAAAACCAGAGCAAGGCATTCCTTCTCCACGGCGGTATATCGGTGCTCCGGCCCTATTATCATTCGGCTGAGGTAATATATGGCATGCTCATGGCTTGCATCGTTGTTTTGTGCTAGCAGAGCGCCGAGAGAATGCTCCATCGCTCGTACATAGAGCAAGAATGGTCTTCCAGGAATCGAGGCTACCAGGACTGGAGGGTTCGTCAGATATTCTTTGATGTTGTCGAAGGTGCGCTGGCATTCTTCATCCCATACAAATGAAACGTCCTTCTTCATGAGGTGGGTGAAAGGCTGACATCGTCCGGAGAGGTTGGAGATAAACCTCCTAATGTAGGCTAGCCTCCCTTGAAGGCCTCGAAGTTCGCAGAGATTTCTCGAGGGACCAATCTCCATGATTGCCTTCGTCTTCTCAGGGTCTACGTGGATACCCTGGAAGGTAATAATGAAACCCAAGAAGTTTCCACTGGATACTCCCAAGAAGGATTTTGTGGGATTCATTTTCAAATTGTGTGCTCGTATCAGGTCGAACACTGTCCTCAGATCATGTAGATGATCTTCTTTAGAATGGTACTTGACGACAATATCGTCGACGTAGCATTCCACTGTCTTGCGCAGATGGTCTCTAAAGATAATGCTCATAGCTCTTTGATAGGTGGTTCCCGCATTCTTTAGACCGAAAGGCATTACTGTGTAGCAGTATGTGCCAATTGGTGTTTGGAATGATGTATGCTTTTCGTCGTCAGGGAACATCTTGATTTGGTTGTACCCTGAGAAACCATCCATGAATGACATATGCTCAAAGCCACAGGTGTTGTCGATCATGATGTCTGTGATAGGGAGAGGGAACTCATCCTTAGGACACCCCCTCATTTAGATTGCAAAAGTCGATGCAGATTCAAATCTTTCCACTCTTCTTGAGGACTGGTACTAAGTTGGCGACCCAGTCAGGATGCTGTTCCTCGCGGATGAAGCCACTGGCTATCAGTTTGTTTACCTCGGCTTCAATGGCATTCATGACGTCAGGATGGAACCGACGCTGCTGTTGCTTGACTGGTTTTGCGTCCGGACGGACGTTGAGTTTATGAAGTGCAATCTTGGGGTTCAGTCCCGACATATCTTCGTAGCTCCAGACGAACATGTCGATGTATTCTCTAACGAGTTGTAGTAGTGATTCTCGTTCTTTGTCTGTCAGATTCTTGCTGACGACGATGGGCTTTGGAGAGGACTCATCACCGAGATCGACTTGTACAACCTCATCCTCGGTGGGAGGCTCTCTTTGTTCGAACCACTTCTCCCACTGCACATCTAGTTGTTGTGCCCACGGTTCTAACTCAAGAAGTTTAGGAATGTCTTCATCTTCTTCGTAGGCATCGGCAAACACCATGTTGATGGACCAGACTGTCCTGAGCATGTCTCTGATGCTAACGTCCGAATCGGAAGTGGGTGATCTGGTTGAGTGTGAATGCTAGTCGTATTCTTCGTCTGAGCTTTCAGGTGTCGTTGCAGGTGTGACATAACCGAGCCCACATCTGGCTTTGCTGTAATAATCTCGTGGTTTCCCAGCAGGGGCCGGTGACTGCAAGGGCAACCGCCGTCCGGTACCGTAGTTTAAGCCTGGTGTAGTTTCCAGATCATATCCTTGTTTTTGCATAAGGTACTTAGACTGGGCACTATACAGATAAAGGGGCAATCTCCCGATGTCGGGTTCGAGCTCAAATTCTTCTGTCCTGAAGGGCTGTGGACTATTCTTCCGGCCAAAAATGGTCGGGTGATCCCCTCCCTCGATTATGTGGTAGGCATCTTCTATTGGGGTAAGTTGGTTAGCGGTGTAGACATTTGTCACTTATGTGTACAGGTGAGTGCCTATACCGTGTTCTATAGCATACATTATATAAAGCTTATTAAGCTCGATGTAGTTCAAAGATAGCCCTTTATTGATGAAGTAAGGTATCTTTTCTAACAGGATTATATCATCTGTGGATGAAACATCAGTGTGAGCAGCCACATACTTGGCCAGTTCTGGTTCTTCTTCGGCCACCCCCCTGTATAAACGAAGACTGAGAGGATGACTTGGACAACTTGATCGTCAGAGGTTCCACTGGTGGAACAGAACGTGGAGTTGTTGGCGCACTAGCCACCTCCAGTTTGGTGCTCGATGCTGGGCGGGGAGTTGTTGGCTGGCTAACAGTCTCTGGCTTAGTGCTCGGTTTCTGATTCATTCTGGGAAGACGAATTGTCATCGGCTTGAAAGAGGGATTGGGCTCTCCTTTTTGTTGCTGGCTAACTTTTGGCAGCCTGATTGTCAGTGGCTCTGTCGTTGGTCTTGGCGCTTGGCCAGACCTTGGCAGTCGGATTATCAGTTGATCCTCCTGTGCAGATAGGCTAATTATGTCCTTATGCAGAGTGGCTGTGAGAGGCGCAGTTACGCCAGGCTTGCGGGCTTGGAGGTGGATCGTCAGAGGTTCTTCTGATCCAGTTGCTGTCTCAGTTTGAGCGTGCATATCTCCTTCGACAAAGTGCTTCTTTGACTTCTCATACAAGCAGGAGTCTGAGTAATAAGACTCGACCCCTTTAAAGGGATCGATGTCGGCAAATTCTGTCACGAAGCCGTACTTATCGACGTACTTGAAACACTGGTGCAGTGTGGAAGGTGCGATCATTTAATCGTGTATCCAAAGATGCCCCAGAAGAATATTATAGGAAGTATCCGCATCTATGACATAACAGGTTACTTCTGACTGAAGGTCACCGATTTGACGTTTCAGACGAATCTTTCCGATCGGGTAGCTCCTGCCCGAATTGAAACCGCTAATGGCGTTGCTTATCGGCGTCAAGCGATGCATTGGGATGTGCAGATGATATAGTAGGCTCTTCGGGATGATGCTTATGGAGGATCGGGGTCAATATGCATCCGGTCGATCTTGATATCGCCAACGTACCCAGTATAATACAGAGGGCGATCGTGCAGGTTGGTTTTGATAAGCATATCCTACGGAGTGAAGACAATGTTTGGCATTGACCCTGTGCAAGCGCTGTCCTGGAGATCTGTCGGTAAGTCATCCCCGGTGAGATTGGACTGAGCCAGATATGCGTCGGCATTCTGGAGTGCTTCGTTCAGTGCGACGCGGACATCCTTGGAGAGTCTCAACAGCTCATATAGCGACAATTTGGCCGGAGTGTTGGTCAACTGGGCCAAGATGTCGAAGTTATTGGGCTTCTCTAGCCCATGAGGTATCTTCCTTCGGAGCAGTTTTCGAAGCGAGTCTCCTTCGGCCATGGCTTGTCGGTCGTCGAAGGCTGCGACGGTCCTGGAGCATCAGCAGCTGTCGTTTGAAGGTCTTCAGCCGAGTTACCCGATGGAGGTTGGATTTATGCGTCGGAGCGGGTAACAACGGCAGTAGCTTCTTCGACCTCTGTCGAGATCGTGCGGCATGATTTGACTTTTCCATTCTTCTTCTTGCTGGTAGAGGGAGGTGTGGACTGAGTCACCTCAGGTACCAAGTCCGAATGGACCCACATGATCTCTTCCCGTGATGTAGTAAGGGGCACAAGACCAGCAGCTTAGTCTCGGGGTGGTGGAAGGTTAGAGACCTCCATTTTTGCTCTGGGGATGGGTATTACTCTATCTTGAGTCTTTTTCGGAGGGAAGCTGCCAAATTATACTGACACCATGTTGGCTGCTACGGTCACCTCTTCGAAATCAATGGCCAGGGCATTAGAATCGATGAGATATTGGATGTATCGCTTCAGCTGGTAGCAGTCTTGTGTAGCATGGTGAACATATCGATGGTAATGGCAGTATTTAGGACTCTCCATATCTGTAGGGTGAGGTTCACGTCTTGGAGGAGGGAGCTGAATTCGTCCCCCTTGGATGAGCATATCTAAGATGGGCTTAACATGGCCGTCCTCGAAGGAATAAGTCATTTGAGTCCACTGCTTTTCTGCCGGCTTTGGTTCGGGCTTCGGGGCTGTGTCGGCCACCATAGCCTGCTTGCCCTTGTTGTCTTGGTTGCTGGAGGAATTACCACCGTTGCTATTGTTGACGTTAGGGCGTTTGCCCTTGTCTTCTCCTTCCGAGATGTGCAATCCCAGTTGGCGGGCTTTCTTCACCTTGTCTTCTACGCTAGTGGCACTGATGATGAACGTCTTCCAATCCCTGAATTGACTTTCGCCCATCCAGAGGCTGATTGTGGGAAGCAGTCTCTTTTGGCAAATTTCAATCAAGGAGGAATCAGGGTTGCCGGAAGGCAGCTTCATCGCGGTTTGGCAAAATCGCTCGATGTAATTTCTTGTTAGCTCCTTTTCTCCCTGAATAACATCCATAAGAGTGGACATCATCACGTCTTGTCCTATCTCATAGAATCGCTCTAGGAACATGTGTTTGAAGACGGTGAAGGAGTGGATGCAATTGTCCGGCAAGTTGTAGTACCAGTCGAAGGCGACCCCTTCCAGGGCTCTGATGAACAACCGCATAAGGATGGCGTCGTCATGGAGCAGATGGTCGATTGTGACTTCGAAGTAGGTGATGTACCTGCTTGCCGACGTCTTCCCATCATATGGATTAATGTGGAACGGTTTATATTTTGGTGGGAAAGGAACATCTCTCTACGTGGCAAGATACGGTTGTCGTACCCTGAGGTCCTGGCAATTTTCTCGGGCTTAAAACATGGCTCGGAGCTCCTGGACCTCTCTTCTCGCCTCCCTGGCCTCGTCTGTAGCGGTGGGGGCCGATATTTCAGGGGGATTATCGCCCGGGTTTGGTGCAGCTAAGTTCGAGTCCGCATTCGCAACGGGACCCAAGCTCGTTTGGCCGGGCATCCTTCCTTGCAGAGTGGGAAGGGCCGCTTTGATCTCATCCACAGATTTGACCAAGGCATGCAGTATGGCCTCCATAGTGTCGATGCGTTGGCGATCATTGGGACCCTCTTGGTTGCTGTCTATCATGAATATCGTCCTTATATGATGAGAGGTGGAAGGAGCGGTAGAGGACGTGCCTTCTGAGTCGTACCCTCGTACAGATAAGTCATCGGGGTATATGGGAATGTTTTCCTCTGGTTCGGACTCAGAAAGAGTGGTACCCCCAGCTTCAGAGCTTGCCTCATCTTGAGAGTTATGGACGTCCTCGGGGACGTCGAGATTTGCTGCATCTGGATTATCCTCTTGGAACACCGGATTATCGTAGATATTTGGAGGAGTGCTACCCCCAGCTCCAGTGTCTCCAAGTGTGGACGACGAATCCCCAAATATGGAAGATTTCATCTTCGAGCGGGTCCCTTGGTAAACTCCTCCTGCAATGGTGGTAGACAACCGTTTAGAAGAAAGTTTCTTGGTTATGTCGGTTGAAATTTTTGGGCTGGAGGCATTTGTTTTCTTCCCTCTCCTGCTGCCAGGAATCTTCAGGGTAGAATTACAGGAGGCGACGAGGAGCGCCTTATCTTCTGAGCTTGGGCATTGCAACCTTCGAAAGACGGACCGTCGGTCTGCTTGTACTGCCGCCTTGTTGCAGCAGCAGTTGACAATGACTTGGGTGCAGTGATATCTGTGGGAGGATTCCTTGCTCACCGAGGCCTCTTCTCTTTCCTTACATTTTTGGAGGATAACCTCACGCAAATCAGATGGGTCTGGAACGACCATGTTTGCTCCCTGGGTTTCGAGAGACTTTTGGAACCACTCTGTCGGTTTGCCGTCGGGGGCTGGACTCGAGTGGTTCTGTACAACTTCCTATCAGAGGCCCGCATAACAGTATGTGGAGCGCTCAGATGGTCAGAGGTCGGGACAGCGGACTGAGCTTGCCAAGCTCGCTCTGCCCTAGACTTCTTCACTCTAGTGCGTGAGGACACATAGTAGGAAGAGTCTAAGTGGTGCTGCAGAGAGTCAGACATATTTTCTCGGAAGCGTGAGAGATCAGGACCATAGGAGAGGCGATCGAAGACTGAGCCTGAGCCGTATGGAGCAGACAGCATCCGGCTGGAATCTACAGTCTTCATGCGGCTGGCATGGGCTTTCTTCATGCGGCTGGAAATCTCGGCCGCATGAGTTTTTTTTATGCGGCTAGAACTCTTGGCCGTATGGCTATTATGCATCTGGCTGGCAGTTTCGGCCGCATGGACATCATGCATGCGGCTGGCAATCTTGGCCGCATGAATATTCAGCCTGCGGCAAGTACCTTTGTTCGGCTTCTTTCTGAAGCACATAGAATCACCCTTTGTCCCTGTAAGTCCAGCATCGTAGTGCTTTCCTCTGCCGGACTTGGGGACAGCAGAGCCCTCTATGGCTTGAAGTGGGGCCGTATGAGAGTTGCCTTTGCCGTCTTGGGCAGCAGAGAGTACTCCGTCAAGAGCTTGGGGAGGAGCGAATGACTTCGGTCTCCACTCCTTGTGGGCCTTCTTCGTGCGGGCTCGCCGCTAGACCGGGCCAGCGCTCCCGTTGGAGAGCATTTCTTCAAACGCCTGTTGGTCGAACCGGACGACCAGCATTTGTTGAGTGGAGCCAAGTTTAGCTGCGTCTGATTGCGTCACCAACTCCTCAGCCGTGGAGAAGTTAGTCCCCAGCAGAGTCGTCATCGTGTTTGCCATTGATTATAAAATAATAGAACAATTATATCGGAGGACTGGACTTTTACTTCACAATACAAACTCGCTCATACAAAGAAAGCCTAGGGACGAAAACCTAGGTTCAGCAGTCTAAGTACAATTGTTTAGTTTAGATTTTGGAGGGTGACAATAGAGGCTCGAAAAAGCGACGACCGCTCTGCCTTACTCCTTGGACGATCAGACGTAGCCATGGCTCCGGTGAAGAAATGCTCTTGGACGTGTGGGGAGACTCCCTTTCGCCCTCTGTTGATAGATCTCTGGATACCTCTGTAGTGCTCTCTCTCTCTCTATATGTGTCTGTCTGTCTCTCCCTGTCTCTTCTGCCCTTCGCCTCTGCCTGCAAGGGAATGGCACCTTGCTATTTATAAGAATTGGGTGTGCTTATTAGGGTTTGCCAATGATTGCCTCCTTCAGAAGTCGGCGGCTAAGGATCACTTAATCTGGGCCCTTCATCTTGAATGTAATAAATTTGAGTAATCAATATGATTGCATCAAATCTCTGTAGACAATAAATGTTGATTGCCATGAATATTCATGATTTGTGATAGCCTGCCACGTGTCCCATTTGCTTGATTTGATTTGATCTGGGCAATTATGACAATCGTAACAAATCTAATTTTATTGGGATTTGTTAGCACCCATAATTCCAGGGAAGATAAGACTGCCACGTGTCTCCATTGTTGCGAAGAGCGCCACGTGTCTCAACTGAATCATCCTGACAGAGCCGCATATGAGTGGTCCTCTCAGCCGCGTAAGGATTGGAAGCCGCATAAAATGGGGCGGTCGCATGGGGATGGACAGCCGCATGGGGATGGGCAGCCGCATGAGGATGGGCAGCCGCATGGGAAGGGGTAGCCGCATGAGGATGGGTAGCCGCATAAGGATAGACAGCTGCATGCAGATAGGCGACCGCATGAGGATGGGTAGCCGCATGAGGATAGACAGCCGCATGCAGATGGGTAGCCACATGAGGATAGACAGCCGCATGTAGATGGGCAGCCCCATGGGGATAGACAGTCGCATGCAAATGGGCGGCCGCATGGGGATGCAGATGGGCAGTCGCGTAAATGCAACGGCCGCGTGGAGTGGCCTCGGTACTTGGTGGATTTTGCCAGTTTTGTAAGGAGATTTTCTCCTTTTTCCTAGGATCACGTCATTATGTCAGAGTTATTATTACGTCCTTTTGTCAGAGCTGTCATAGCTGTCAGCCGTCAGGACATTAAATGCAGCCGAATGAAGAGAAGAACTATTGAAGGCCACGTGGCTGTTTTTTCTGAGCCGCATAGAACTATCCGAGCCGCATGGACTTCTGAGCCGCATGGGGATCCTGAGCCATATGGGCGTCTGAACAGCATGGGGATCCTGAGCCGTATGGGAATCCTTCTATTAGAGCTGCATAGGTCTTTTTTTATTCTTTTCTATGCTTCTACATGCCCGAAGTTTTCCAGGCGGTGCCATCTTCAACCAGTAAAAAGAAGGGCAAGAAAACCAGATCCTGCCATACAATTTCAACCGAAGCTGAGGAGTCGGCGACCGTTGTTACCCGATCTGGGGCACAAGTCCAGTCCACTCTAGGTAATTCAGTCGAAGACCCTCATCCGACAACACTGCCTGCAACTGATGTTCCGGGGCCGTCTCAGCCTCCACCAGCGGACAGGACCAAGCCGAAGGAAACCCGCTTCGACAGGTCGCTCTGTAAGGATCGACCTCAGGGACTGGAGAGACCTTACAACTTTGACATATTAGCACAACTGGCTAATACGCCGGCAAAGTTGTCGTTATACGAGCTTCTAAGGCTCTCCAAGGATCTTCGTGTCGTATTGAATGAAGCGCTCCAAAACGCTGATGCCTATTTAGCTCAGGTCAAGCCTACAGGGGAAGACTCGTCGACAGATCTCCAGGGTAGCAACTGTGCGGATGTAATGCCCAACATCGTATTCACCCCATAAGATATGTTGATCAAGACCAACTTGCATGATCGCCCCTTGTACTACACTGGATACATAGGTGACATCATGGTGGATCGGATGCACATCGATCCTGGCTCATCAATAAGTATCATCCCAAAAAGCTTGCTTCAGCTCCTCGACATCCCTATGCACCGGCTAGCGGCGACCAACACTGCCATTAGAGGTTTCTACTCGGGAAGGAGCTATTCCCTGGGAAAGATCTGCTTGAAATGTCAGATCGGCGACCTAAAGACGGAGGTTACCTGCTACGTCATAGACGTAGATATGTCCTACAATATCCTCTTGGGGCATCTATGGATACATGACTATATGATCGTGCCATCCACACTCCACTACTGCATCAAATATGTCAGTAAGAATGGCTTCGTGAAGATAAAATTTGCCGGCATCGATCCCTTCAAAGGGTTTGAGTCTTACTATTCTTCGGAGGCTTGTCTATATGAAGAATCCAAGAAGCACATAACTGACAAACTAGAGGCCATAACAGGGTCAGAGGAACCTCTGAAGATCCATCTCCAGGCCCATAAACCAGGCAAAGTCGAACCCCTTGTCGCAACTTTGTATAAAGAAGCGCCTGGTTCCTCTGCCCCAGCTGCACAGATGGAACCGATGGTCATCCGACTCCCGAGATCCAGCCAGGAGCCAAAACCTTTCGTAGGGTCGATGGTGATCTGATTGACAAAATCCAATCAAACACAAGCGGAAGATGCGAGGCCCTCTGTGGAGCCGATGGTGATCTAATTGCCAAAATCCAATCAAAGGCAATCAGAAGATGCAAAGTCCTCTGTCGAGCCGATGGTTATCCATCTCCCCAAGATGAGCCGGCAACCAAGCGTCGTTCTGAGGCCCTTAGGCAAACCAATGCCACGAGCGGAACCCTTGGTGGTCAAGTTGCCCAAGACAGCGTCCCAACTTTCGGTAGTACAGGAGTAGCTGAAAAGGAGGCAGAACTCACGAAGTATCTTGTTGCACAGGTGGATAGTCCCTCTCCTGATGATGTAATCCCTGTACACAAAATTCCTTATTTTATCAATAAGAGGCTGCCATTGAACTATCCTGAGTGTAATAAGCTTAATCTGATGTATGCTGTGAGGCACGGTCTAGACATTAACATGCATACACAGGTAACAACCGTCCATACCATAAACCAACTTACTCCCATTAGAGGTGCCTATTTTTTGGTCCCAGGCTGAAGAGAAGGGGATCAAATGATCATCTTCGGCCAAAAAGAAGGTCCTCAACCTTTTATGCCACAAAAGTTTAATCTTGAACCCGACGCTGGAAGATTGTCGCTCTACCTGTATAGTACCCAAGCCAAGTACTTCATACAAAAGCAGGGGTACGACATGGAGACTACCCCAGGTCTCAATTACGGCAACGGCTGACGATCGTCTCTGTAGTTGTCAACCCCGACTGGAAAACCTCGGGATTATTACAACAAGTCCAGACGCGGCCTCGGTTATGTTACACCAGCAACAACACCCGAGAGCTCTGATGAGAAATGCGAGTAGCATTCTCACACATCCGAATCGCCTACATATGATTCCGATGATAGCATTAGGGATATATTCAGACAGACATTGTCTGTCAACATGGCATCCGCTGACATTGAAGAGAAAGACGAAGATCTACTTGAACCTCTTGGATTGGAGCCATGGACCCAACAACTGGATGCACAATAGGAGAAGTGCTTCGAACAACGAGACCCTCCCACTGAAGACGAAGTCATGCAAGTTGACCTTGGCAATGAATCCTCCCTAAAGCAAATCTTTGTCAGTAATAGCCTGACGGACGACGAGCGGGAGTCGCTGCTACAACTCGTCAGAGAATATATCGACGTTTTAGCTTGGAGCTATGAAGACATGCCAGGGCTAAATCCCGAGATTGTACTTCATAAGCTCAATATTCATCCAGACGTAAAACCAGTCAAACAACAGCAACGGTGGTTCCGTCCAGACATCATGAACTCCATCGAAGCAAAAATAAATAAGCTTATAGCTAGCGATTTCATCCGCGAGGAGCAGCACCCAGACTGGGTAGCTAATATAGTACCAGTCGTTAAAAAGAATAAAAAAAATCCAAATCTATATCGATTTCTGCAATCTGAATGCGGCATATCCTATGGATGAATTCCCTCTTCCCATCACCGACATAATGATCGATAATACGTGTGGCTTCGAGCGCATGTCCTTTATGGATGGATTTCCAGGGTACAACTAAAACAAAATGTCTCCTGAGGATGAGAAGCATACGTCATTTCGAACACCGATCGGCGTGTATTGTTACAAAGTTATACCCTTCGACCTAAAGAACGTCGGTGCTATATATCAACGAGCTATGAGTGTCATCTTTAGAGATCACTTGCGCAAGACGATGGAGTGCTACGTTGACGACATCGTCGTCAAAAGCCACTCTAAAGATGATCACTTACAAGATTTAAGGACAGTGTTAGATCTCATGCAAGTGCATAATCTGAATATGAACCCCACCAAGTCCTTCCTAGGCATGTCCAACGGGAAATTCTTGGGCTTTGTTATTACTTCCCGGGGTATTCACATAGATCCCGACAAAACAAAAGCAATCATGGAGATGAGTCCACCGAGGAACCTCCGTGAACTCCGTAGCCTTCAGAAAAGACTAGCCTATATCAGGAGGTTTATATCTAACCTCTCAGGGCGATGTCAAGCCTTCAAATAACTTATGAAGAAAGGTGTCTCTTTCGTATGGAATGAGGAATGTTAATGTGCCTTTGATGACATTAAAGAATACCTCTCGAATTCGCCGATTCTGGTAGCCCCAGTCATCGAAAAACCCTTCCTGCTCTATGTACGGGCGTTGGAACACTCCTTCGACGCCTTGCTAGCACAGAATAATGATGCAGGGCATGAACAAGCCATCTACTATCTCATCCGAATAATGGTAGGGCCGAAGCATAGGTACACCACCGTGGAGAAGGAATGCCTTGCCCTGGTGTTCGTCATTCAGAAAACATGACACTATGTGTCATGGCAAACCATCCATGTTGTCTGACGAGTTAATCCCTTCAGCGTTCTCATGACCAAGCCAGGCGCACTCAGTTCTCGTCTAGCCACCTGGACGATACTGTTATCCCCTACGATATAGTTTTTGTTCCACAGAAGGCTGTCAAAGGTCAAGCCTTGGCCGACTTCTTAGCAGCCCATCCAGGCTTAGAAACAGCCAGAATCTATGAAAAAATCCCAGACAAAGTCGTTAACTCAAACATGACTTCACATGATGATGTTTGTAGAATGTTCTTCGACGGTGCTTCAAGAACGGGGCCTCAAGGTAATATCGTCGCTGGAGTCGGGATAGTATTAATTTCTCCCTCTGGATTGGTGGTCAACCGGACATACTTTCTCACCGAACCCTGTTCAAATAATGTAGCCGATTATAACGCTTTGGTTATCGAGCTCCGACTCACAAAAGAAGTGGGAGTCGAATACCTAGAAGCATACGGCGACTCATAGTTGATTGTTAATTAAATCCGAGGTTCATACGAGGTTCGCAACGCGAACCTAATTTCTTATCATCAGATAGCAATTGCCATCATTACAACCTTGGAAGGGTTCTTTATAGAGCATATTCCTAGGCTCTAAAATATTAAAGTCGACGCCTTAGCAGGCCTCGTTGCTTTTTTGGCAGTTCCAAATCATGCTCATCATCTAGTCGACGTGGTAGACCAGGAGCTGGTCTGTCCCAAAAATAACATTCAACTAGTTACGAGTTACTACATCCAGATAACCAATAACATGTAAGACTGGACACTTTCGTTCATCAACTTTGCAGTCTACGGAATCCTGCCTAAGAATGTGAAAGAAGCAACTACAATCGGAAGGCGTTCTCTCAGATTCTTTTATGACATAGAAAGAAAAATGTTATATCGATGATCTTACGATGGACTACTGTTAAGATGTCTATCAAATACAGAAGGCAAAGAAGCCCTACGCAAGGCTCACGATAGCGTTTATGGGGCTCACCAACCCGGCCGGAAGTTGTAGGACCGTCTCCGTCGGATAGGCTATTACTGGTCTACGATGGTAGCAGACGCAGTCGATTATGCAAAGAAGTGTAAGGCTTGTCAGATACATGCAGACTTCATACATCTACCATCTGAGTTTTGGTACCCAACAGTGGCCTCTTGGCCATTTGAAGCATGGGGAATGAACATCGTTGGCCTAATCACCCCACCGTTGTCTAGGGGACACCGGTTTATACTTGCAATCATCGACTACTTCTCCAAGTAGGCAGAAGTTGTTCCGCTGACAGAGGTAAAGATATCAAATGTGACCAGTTTCGTAAAATATCACGTTATTTACGTTTTGGACAGCCCCGAAGGATCATTCATGACAATGGTCCGCAGTTCGCAAGCCATGCTTTCTATCGATTCTGTGACAAAAATCGAATCCAGAATGTGGTTTCAATGGCATACAACCCATCGGCTAATGGTCTGGCTAAAGATTTTAACAAGACCATAATCAAACTTCTCAAAAAGTTTGTGTCTTTAAACAAGCGTGACTGGAACAAAAAGCTGGGCAAATGCTTATGGACATACCGTACTACAATTCGGACGGCTACAAAAAAATACCATTCTCTCTGGTTTGTGGGAGTGAGACAGTTCTCCCATTAGAGACCCAGATCCCCTTACTTTACGTGGCCCTTACTTACCGATTGACGTCGGACGATAACTACCACCGACGACTACAAGAATTGGAAGCCTTAGACGAGAAGCATTTGCAAGATCAACAAAGCATCGAGTGTGGGTACACACAAAAAAGAAAAAGAAATGCTATCTTTTCTTATTGGCGTAAGGCACCACAAATCGAATACGCCTAAGAGATCCTGCGCTGAGGATCCCCGAGTACAAAAAGAATTCTAGGGAATAGGACGATAGAGATAGAGCGATAGTTGCTCCTATACTCCGTTGACACTCAGATTACAAAAGTGGAAGAAAACCTAAGAAAATTGCTAACTTTCAGCTCAGTGGCAAGAAGTACAGCAATTTGGCTCTTAATAATGCTCTTCGTTCTGTATTTTGAAGAGGTATGAGACCCCTTTTTATAGTCGTTTCCAAGCTGGAATGATGTCATGCGCCCATATGAGAAAACATACTAGTTTTCATGTGGGCATATGGTCCTGCTTTGGGCGCATAGGGTGTAGGCGCATACAAACTGCGTGATCATGGTGTTGACGTGGCCGCATGCTTCAGTGCACGACTGCTCATGGAGACTGACATGGCCGTTTACTTCGGTGCACGATTGATCGTGGGTTTGACCGAGTCGGGGGTTGTTCTGGCTTGGGCATATAGCCTGAAACGGGGTTATCCACCCCCTTCTGGAGGAGCCTAGAGTGGGCGTATGGGCGCATAGCTCACTTTGGTGACTTGGGCGTATATGACCTCACTTGTGACTTGGGCGCATATGACTTCACTGGTGACTTGGACGCATATGTCTTCACTGGTGACTTGGGCACATATGACTTCACTGGTGACTTGGGTGCATATGGCTTCACTGGTGACTTAGGCGCATATGTCTTCACTAGCTTGGGCACATGGTTGTCAAGTCTGCTGAAATTTTTATGCTTCTACAAGACCCCCTTCAAAGTTTTTGATACTTGAACAAGTTTGAAATACTTTGAAAGAAGCATGGACCGTCTTCTCGTGATGCAGTGGGCGCATAGCATAGCTCTCCCTTTAAGTGCATAGAGTTTGGCCAGTTCGTCAGAGAGATGGCTGTTTAGATCTTCCTCGAAAATCTAAACTTATAGATTCATCAGTATAGAATTTGAAGAGGTCCATCCTTCATGCGTTATCCATGTCAGCAAGTGGCAGTCGCATAATATACAAGAGACTGGATCTTCACGTGGGCGCATAAGTCGTAGTGGGCGCATAGTGCGCAGTGGACGCATAGGCGCATAGGAGTAGTGGGCGCATAGTGGTTGGCCCATGACTATAAATAGGCCTTGAAGAGAGAAAATTCATTATTCTCTTTTCTCTTAGATCTTTCAATAGTCTTTTTATCTCCTCTCTGCACGAACCATGTCTTCCAAGGCCGCCAAGACATCTGCGAAGGGCAAGGGAGCTGCGCCGAGTGGCTCTCCTCCTGCGACAGCGTCCTCGCCAGTCCAAGACCCGATCCTGGGTGAGGCTACGCCTCAAAACAAAGTCTTGAGCGTTAATTTGCGACGCTCAGACTTTTCTTCTGCCTGGGCGCATGCTTCCAAGGCAACATGCTTCTGTGAGCATTCATATGCGCCCAAAGAAGCATGCACCAACATTGTGGTGTGTTATGTGCCCACATGTTTCTATATGTTATGCGCCCACATGCTGCTGCATGTTATGCGCCCACATGCTGTTGTATGTTATGCACCCATATGCTACTGTATGTTATGCGCCCACATGCTGTTTGGGCGCATAAGATTCCCCCAGCACTTAGTTTTTCCTGTAGATTTTGAGTCTGACTTTCTCTTCTGTCCTTGCAGTTAACATGTGTGTCCCGGAACTTGGTGGAATCCCTTTCGACTCTGCTTGCCAATTCCTTGGCACAAGCCTCATAACCAATATGGTCAGCAATGTTTAGGCCAAGATCAGTCATGACTAGCCTATGGAACGGACGATCGCTATACTTGAACAGTTTCTGAAGCAGATGATTAACGACGAGAAGTTCTTGTTTGGGGGGTACGTCGTTTGAAGAAGCGGTACTTCCTGTTCGGTGATAGTGTAGGATTCGAGGATGACGAGACGATATGTTTGGAAGACCTCTGGTAGTTAAGTTAAATAACCAAAGAATATGGTTGCCATCGATGAAGCGACAATACCCTCTGTCAACGTTTACTGATCTGGCTGTACAAAGGCAGATAAAATGGGACCTGACCCCTGAACTGCATGGGGTTGTTTCTGGCAGGATCCAATTCAGCTTTGGTGACCGAAAGAAGGACATGTTCAAGTGTGTCAAGGGTTCCACGTCTAACTCCATAAGGGGGCTGCAACCTGGTGTCATAATGAACGATGTCCCGAATGATCTTCACCCCTACGCTGCTGAGACTCTCTCCAACTTGATGTTGTCAAAGAAGGAGTCATATCCGGAAGGAAAGCTACGGATGGAAGGATGGATACATTTTATCCCATTCTGGAGTGACCTTACTGGATGGGCACTCTCGACTTACGAAGCCACCCTAAAAGTTGTCGGTCTTCTTTATGCCGTTAGAGCCTCCCAATATGGCATTAAGGTTAACTGGCTAATGTTTATCTCCTTGGCTTAGTTATATAACCATCACACGTGCACCTTCTTCACTCCGGGTTGGGAGACGGGTTTCGCTCTTTATGAGATGCAGGCGATATCCAAACTTCTCTACGGGACAGAGCTATACGCAGAATACGTCCCCTGTGACGTAGAGCTCTAGATTTGGAAAGAAAGAACTACGAGATGATGGAGGTATACAAAGAGTTACTTTGTCACTTTTTTATTTGTCACCAGATTATGAAGAAGGGTAATACCGAGGGGTCCCTTCCCCATACGAGGGCCTGGACTAACTACGTCTTCACCAGAGAAGAAGGGGACGGCTCAGTCTCATTCTCGTCTCGCAAGCCCTTGACGAGCTCTGAGATAGAGCAGTTGATGGCAGATCACGAAGCTGTAGATGCCGAAGATAGTAATGATCCTGAGGGGAACTTTCTGGTTTATCATTTCTTCAGGCAGGTCGAGTTCAAGCTGTCAGAAAAGGCGATGCTAGCCGCTTTTCTGATGATATGGCTTCGTGATTGCGTAGTCTCTGGTGGTTCAGGCTCTATTGAAAGGATAAGCTGGGGTATGATACTTTCGTCTGTAAAGCTGGCCTTTGGATGCCAACTTGCTCTGCTTCCATCGATGGTCTGCGCCATCCAACGAGGTTTGCGACACTTTGTTGTGAACGCGATAACACCCGATGGCAGAAAGGACTTTACTAGGACTGAGTTTCCCTTTCATTATCTGATGGGATGGCTGGTGCTACATTGTCCCAGATTGATGAATGCCGGGATGATGGCAGACTCTTTGACGGGAGATGCCTTTTTTTGAAGATTCAGAGATATGGACTGGACCGTTACAGTGGTGCCTGTTTGCAGGAAGGCTTTGAGTTTTTTACAGAACTATAAATTCTTCAGAGTCTTGCCTCCGTCTAGTAGTGTCCATGCAGGAGACACCCTAGTAGATGAGGGAGCACTCACTACTAGCCTTCCTATTGGGGTATTTCGTTCGCTTCAGTCCATCAGGCCTTTTCATCTGGTATTCAGGAATATGAATCACACTTTCCTGGAACCTTATTTATCGAGTCACTTTGTACGACAATTTGGCTACAGCCAGCTTCTCTTAGGCAATCCCAGCCCTCATCTACAATCGATAGGGAGTCTGATCGATGGGGCACGTGCATGGGACTATTATAATGCTGGATGTACGGGAGCAGTTTTTACCCTGCCCGAAGATAAGCCTGACACCCACATGCTCTTTGTTGCTGCCAAGTTCTATCTTCAGGTCAATACCCTTCATTCTCGGTATAATCATGAGCAGAGTTTAATATCGGGGACTAGGTTTTCCCCTACTCTTGCTAATATAGGACGAGTACGTGCAATAGGGAGTTACATAAATGAGGGCACCGTACCCACAGTTGAACCGGCTGTAGCGCCGTAGCAAAGAGTTGTCCTTGAGGAGCCTATTGTTGCAGTGCCTCGGAAAGAGGATATTGAAGGACCTCTTCCTGACATTCCTCATAAGAGGAAAGCTTCCACCGAACTGGTTCCACGACCCAAAAGGAAGAAGTTTATTATTTCCCAGGGGAGAAAGAAGGTCACGGACGTGAGTGCCGACTCGCTTCCTCCCAGAAGATCTTCTCGGCAGACGGCGTCGCAGGCTGTTACCATTCGGGAGGTAGATCCCTTCCTAGACTCCATAGTCATTTTGGTCAAACCGTTAGGAGTTTTCTCACCATTGCGTTTGTCCTTTGCACAGGACGTTGAAGTTACGACTGCGGCAGGTGCTTCTTTGATTGAAAAGGTAGACATAATAATAGTGTCCCCTGCTCATCCTTAACCGATGGATGAGGGCGGACCTTCTTCAGTTGTAAGGCTTAAGCAAAGAGATGATCAGGGTGAAGGCCCCGACCACGACGGCGATCAGAAAATCAGTCCCTTTTATGACATTTCTTTGGGGGATATGTCTACGATAGGAGCTATGATGAAAGAGTTGGATGAAAATCAAGTCCAATCAGCTCACCCTCCTCTGGGTATGTCATTCTTGCACTTTTCTTCGGATGAGATTTTTCGACTTTAATTTTTAGTGCAACTTGTGAGGCTGACCACGATTATATGTTCCCTTGTAGACAAGAAGAAAGAATCGCTCATAAAGATAACCCCAGGCATTGGGGGAGAAACAGAGGTTGTCCCCGGCTCTTCTAAATTTGCTGGTGCGGAAGGATCCGTTAGTGAGCCGACATCGGCTGTAGAAGGAGAGGTTGAACAGCCTACTGAGGGGACTGTTGCTGAATCTGCTCCCGGTCCAGCTGGGACTGTGGAAGATACCCGGCCTGATGCTGCTCGAGGACTTGATATTGTTCTTCTTGAACATCCTGGGCTTGCTCTTGGTTTCCCAGAAGCCAAGACCGATGACTTAGCCCAAGTTGGCGCTAAGCATGCCGAAGGTACGAAATTACAACTCTTTCGTACTCCCCTTTTTTGGTTACTGATGTATATATTTTTTTGCCAGGTTCGGCTTCTTGTCAGGCATCTCTTCCTGGAACGGAAGTAACTCATCAAGCATCCTCCCCGACGACTTCTACTGAAGGCGATGAGATAGCCCAGGAAGTCGTCAAAGCTTTTTATTCTGTGCTAAAAGCAAAGTTTCCTGGAGTTCTGAATCGAAACACCGCCTTTGGCCCTATGAAGGCTGTTGCTGAATACCTAATGGCGGCCCTTGAGAGAATTGTCGGCTATGAAGAGCGGGCTAATGCTCTAAGGAAGGTTCTGAATGATCTGGAGGGTCAGGTGGCTAAATTCCAAGATGCCAAACAATGGAGCCCAACGTCGCTGTTCCGTGCAGAAGACGAGGCTCTGATCGCGGCTCTCGCAGAGGAGTAGGCTACTTTCCAGGCAAGGAAGGATGCCCTCGTTCAAGAGATCACCAAATTGGCTGATCAGTATGGACAGTTCAACGCTGCAAGTGAGGCACGTGCTGTTTCGAAGAATAAGCTGGCTGTGTAGATTACTGAGAAATATAATCACATTGCACAGATCCAAAGCGATATTGCTCAACTGGAGGCCAGCTTGAGGACAGCGACGTCTGAACAGGAGGACTATTTGGCTCAGGCTGCTATGACCACCATAACTTTCGACTACTTAAAAGAACAGCTGGTGAAGTTGGAGAAAGAGCACATGAAGCTGATCCCCTTCCTGGATGAAGCTGCTCGTCAAGAATTGGCGCACCGCCGAGCTACCACGAAGTCCGAAGCCGAAATCGCGGCTCTAGGGGATAATATCAATCGATTGTGCATCCCTTAGATTTTTGTTTGTAACTGTTTCTCTTTTAGCCGTCAAGGCTCTTATATCTTTTTCTCCGTCTTTTGATAGACGTTTAAAGAATAAAGAATCTTTTGGCTTTCAAAATTCATGAATGTAGTTTTGTGAAATATCAGAACTAGAGGTAATGTGGACGTAGTAAGGATATTTCTGGTGGGCATTCCGCTAGGGAATTTAATATGGACTTATTATCCGTTTTATATTCAGGGTTCTTGAATATAGATAATAAGTTGAAAGAAGATGCTAATAGAGGTAATATGGACGTAATAGCATAGGATGTTCTATATCTGACCAGAGGTGATATGGACGTGGAAAGATATATAATATTAGGTAGGAGTGGATAATTCAGAGGTAATATGGACATGATTATCCTTGATGAATACTTTGCTCAGAGGTTATATGGGCGTGGCAAAACTTTTCTTAATTATTCCACTGGGGAAATAATTATCGGAAAACAATTCATAGGTAATAGGGACGTGACTTATTTTGGTCGAATCGAGTTTGGACAGAGACAAAAAACGAAAATGATTCCACTGGGGAAATCTTTTTAGAGGACCTATTATTCAAGACTCTTGAATACGGATAATAGTTAGATAATTATTTTGAATCATATAATCATTGTACTGTACATTTACATGACTGGACATATGTGAAAAGGTTACACATAATATTTCTTCAGGAACTTGTCATTGATAGGCATCATGAGAGAGTCACCATCAGGCTTGGTTAGTCGGTACACACCGTTAGAATACACTGACTCTATAATGAAAGGACCTTCCCATTTAGGCTGGAATTTTCCTTTCATCTTGTACGTCATGACCATTGGTCTTCTCATTGCTAAGACTAGATCACCAACTTAGAAGATTATTTTCTTCACCTTTTTATTGAAGGCTCTGGAAAGACGTGCTTGGTATAGCTAAATGCGCTGCTGAGCTAACAAGCATTTTTTGTCTAGCGCTTCGAGCTCCTGAAGTCGCAGACGGTAGCTTTCTTTGACAGTCAACTCACTGGCTAAGGCTACTCGAAGAGAAGGAATCTAGATTTCTAGGGGAAGAACTGCTTCGCTCCCATAAACCAGAGAGAATTACGTATTGCCTGTTGGAGTCCAGACTGTTGTACGATAAGCCCAGAGACATTCGTCGAGCCTCTTATTCCAATCGGGCTTATTTGAAGACACAAACTTTTTAAGAAGTTTAATGATGGTTTTATTGAAGGCTTCTGCTAACCCATTAGATGCTGGATTATAGGCAGTAGAGGCTATATTCTGGATTCGATTCCTATCGCAGAATCGATGGAATACATGGCTTGCGAATTGTGGACCATTATCATGGATGATCCTGCAAGGTAGGCCGAAGCGATAGATAACGTGATGTTTGATGAAATTGATCACGTTCGACGTCTTCACTTCGGTGAGCGGTATAGCTTCCGTCCATTTGGAAATGTAATCAGTTATAGCTAGGATGAACCGATGTCCTCTGGAAGATGACGAACTGATTGGGACTATGACATCCATCCCCCAGGCTTCAAAGGGCCAAGATACTATCGTCGGGTGTACAAACTCCGAAGGTTGGTGAATGAAGTCGGTATAGAACTGACAAGTCCTACACTTCTTTGTATATTCAACAGCATTTGCTATCATCGTGGGCCAATAATAACCCATTCGTCTCAGCGATCTTATAATTTGGGGCCTGGTTGATGTGCACCACAAACTCCGTCGTGAGCCTCCCGGAGTGTATATTTGGCTTATGTGTCTGATAAACATCGTAATAGTAGCCCGTCGTAAGAGCGTCGATACAACATCTTGGTAGCTATGTCGTAGTAAAATTTGAGGAATCGTCTTTAGATAGATACTGCTTCTTTTGGGTCCTCATGGAGGATTCCATAGATGGCGTAGTCTATGAAAGGAAATCTTTCGTCTTTAACGTCGACGTTTGTTTCTATTTTATAACTGTGATGAATATGCAAGGCATCTTTCACAACGAATAGTTCTCGACCAGACACCATGATCGACTGCTGAATATTGGTAGGAACGGTCAGGGAAGCGGCGAGACCGGCTAAAGCATCTTCTTCTATATTCTGTAGTCGAGGCACGTGCTCGATGAAGAATCTAGTGAAAGTAGATGCCAACTCGATTGTCGCTTTGTGATAGGGGATGAGATCTTCGTGACGAACTTCATAATCCCCTCGGACCTGACTAACTATTAGCTTGGAATCGCCGTAAGCTTCTAGATAGCCAACTCCCAGTTATTTTGCCAATTGCAGGCCGATTAATAGGGAATTATATTCGGCCACGTTATTAGTGCAGGAATCCACGAGAGAATATTCACGATGTATAACCAGATGGTCGGGTCACACAAGCACGACGCCTACTCCGGCCACGATATTTCCTTTAGGTCATGTTTCTTGATGCACCGTCAAAGAACATTCACCAAATGGGGATTTCTTCAATTGCGGTGTTAGACTCCACTACTTCATCGAGGATTTCGTTGTAGAGTTTAGAAGATTCTCGTACTGAATGAGCTGCTAGAAAATCTGCTAACGCTTGACCTATTACTGTCTTCTGAGGGACGAACAATATATCATATGGAGTCAACAGCATTGCCCATATAGCTAAACGGGAATTAAGAAAACTCGGTATAGTCATGAGTATTCTGAGAGGATTGATTTTAGATATGATGTGGATAGTCTGCCCAGACACATAGTGGCATGTCTTTTGGATAGAAAATACCAGTGCAAGGCATTCCTTTTCCATAGGTGTGTATCTGTGCTCGACACCCACTATTGTACGGCTGAGGTAGTAGATTTCCTGTTCATGACCGCTTTCATTCTTCTGAGCTAATAGGGTGCCAAGGGAATGGTCCATAGTACGAACATATAGTAAGAAAGGCTTCCCCATTATTGGAGCTACCAATACTGGGGGGCTTGTGAGATACTTCTTAATGTCGTTAAATACGCGTTGACAATGTTCAGTCCAGACGAAAGATATACCTTTCTTCATGAGCTGAGTAAACGGTTGACACCTTTCAGAGAGGTTCGAAATAAATTGTCTAATGTAAGCTAGCCTTCCTTGAAGTCCGCGTAGCACTTTGAGGCTTCTTGGGGGATGCATATCGAGGATAGCTTTCACTTTCTCCGGGTCAAGATGTATACCCTGTGAAGTGATGACGAAACCATGAAATTTGGCACTGGATACTCCCAGAAAAGACTTGGTTGGATTCATCTTGAGTTGATGTGCACACATTAGTTCTAACACCGTTCTCAAGTCTTGGAGGTGGTTGCCCTTGAAACGACTTTTAACTGCGATATCTTCTACATAGCATTCTACTATTTTGTGCAGTTGATCGCAAAAAATTGTGTTCATAACTCACTGGTATGTCGCCCCTGTATTTTTCAATCCGAAGGGCATCACCGTAGAGCAGTATACCCCCAACGGTGTTCGAAAAGATGTATGTTTCTCATCGTTGGGGAACATCTTGATCTGGTTGTAGCCTGCGAACCCATCCATGAAGGACATCCACTCGAAGCTGCAAGTATTGTCGATCATTACGACGATGATCGGTAGAGGAAAATTATCTTCCGGGCATGCAGAGTTCAAATCACGATAATCGATATAGACTCGAACTTTACCATTCTTTTTCATGACTGGCATGATGTTAGCGACCCAGTCAGGGTGTTGTTCTTCGCAAATTAATCTATTTGTAATGAGCTTCTTGACTTCACTCTCGATGGCCTCCATGATATCTGGTCAAAATCGTCATTGTTGCTGCTTTACTGGCTTAGCTTTAGACGAAATATTTAGGCGATACATAACGACTTTAGGGTCCAAGCCTGGCATGTCTTCATAGCTCCATGCAAAGACATCAATATATTCTCTTATAAACTGTATAAGAGATTGTCGTTCATCGCCAGACAGAATTTTGCTGATGAAGATTGGTTTAAGAGATGATTCATCTCCTAAATTGACTTGGACGACTTCGTCTTCAGTAGGTGGTTTACGTTGTTCGAAATGTAAATCCAACCTAGTATCCATCTTTTGAGCCCATTGTTCAAGCTTGATCGATTGGACATCGTCTGCAATTTGGTCAATTGACACCATGTTGACAGACAAAGTTGCTTTGAACATGTCTCTAATGCTGGAGTCTGAATCCCAAAGGAAGGAATCAGAAGAATGAGAACAACGATCTGCTTCGACGTCTGATCTTTCAGGAGTTGTTGGAGGAGTGACATAACCTAAACCAACACCGTTTTGTTGATAATAGTTCTCGGGTTTGTCGGGAGGAGCAAAGTGACGTATTGGCAACCGTCGTCTCCGACCGTAGTTTAGCCCCTGGTCGCTTTTAATATCATATCCCATGTTCTGGATGATATTCTTGGCCTGCCAACTATATCAGAAAAGTTGCATTTTCCCAGAGTTATAATCAGCTTCGGTGTTGTGATTAGGTGAAGTAGAGTCTAGAATAAACTTTTTTTCACCAATTATTTGACCGAACATGATTAGTTCTTCACCCTTCTTTCTAGTTGGAACGATGAAGTAGTAGATATCTTCTGGCCAGAATTTTTCCCGCAGATGAGACGTCTTGACCAGCATGCAGGGGTGTGGTCCTATGCCGTTCTCTAGAGCGTATATCATATCTATATACTGGTTTACAGATTGGTAGACATCGGAGTAATTCAAAGATAAACCTTTAGAAAATACGCAAGTTCTTCTTCAGGGATAACATCATCCACTGAAGGTATATTATTATGATTATTGATATACTCATTGAGAGGATCATAATCTGGAAGATGAGCCACAGTCTTGGCCAAGTTTACCATACAAGATAACTCTTCAGGATTGGGAGGACGAACTTCAACAGGTTCCACCCGAGGTGTCTTGCAGAGAGTGATGGTCAATGGTTTAACCTTATCAGGGTTCTTCTTTTTTCACCCAGATTGTTAGAGGCTTTAGAGTACTTTTTGGGATAGTACGTCCTTTGACTCGGATAATCAGGGGACCATCACTGGAGGATGAACTCACTTCAACTCCATCGTCAGCTTTGTTGCCGTCATCCTAGGAGGGCTGAGATTGGTAAAGTATCGAATCTTCATAGTAGGCTTCAATGCCCTTAAAAAGATCGACATCGGCAAACTCCGTCTTCACGACGCCATCGCTGTTGTCGTACTTGAAGCACTGGTGAAGTGTGGAAGGAATGATCATGTTCTCGTGTATCCACGGACGTCCCAACAAGACGTTGTAGGATATATTGGCGTCAATTACATAGCAAAAAACCTTCGTTCGGAGATCACCAATCTGGGACTTGAGACGGATCTTGCCTAGCAGGTGTCTTCTTCCAGCATTAAAAGGCATGATAGTTGTATTGGTTGCAGATAGCTTGTGCAGAGGGATTCCTAGAATTTGGAGTAAACTTATAGGAATGATGCTGAGGGAGAAGCCTGGATCGATGTGCATCCGATCTACCTTAATCGTCCCGATATACCCTGTATAGTATAGAGGTCTATCATGACGATTATTTTTTAGTAGCATGTCCTCCTATGAAAAGGTGATGTTAGGCACCACTTCCATAGTATTGTGGCAGTGAGGACAGGAGACAGGGTCTTCAGCGGAGGCTTTGACTTCAACGAGATAAAAGTCGGCATGTAGTAATGCTCCACTTAAGGCCTTCCGTATTTCTTTGGAGAGTCGCAATAGATCGAACAGAGACAACCTGGCAGGTGTATTGGCCAGCTGTTCCAGTATGTCAAAGTTGTAAGGCCGATCTAAGCCTTCGGGAGTTGGCGCCTTCAGAGACTTATCAAATCGCGTCTCCTTCTGCTTGGCTTTGTCGGTAGTTGAAGGCTTCGATGGACCAGCTTCTGAACTTGTGGAGATAGCAGGAGCTTGAGAAGGTACTGTCATCTCTTGTGCAGGGTCGTAAGTTCGTAGGTAAGCCTTTCCAGATTGCGTCTCGCCAGATAGAACTTCGTAAATGGTAGAAGACACCATATGACATGATTTATATTTCTTATCCCTCTTTACTTTGAGAGATACCACCCCTGCATCATTTCTTGCACAAGTTCCGGATGGACCCACATGATCTCACCACGTTCAATTATGAGTGGCACCAAGGTTGAGTTGCGAGCTGGCGGCAGGTTTATGACTTCCATTATTGCTTTGGGGATTGGGACTACGTCGTCTGGAACTTCTATGGGAGGAAAGTCACCAAATTGAAGAGATATCATGTTAGAAGATACGATCTTGTCTTCAGCTTCAAGGTTGATTACTTGGTTGTCAATAAGTTGTTGTATCTTCTTCTTCAGGATGATGCAATCCTTGGTAGAGTGGTGCACGTACTGATGATAAAGATAATACTTGGGATCGTTGAGTTGGTTCGCCTCCGTAGGACGTCATGGTGGAGGCAACGTCAGTTTATTACCCTTTGTCAATGTGTGAAAAATGATAATAACATCGTCTTCATCAAAGGAGAAAGTCCCCTTAGGTTTGTCAGAGGCACCCTGAGAATTGGAAGCTCCCTCGGAAGTGTCGATCTTCAAGACTTCTTTCCCTTTACTCCCACGGACAGGGATAGTTTAAGGGTGCTTGCCTTTGTCTTCAGATTTGGGTGTTTTCAACCCCAGTAATTCCAGATTAAGGACGCCATTTTCAGCAGCATCAGCGACCCCAATGAAAGTGGGCCATGTATCATACTTATGTATACCCAGACAAAACTTCCCTGTAGGAAGGAAGTTATGTCAATAAGTATCCATAAGTTCTGAGTCTGGTATACGGAAGGGCATCTTCAATGCTAGTCGCCTGAAGCGTTCGATGTAAGCATTGACAGACTCAGTCCTCCTTTGCTTGGTCTCGATGAGGGTGGACATACTAACATGTATGCCACTCTCGTAAAACCTGTTGAGGAATAACCTCTCCAAGTCTTTAAAAGAATTGATACAACCTTCAGGCAGACTATAGAACCATTCAAAAGCTACCCCTACAATGTGCTAATAAACAGCTTTGACAAGAACGGATCGTTCCTGGGTAAGTATAGAGTCTGCGTGTTGAAGTATGTCATGTGTTGACGAAAAGAAGTCATCCCGTCAAATAAATTTAGCGTCAACAGCTTGTAGTTAGGAGGGAAAGTAGTATTCTTCCATTCAGGAGGATAGGGTTGAGATATCCCCATTTTTTGAATCTCGTCTTTATGTGAGATGGTATCGAGACGGGCAACAAACGAATCAATTGCATTATGTTGATTGAGCAGGTGTTGAGAAACGACTGCTGTACGGTTGTCAAGCATTGTTGGTGAAGGACCGCCCCCAGTATTTGTAAGATTTGGAGGAGGCACAATAGAATGATACTCTTTTTGTAGTGAAGGAGGGTTGTTGCTATGAGCCGGACTAACGTGTACTGAGATGTTTTATTGAGGTAGAGGAACAGCCCCAGCAGCTTGGACTGCTATGATACTGGTAAGCATATTAGTGATCTTGGCAAATGCTGTTTCAAGACCCTCTAGCCGTGTGTTGGTCTGATCACTGGCTTCTTCAGGTCTCTCTCCATCTGCCATGTATGTAGATAATATGCGAGGACGAACAGAGGAAACAATTGCTGATACTGTCTATCTCTGAGTTGAAGGGTCCCTCGTCTTCAGGTATGGGAGGTAGATAGTCGCCGTTAGACTCGGAGAGATCATCGTCATCTCGAAGGCTACCCCCGGTGTGAAGGTCATCTGCTTCAGACTCTGAGGGAATACTACCCCCCAGTTGAAGGATCATCACCTCTAGCTTGGGAGTCCTCGTCATCTATACGGAATCTCATCCTCGACCGAATACCCATATAGACTCCTTCAGATGTTACAGCCTGCTGGCTATCTGTTGGCAGACTTCTTCTTCTGTTCGTGAAACTGAGAGAAAAAGTTGGGTTCATGGTCCACATTCTTTGATTGGGGCTCCCGTAAGGGAGACCACATGACGCCATGTTGGATGAAACACACAGTGGCTTTTCATCATCAGAGTAATGCAGTCGTCGAAAAACGGACTACCTCTGAGGTACTCTCGTTGCTTTGGAGCAACAACAGTTGATGACAATACTGGTACACGGGTGTACACCATGAATTATTGTATCCTCTCTCGCTTTATGCTTATGATTTATCATGTCGTATAAGTCAGCGAAATGGAGTTTTACCTTAAAACTCATGTTACATGCATCGTCGAGCTTTGCATATTCGTTTGTAAGGAGAGTTGGTGCATCCGGACTTAGTTCACGTGCAGGGGTAACCCCCACACCTAAGTTCTGTTATGACCTTGAAGACAGCCCCGTGCTATACGTGTTGGGGCCTATCTTTTTTACTGTCGGCGCATAGGTCATGAAATCTGCCTTTGGGCGTATGCTTCTTAGCAGCATGCCTAAGCTTTCTCGATGTGGGCGCATAGTATGGGTCAGTTGAGCCTGGGTGCATAGCCTTGGGCGCATGACTTTGGATGCATAATCTGTCGAAGACATAAGTCTTCTGGCCAGAGTTATGTGCCCACACACCCTCTTGGACGCATAGCTTTGGGTGCATGCTTGGTGGAGCAGCGCTGTTTTCTTTCAGCTTTGCCTCCTTCGTTTGTGAACCTCGCTGAGTTTGCCAGAGTATCGAACACTTCGATTCTTGGTATCGTAGTATTTTTCTTTGCCAAGTCTCGAGCGTTGAACACTCTGTTGTTGGTTGCACAAGAGAGAAGTCGCTGGACTAGTAGAGCCCGAAATGGTATGAGCCTGCTTCATTTGTGCAGCTTCTGTGGAAGAGCCATGCGCCCATATGACAGAGTCCTTCAGTTGCATATCTGCTATGACACTGACCGGATATGCACTGCGAGCCTTCGAAAGCCAAGTCTTACGAGACTAGTTTGTCTTCGCTGATTTTGAGGGAGTAGAGTCGTCCTTCAAGAGCATCTCTTCAAATGCCTGCTGATCGAACTTCACGATCAACATCTTTAATTGCTCCCCACTTTGTCGGTATCGGATTGCGTCACCACCTTCTCGTCAGATGAAAAGGTAGTCCCCAGCAGAGTCGCCATTTTTATGGACACAAACAAAAAAGAAATGTTGTCTTTTCTTATTGGCTCAAGGCACCACAAATTGAGTACGCCTGAGAGATCCTGTGCTGAGGATCCCCGAGTACAAAAAGAATTCTGGGGAATGGGACGATGAAGATCGTGCGGCAGTTACTCTTTTACTCCGTTGACACTCCGATTACAAAAGTAGGACAAAACCTAAGAAAATTGCTAACTCTCGGCTCACTGGCAAGAAGTACAACAATTTGGCTCTTGAAAATGATCTCCGTTCTGTTTTTTGAAGAGGTATGAGTCCCTTTTATAATCGTTTCCATGCTGGAATGATGTTATGCGCCCACATGAGAAAACACACTGGTTTTCATGTGGGCGCATGGTCCTGCTTTGGGCGTATAGGGTGTAGGCGCATGCAGACTGCGTGATCGTGGGTTGATCGTGGTGTTGACGTGGCCACATGCTTCCGTACACGAATGCTCATGGAGACTGACGTGGCTGTATGCTTCGGTGCACGATTGATCTTGGTTTGACCGAGTTTGGGGTTGTTCTGGCTTGGGCTCATAGCCTGAAATAGGGTTATATACCCCCTTCTGGAGGAGCCTAGAGTGGGCGCATGGGCACATAGCTCACTTTGGTGACTTGGGCGCATATGACCTCACTGGTGACTTGGGTGCAAATGACTTCACTGGTGACTTGGGCGCACATGTCTTCACTGGTGACTTGGGCGTATATGGCTTCACTGGTGACTTGGACGTATATGTATTTCCTGGCTTGGGCGCATGGTTGTCAAGTCTGCTAAAATTTTCATGCTTCGACATCGAGCTCTATCAAGCACGCATCTCTCAGGCCTTCAATAAGAAAGTCAAGCAGAGGACATTCCAAGTAGGCAATCTCATCTTGGCCTTTCGCAGACCGATGGTCATGACTCACAAAACTGCCGACAAATTCCAGTCCAAAAGGGAGGGTCTATTCATCATCGAGACCGTATTCTCCAACGGCGCATACCGGCTCGCGAAACAGAATGGAGACTTGCTCATGATGCCCATAAACGATATATTCCTGAAGAAATATAATGTCTAAAGGACATGTTGGTACTTCCTCAAACCACCCAAATCTCCCAGACTGTCGAGTTGTGTACACCAATTACCTCTGAACTCGCACTCTATCAGCTCCAAGTGGATTCACATTGCATCCCCCTGGGTGACAAATCATGTATACTTAAATACCTCTGAACTTCCATCCTGATGCTTCACCCCGTCGGAGTTTACCAGGCTTATTGCCATCTCTGAGCAAACTTCTTGCTCCTGATTATTGTGTGTCACGTCCATATTACCTCTGATACCGATAGTCTCTTGACTTAGCACCTGAACCCGACCCGGGATAAAATTACGGTGTTAATGCCACAGAACCTATCACGTCCATATTACCTTTGTTGGGTTTTTTCACAAATCTATTACTCGCACCACCAGTACGCAAAAGGGTAATAGGTCCATCAAAAATTTATTCATGATTATCGTGTGTCACGTCCATATTACCTCTGATACCGATAGTCTCCTAGCTTAACACCTGTACCCAACCCAGGATAAAATCATGTGTTAAGACCACAGAACCTATCACATCCATATTACCTCTGTTAGGTTTTGTTTCAAATCTATTACTCACATCACCAGTGCGCAGAAGTGTAATAGGTCCACCAAAAATTATTCCTGATTATCGTGTGTCACATCCATACTACCTCTGATACCGATAGTCTCTTCGACTTAACACCTGTACCCAACCCGGGATAAAATTACGGTGTTAAGGCTACAGAACCTATCACGTCCATATTACCTCTGTTAGGTTTTGTCTCAAATCTATTACTCGCACCACCAGTGCACAAAAAGGTAATAGGTCCACCAAAAATTATTTCTGATTATCGTGTGTCACGTCCATATTACCTCTGATACTAGTCTCTTTACTTAACACTTGCACCCAACCCGGGATAAAATTACGGTGTTAAGGCCACAGAATCTATCACGTCCATATTACCTCTGTTAGATTTTGTCTCTAATCTTTTACCGTACTAACCAATACGCAAAAGGGTAATAGGTCCACAGAAGTTTTAAATCTATTACCCGCACTACCAGTACACAAAGGGATGATAGGTCCACAAATATTATTCAAATCTATTGTTCGCATTTCCAGATGCACAAAAGGGCAATAGGTCCACAAAAAGTCTCACAGTGGGATATCCTTTATCAAATCACAAATGCTGTATTAGACCCTCTAGTACAAGCACCACAATACCACAAACAAAGAATGAAGTGAATATATTCTTTTATTCAAAATCAGTTACATTCATAGGACTACATCTACGGTAGCAAAAATAAAAAAAATGGGAAATCCACTACTCATCAGCAACACATAGTTTGGTTAGTTTGGCAGCACTACGCCTTCGTCAAAAAATAGTTTTGTAGCCCTCGAAAGGAGTCATATTTTACTAGCAAACAAGGCTATTGAACCTTCGAGAAGCCACACGGAGGAGGACAAATATAGCATGCTAAAAAGCATCTACAAACTCTAACTTTCTCTCCTCCGTATTGCGGACGTCCTAGGCCCGTTCCTCCAAAAGGCCATACCTTTAAAACAACATCCCTAGTGTTGCTTTTGCCTACTTGGAGAGCCATAAAAAAAGAACTTTCACGGCGACGCCCAACCACCGTCCGACTCTCCGATGTATAAAGGTTCTTCCTACCATCTGAGAAAAGCCATTCCGAGGCATGGAGAGTTTTGAGCTGTCTGATGTGTGTATCAAATGTTACATCTTCACCATACCCAAAATTGCCGATACCGGTCCTGGGGGAATTTGCTAACCAGATCCCTATGGAAATATAAAAAAGGGAAGGGGTTAGCAGTCAGAAGAAAACAAAATGAATGAGTTTTTCTCTCTTAGTTCATGCGGCCCAGCCACAATAGAACACACGCGGCCCAGTTCAGGGGAGAGCTCATGCGGCTTGATCATGTGGAATCTATGCAGCCCAGATACAAACAGGGTACAAACCATATGTACTCTGGCACTTATGCGACCCAGTCACACAGAGCACATGCAACACATTCCACATAAAGGCCAACTGTGCACTAAAGGCATTGAAACCATGGCATAGCGACAAAATATGGTCAGACCCGCGCATAAAGCATGCGACATGGCCATATGGGTTCAAAGCATTCGTTTTCCCACTATCCTTACCGTGGATAGCTAGGAGGCTGTACGTCAAGATGAGCAGAGAATGAGTCCATAGCTATCAACGAAGAGGCAATCCCCCTTCCTTTGTTAGCAGCACCGGTTGACTTGGGGGCTTCGGGGGCCATGGCTGATCGAGAACGGAAAAGAGTATTGGAAGAGAAGAGGCTGAAAAGAGAAGAAGATAAAAAGAGAAAGCAATAGGAGTTCTCTTGCTGCCGTACGGTCTATATATTTATAGGCAACCAAGAAGTGAAAACAGATACGCCGCTTTGATTATCGTGCCAATAAAAGATAATGATGGCCCTCAGAATTCTTTCCTTTATAACCGTCACAGTAACCGAAAAGACAGCACCAAATCCAAAACCGAATCAGAGCATTAAAATGCATTAAATGCAGCAGTAACAGCTGGACGGAGTCTCTCTGCAGCTCAAGATTTCCCTGGGACCGAGATCTCCCTGCGGCTTAAAACTTTCCTGTGGCCTGAAAACTTCCTGGCGGCTTGACGCTTCTTCTCCATGCTTCTTATTCAAAGTATTCCAAATTTACAATTTGAAAACTTTGAAGGGGGTTTTGTAGAAGCATGGAAAAGATGGAGTTTATGCAGTTCATCACTCCATGCGGCCAAGCAAAACTAAGTCGTAGAAGCAGTGCTCTTGGAGACCCCATGCGGCCAAGTGAAACTAAGCCGCAGAAGCAGTGCTCCTGGAAACCCCATGCGGCCAAGCGAAACTAAGCCGCAGAAGCAGTGCCCCTGAAGACCTCATGCGGCTAAGACAACTTGAGCCACAGAAGCAAGGCTCTCGAAGGCCCCATGCGGCTAAGGAGACTCGAGCCGCAGAGGGAAGCTTCTCATAGATCCCATGCGGCCAAGTGAAACCAAGCCGCAAAAGCAAGGTTCTCAAAAATCCCATGCGGCCAAGCGGAGCCGAGCCACAGAAGCAAGGCCCCTAAGGCCGCTATGCGGCCAAAATGAGTCAGACTCTATTTTGTGGAGGGGACACATGACAATTTGACCAAGTCTCAACCACCCAGATTCGCTACAACAAAATCTCAACAATCCCCACCAACTAGCAGCCCAAGATCGAGTCTTTGTGTGCTATAACAGACACGTGGCCACGTAGCCTTTTATGCGGCCCAAAATCTGCTATTATAGGAATCACTATAAATAGTAGGGTACTATACCCATGCTAAAGGTTGGCAATCAAAGGCTGACAAATTTCTTCAAGAGCAAAGACTGCGTCTTGATAGTCCAAGGAGTAAGGCAGAGTTGATACACTTTTCCGAGCCTCCATCGTCACCCTCCAGAATCAAAAACTAAACAATTGTACTTAGATTATTTTCTAGGATTTCTTTTTAGGCTTTCTTTTGTACAAGCGAGTTTGCAATCAAATTCAGTGTCTCTGTAATACTTATCTTTGATATTTAATGGCAAACATCGAGGTCTGGATGGCTTCATAGAGGGGTAGTACACTGCCAGAGGAGGACCCAGGCTGAAGAGAACTGGAAGGTGGGTGGGCATCACAGCAGGATAGCATCAAGGGGGGAGGGAGGCAGGGCATATAGTCCAGTGTCGTAGACAAACTTGTGCAGAAAGATGGGGTCATGCCAGAAGAAGGAAGATGGGGGCCCGCTAGATCTGCGCCCAAGACAAGAGGCACAGAGGACATCTGATAAGAAATGGAGTGCCTCACCATAAACTGCGGGCGGGGGAGGGACCTGCGATCCGAGGCAGATGCGCTAAGCGCTACCGGCCAGTTGCAGAGAGGAGACGAAAAATCCGTCGGACGAGGCGATAGCGCCAAAAGGTCATCCGGGATCGCCAAGCAAGGTGCAGAGGGCACCGCTGAGGGGGGAACCAGAGAGGGAAGCACATATAGAGAGGCGACCACTAGGGCAGGTACGGGAAGAGCAAAGGCACCACTAGGGGAAGGGGCCAGCAGGACAGGCCGCGATGCCGCAAAAAGGTCGCGTATGCTACGCGAGTCAGAAGCAGGCACCAAAGCGCGCGTGCCACAAAGGGAGTCGGCCGCAGCTCCCACAAGAGCAACGCAGATGGCACCACTACCAGAGTGCACTGGAAGAAGAGAGAAGAATGTGCCACCAAATGGTTGGGCATGGGATTGCGCCAGCAGCGCACCAAGCACCTGGCATTGAGGCAAGTCAAGATCGAGACCCTAGGGAACCTCACCTACAGAGGGTGCTACACCCAAGCGTGCTCCTCCCGACAACTTCACGTGAAGGCCACCAAAGCAGGAGGGTGCGAAGATCGAGGTGGCAGGGACAGGTGAGGGGCGTTTGAACATTCAAACGGAGGCGAACAGCTGGATCACACGGGAACACCAGCCAACGCTGCTCCCAAGGAGAGGGTGGGGGCGGCAGAGGCCCACCGCCCAATCGAGCCGACCGCGGCAGCGCTGCCCACCGTCGAGAAGAAGGACGGAGGGTGGGAGCCAATAGCCGAATGCACCAGAGAGAGCAGATTCGGTGAGGAGGGAGAAGCAGGCCGACGCCTGCCCGACGAGAAGTAGGGGAGGTGGAAGATCCAGCGGTACGGGATCTGGAAGAGCAGGAGACGAGGTGGACGAAGGAGCACCTGGAGCTGAGTTAGAAGGCAGCCCGAGAAGCGCCAGAAGGTCAGGAGGCCAGGGATGCTGCCGTCGCAGGAGCCGAGGAGCCGGAGACATGAAAAAGTGGAGGGAGGAGGACGGGAAAGAGGGGCTAGGCGAGGGAAAGGCCCCTCGGGGAGCAGGAGCCCAGGAGCATAATTATATATATATATATATATATATATATATATATATATATATATATATATATATATATATATATATATATATATATATATGGAAGCGGATCAAAAGCCCCCCTTAGAAAATCCCTTAAAAATCCCCTCACTCTCAACCGTCCATTTAATGTTAATATTAATGTTAATGTTAATATTAATGTTAATATTAATGTTAAATACTAAAATTAACATTAAACTTAACATTAAAATTAATATTAACAAATTAATATTAACATTAACATTAATATAAAAATAAAAATAAAAATTAATATTAACATTAACATTAATATTAACATTAACATTAATATTAATATTAACATTAATATTAATATTAACATTAACATTAATATTAACATTAACATTAAATGGACGGCTGAGAGTGAGGGAGTTTTTAGGGGTTTTTCTAAGGGGAGCTTTTGATCCGCTCCCTTATATATATATATATATATATATATATATATATATATATATATATATATATATATATATATATATATATATATATATATATATAGCAAATAAACGATGCAATTTCCTTTGGAGGTTACTAGTTTGAGCAACGACGGTGCCATTTAATTTTTCTTTGGGAGAATGAAATGGAGTGGTGGTGGGTGCTGTGTAGGTGCGATATGTTGGAGGCAGGAGCGGTGCGGTGCGATATGGTTGGTTTCCATCTACGGTTGCGCCTGCGTGAGGCCTTCGGACGTAAGTGGTGCCTTCGGACCATATATATATATATATATATATATATATATATATATGTATATATATATATATATATATATATATATATGAGAAATGGTTCATAGGCTCATATAAGACTCATATTCTTATATGAGTCATCCCATGTGGCTTTCATGTGGACGAATAAAAATATAATGACTTGGAAGAGAAAATTTAAATAGATAGAAATAAAATATCTCATAAAAGATTCGATAAATAATAACTTACCATATCTTTGCCTACCAAATATGTTTGCCTAGAAATTTAAATAAATAGAAATAAAAGATCACATAAAAGAAAATTTTTCTTTTTTCATTTCATTGACCAATAAAAATATAGTGATTTGAAGAGAAAATTTAAATAGATGAAAATAAAAGATCTTATAAAAGATTTGATAAATAATAACTTACCATGTCATTGCTTGAGAACTTACCAAATATGTTTGTATAGGAATTTAAATAAGAATAATGTCATTTGTCCCTCTGTTAATGCTAATATTAATATTAATATTTAAATTAATATATGTTAATGTTAACATTAACATTAAAATTAATATGAATGTTATTATTAAAATAAAAATTAATATTAACATTAATATTAAAAGTAAAAGTAAAATTAAATTAATATTAACAATAATTTAACATTAACATTAATATTAACATTAATATTAATATTAACATTAATATTAACATTAAAATTAACATTATGGGATCTTTTATTTCTATCTATTTAAATTTTTAGGAAAATATATTTGTTAAGTTCCTACCCAAAGATATGGCAAGTTATTATTTATCAAATCTTTTATTTCTATCTATTTTTTAAAAATTCCAAGTCATTATATTTTTATTGGTCCACATGAAAGCAACGTGGAATGACTCATATAATAGTATGAGCCTATGGCTCATATCTCATCTTTCCATATATATATATATATATATATATATATATATATATATATATATATATATATATATATATATGGAAAAAAAAATATATATATATATATATATGGAAAGATGAGATATGTATATATATGGAAAATATATATATATATATATATATATATATATATATATATATATATATATATATATATATATATATACATATATATATATATATGGAAAGATGAGATATGAGCCATAGGCTCATAATATTATATGAGTCATTCCACGTTGCTTTCATGTGGACCAATATATATATATATATATATATATATATATATATATATATATATATATATATATATATATACAAGGCTGTAACATCACTGACAACATTCTTCTTGCTCAAAAGATGATCACATGTATGAAGTTCCCGTCCAGAGGGGGGAACGTTGCCATCAAACTGGACATGGAAAAGTCATACGACCGCCTGGACAGGCAATTCATGATCTGGGTCTTCAGGGCTTTCGGCTCTTTCGAATCTTGGATTGACATCATTTTCAGATCTATCAACAATACTTGGTTTTCCATCGTCATCAATTGCCAGGCTGCGGGCTTCTTCCGATCTACTCGTAGGGTTAGACGGGGGACCCCCTCTCTTCCACCATTTTTATCATTGCGGCAGAGGCTCTCAACAGAAGCCTCAATAGCATATCCAGAATGTTCGGTTTCCACCACTTTCACACCACCACTGACTGTCCTCTTATCACCCACCTGGCGTACGCTGATGACATCCTTATTTTCTCCTTTGGAGACTTCGGATCGATCGAAGTGGTTTTATGTACGCTCGCGAGATACTCTAGATGCTCCGGACAGCGCGTCAATAACAATAAGAGCGTCATCTATACCCATCACAAAGCTGACAGAACTCGCTCTGCAGTGCTTTCCGATATGACCTCGTTCGCCTAGGCCTACCCGCCTTTCCTTTACTTTGGCTGCCCGCTAGTGTACGGAAGGTTTAACTCGGGTATATACGACCGCCTTGTTGACAAGATCCGTAAACTGATCGCGGGATGGCACAACATCACATTATCTCCACGGGCAAGATGATCCTTATCAAATATGTCCTTTCCTCCATCCCGTTATACACCCTGGCCATCTGCTCCCCTACCAAGAAGGTCCTCCACTAGCTCGAATCTCTCTTTGCCAAGTTCTTCTGGGGTCAACGCGACGGCAAGGACAAACACCACTGGGCCAGTTGGGATACCATGGCCAAACCTACTGAAAAAGGAGGTATGGAATTCAACAGACTCGTCCACATCATCGACGTCTGCTCCATGAAGTTGTGGAAGTTACGAACGGAGAGCTCACTATGGACGAGGTTCATGAGAGCTAGATACTCCAGATTCTCTCATCTGTCGGAGGCTCTCACTAACAACAGATTTTCGGCGTCGTGACGTCGCATAATTTGTGGACGCAACCTCGCAGAACCTTTAATCTGTCTGCAGTTGGACGACGGACGCTCATCAGCCTGTCTGGAACGGTGGTTAGGAGAAGACATCATCCAGCCCAACGCTCGAACTCCGCTTGGGTGCGAAATTAGGGATCTTTGGGTGGGCGGTTCTGGATGGAATTGGAGGAGGGTCAGAGATTGGCTTGGTCAGCTGGCAGGCGACGGTTTTCTTGCAGCTAACTTGCGGGTCACCGACATACCCGACTCGTGGAAATGGTCCCCTAATCCGAGTGGGACTTTCACGCTGGCTTCCGTCAGAATTGTGGCTAGAGGTAGTGGCGTTCCATATCCCACTTGTGCTACGTTTTGGCAGTCTTGCATACCCATCAAATGATCTTTCCTTATATGGCGCGCATTACGCCGGAAGCTACCAACGGATGACTCTATCAAATCTATCGGATTCAACCTCGCGTCCAAATGCCACTGCTGCATGGAACACAAATCAGAATCGACAGAGCAAGTCCTGCTTTCTGGGGAGTTAGCGACTCAGATTTGGCTCAATCTTCACAATAGACTAAGTCTTGCCCTCCCGACTGGGGACTTCCACGATCTCCTAGCCAGCTGGAGCCGCTCCCACGGACATCAGATCGTAGTAGCCGCTGGAATTTGGGTTTTATGAAAGAACATGAACAAATTTAGTTTTGAAGGCCGCCAACTCCCCCCCCCCCCCCCCCCCCCCCCTCCCACAATTATTCAAAGAGGTTATCAGACAAATTCTTAAAGATAGGAGGCGCTGCTCTCACGCTTCCAACACTTTTTGGGAGGCCCTTGTTTAGGTCTTCTTCCAGGTCTCTCGCGCTTCCCATGTCGGATGTCGTAGAGATCCGGTTCCATTTTGTGCGCGTCTCGTGCTGTTTGTTTTCCTTTCCTTTGGTCGCGCTGTGCGCGCTTACTTGTATAGGCTTCGACATTTTGCGCATATTCCTTCAATAAAGTTTCGGTTCCATAAAATATATATATATTTTATTTATTTTATTTTTTTGAGATGCCGTGTGGTACCTAGAAGACGGGGGCCGTGTGGTGTGATCCTAATAAATAAACGAACCATTTGTCGGCCTGGGAGGCACGCCCAAATGGCTTCATTCAAGCTGCTGTTGTCCAATATATGTGTATGTACGTGAGAAATGAAGATGGAAGAGCTTCATTGATACGTCACGTACGTTAGGATTTATTTCCCCAAACTAAACGTTGAGCTCAGTCATGGGCACATGTTCGTCCTTCGTTGATACGTCAAGTTGGGATGGAGAGGTTGGTTTCCTACTACAGCTGATAGATAATCTATATATGTTCTTCCTTTAAATGATAATTGTAGACTCTTCTTCTGATTCATCTCCCTTCTCACAACATGAAGATTTCCGACAAGGACGACGTCTCGGAGAAGAAATGGGGATTCGCTCTCGCTGTCTGCTATCTTCTGATCTTTGTCTTTCTCCTCTTGATCTCCTTCAATATGGGCCTCCTTAACTCCATCTTCTCCATCGTCCCGGCCAGGTTCTCCCCGAGTGCTTCCGTCTTTGTAGAGTCCCAGTTCAACCGTCCCTCGCCCGACGTCCTCTCGGTTCCCCGGTTGGCCTATTTGGTCTCTGGATCAAAGGGCGATCTCGACCGGCTGTGGAGGACGTTACGTGCATTGTACCATCCGTGGAACGTCTACGTGGTTCACTTGGACTTGGAATCCCCGGTGGCCGAGAGACTGGAGCTTGCTGCGCGGGTAGCCAACGATCCAGTGTTCGCCAAGGTCGGGAACGTGCACATTATAGTCAAGGCAAACATGGTCACGTATCGAGGCCCTACCATGGTTTCTACCACTCTGCATGCTTGTGCGATTCTTCTCAAGAAGAGAAAGGATTGGGATTGGTTTATAAACCTCAGCGCGTCGGATTATCCACTTGTTACTCAGGATGGTAAATGTTCATACACATAACATTTGGTTATAGACATACTATACACTCTTTTTTCTGTATTATTGATTCAAGAGTTTTGCTGGTGTAGACATACTATACATTTTTTCTGGCTTGCCGAGGAATCTCAACTTCATTGAGCACACAAGTAAATTGGGATGGAAGGAGTGAGTACATTTTTTGAGAAATTTTTATATGTGCGTTCATTGGCATGGATCTTCAAGAGTGTTTGTGTTTGACTAGGTCCAAGAGAGGGAAACCGATGATTATAGATCCTGGATTTTACATGAAAAACAAATCCGACGTTTTCTGGTTGACTCAGAAAAGAGATCTGCCTACTGCATTTAAGCTTTTTACAGGTGACTCCTCCATCCATCTTGATGTAACATTTTGATTATGAACAGAGCATCGTAAAATTAACTTGCTGTGCCACAGCAGTAGTAGTCCGTCCGAGGATAGTGTATGCCAACTTATTGACCATTAGTAAGTTACATGGATGCCTGCCTAATACTTGCTATCCCTTCTGCCAAATGGTGAGTTCTCAAATGAAGTTGACCAAACCAGCAAGTAAATGTGTTGGATCGGTTTCATTTCGCGAAAGATTAGACCGAGTCCACGAGAAGCATCACCAACCATATATCATTTGAAATATCATGCCCTTTTGACCTGTAATTCCTGGCCTCTGCACATTTGGTTTGGTGGAATCACATAATTGTTTTATCACCCAGCAGTCCCCTTTTTGGATAGAACCTTCTTCATCCTACTGGTAATAAATATACAATTGATTCATGCTATTTGGTTCCAAAATTTATTTGGTGATGCCATCTCCTATTATATGACATCTGACATGGCAAGTGACATGACAGCTGATATATTATGTTTTAACCCAAAAAATTTATTGTTAATGTTAATGGTAATACTAATTTAAATTTAATGTTAATATTAATTTTAATGTTAATGTTAAAATTAGTGTTAATGTTAATTAATGTTAATGTTAATATTCATGTTAATTTGATATTAATATTAATTTTAATGTTAATGTTAATGTTAATGCTAATTAATGTTAATGTAATTTTAATGTTAATGTTAATTTTAATGTTAATGTTAATGTTAATTTTAATATTAATGTTCATGTTAATTTGATATTAATATTAATTTTATTATTACTTTTAATGTTTAGTTTTGTTATGTCAATTGTTATGTCATCAGCCATATCATATGTCATATAATGGGAGATGGTATCACCCAAATTTTTGGAGAGTCAAATAGCATTTTTGTTGATTCTATGTACTAGAAAGAGTCGCTCTTATAGGGGATAAAAAATCTTTAATCAACCAGATCATAACCGGCCGTATATAGAATATTTAGATAATCGCTTTCATTTCGTTGCTAAAACTTGAAATAATCGACAGACAAAAAAAACAAGATAAAAGAGTCGAACCAAGACAACTTTGTCCCGGATAGAAAATTTATGCATGCTCGTCCTATCTATCTATACAGGCTCAGCATGGACGGCTCTGTCAAGAGAGTTTGTAGAATACTGTGTGTGGGGATGGGACAATCTACCAAGAACCGTCCTCATGTACTACGCAAACTTCATTTCCACGCCCGAGGGCTACTTCCAGACCGTCGCCTGCAACGCGCCCGAGTTCGTCAACTCCGTCGTCAACCACGACCTCCACTACATTGCATGGGACAATCCTCCGAAGCAGCATCCCCACACCCTCACCGCCGCAGACGCCTCCATGATGGTCAACAGCAACGCCCCGTTTGCCCGCAAGTTCAAGCGCGACGATCCGGTGCTCGACATGATCGACTCTCAGCTACTCAAACGGAGGAATGGTAGCTTTGTCCCAGGGGGGTGGTGCTCCGGAAGTCCAAACTGCACCAACGTTGGGGACCTGAGGACGCTGACACCTGGACCAGGGGCTCGAAGACTGGCTAGGCTAATGTATAGGATAGTCCGGTCCAGGGCATTCACTATCAACCAGTGTAGATAAATAATCTATACTGAAAAGTTAGCTTTAACGTGAATTATTATTATTATTTATTTATTTTGTCCGAGCTCTCTAGTCTAGTGGTATTAGAGCAGACATCCGGAGGGGCCGGCAAGGTTCGAGCCTCCCAATTGTGTGTGTTTGTGTGTATGATTTCAAAAAAAAACAAAAACCGTTAGGAAATTTAGAATAATTATGGTAGTTGTCATTCAGCCTTCCTAAGTAGCCTTAATAAAGATTAGAATAATTTTCTAATAATAATCTGTAAAATACGTACAACGCACGTGCATATAGACAAGTAATAATAACAAGTAAAAAAAGAAAAAAAATAAAGTGTTATGAGAGAAAGAAAAAAAAGGTAGACTTGTTGCAGAATATATATATATATATATATATATATATATATATATATATATATATATATATATATATATATATAACCAATAAATGTTTCTGACCTTTTTTTCAAATATATCCTTGCATATATTTATTAATTAAAATTATTTATTAAAGTTAATAGATGCAAATAGGTAATTATAGAATGTGTCATTTGGTCTTTCTAAATAGTCTTACATACATGTATAAAATAATATTTATAATAATATAACAATATTAATATAATAGTAAATTTAGAATAATTAAGGTAGTTGTCCCTCACCCTTCCTAAGTAGTCTTAATAAATATTAGAATAATTTTCTAATAATAATCTGTAAAATACGTACAACGCACGTGCATATAGACAAGTAATAATAACAAGTAAAAAGAAAAAGAAAAAAATAAAGTGTTATGAGAGAAAGAAAAAAAAGGTAGACTTGTTGCAGAATATATATATATATATATATATATATATATATATATATATATATATATATATATATATATATATCACCAATAAATGTTTCTGACCAACAAATATATATATATATATATATATATATATATATATATATATATATATATATATATATGTGTGTGTGTGTGTGTGTGTGTGTGTGTCAGAAACATTTTTTGGTGAAAAAATGCAATGTAAAAAAACTAATTGTAGGAAAATTGTAAAATGCGCAAAGATGTTCTTCAGGATATCTCTAATTTTATCTAACAGATGCTCCCCTTAACATTATACACATTATTACATTCGAATGAATGATCACTATTAACATTATACACATTATTACATTCGAATGAATGATCACTCCCCATAATTCCAATCTATACATTTATAGGCCTATGATGAAGTCCTCGTCATGGCAATCTGGTACACGAACTTCTGGCATGTTGACTTTGAGAGTGATTTTGTGAAAACATTTGAGATGTTTTCTGAAGACTTTATTTTGTTTATGTTAATCACGTTTTATTCTGAAGCAAGTTGGTAAAGAAGAATTTTGGTGAAATATGTTTTATCATGTTTATTGTGATAAAGCCTTCTTGAATTTGTGTTATGCAAGCATTGGTGTCCTCATAATTACTATAATTCACTGAAGTTCGCAACTCCCCTTGATATATTGAATCATTGCCATAGTCATATACATTCTCTTCTTTTTTCATGAAGTGCCAATATATCTGAATTATTGAGTGATGTTTTTGTAATTGTTTGTTTAATAGATTTCCTTGAAAAAGTTGTATTATCGTTAAGATAAACGTATCATATATGTAAACCCCCCTTACGATAATCAGATAAATAACCTGAGTTGTATAATATAAAATAAGATGAATTGTCCCTTGAATGTATTAAAATATGGGTTTATGCCATTCCAATATATACATGTAGGTGCATAGGTAATCCAGCAAGTAGGTTTATAGAAAATAATGTATCTGATCTAGTATAATAAGCCAAAAAAAAGTAATGCACCTATAACACTTAAGTAAGGTACTTCAAGACCTAAGACATTTATTTTCTTGTTTCGAAAAATATGGGTCCTAGTTAATCTTGAAGAAACTAATAACCATAGTTTTACTAAGTGGATGACAATCACTAACATTAATGTTTGTAAAAACAAAAGTTTAACTACAAACTAAGAAAAAGAAAAGTGTATAAGAGTACAATTGAATTATGGGGAAGTACAACTATAGGAATCTGATCAGAAGACGATCACTTTATCTCTTGGACTATGCGATGTCGGAGAAGAAAAACTCTTGAGCGTGCTGCTGAAGCTTGGTCAGGAGATTATGATCATTAATGATGCTTTGAAAGTTGATTTCGAACTCCTTTTATAGAGTTTTGGGATAACTGCCAAGTAGTTATCATGATTGGCGCGGTGTAAAATAAAGCTGATTACGCATTATTTGCCTCGCAATCGTCTAGTTGCGCGAACGATTAGCTTAACTGCCTGGGACACGTGACATTCTGTGAAAAAAGTGCGTTTGGTCGTAGGCAGTGTTGCATGTGCGTTCTTCGAGATTAGTGGCATGCGCGCCACGTTATCTAACTGCTTCTGGATAATGATTGATTGATTTGTGCCAATGTATAAATGGCACGATCTGTTGATTGGCGCCAACTGCGGAAAGCACTGAGAATCATGTCCGTGAGTAATCTTAACCACTTCGCACCATCGATGAATGGCACTGAGAAACAAAAGGCCGTCATTATGGCAAATCTGAAAAAAATCTTCTCGAGCGTTGCGCGCTCAGGATCGAAGAGATTTTTATCGACTGTCGTATTGTTAGTCATCCTGACTGAGAACTTAGCTTCTTAGGAAAGATTTCCATGTGGTATCCTGCGCTATTTGAAGGGGGCACTATTTGGGTTTAGGCGCGATTAGATACCGGATGCCATTTGATAGATAAGTCCTAGCGCTATCTATGAATAGTGCACTGCATTGTCTTGATATTTTTAAGCTTCTACGAGACCTCCTTCAAAGTTTTCAAATTTTAAAAAATTTAAAATTTAAAATATTTTGAATAAGAAGTATTCATGCGCGATTGGCATGCCCAGAATCTCAACTGACTCGTTGTTTCGTGCGCGATTTGCGCGGCTGTTACGTACAGACTTAAGTTAGAAATAGCCCTTTGAGAAGAAAGAGAGTTCTTTACTTAGAATTTTCTCTCTCGAACTCTCATCTTCTTCTTCTTCTCCTTTCGAGTTCACGAAGCTTTCCTCACCGCCGTCAATGGCACTAAGAAGATCCAACGCAGGGAAGGGCAAGGGCATCGTCGAAGTTTTGTCACGAGTGTCACTGCTAAGGGCGCCACAGCACGCGCCGCCGTCGGCGAGAGCTAAGGAGGCCAACCCTGCCCTTGAAGGTGAATGAATGGTCGGAGAAGACGAACAGTAGAGTCAATGCTATTCGGAAATAATGCGAACTAAAGCCATCGTTGACCACCTCTTTCAGAGTGTCGGTTAGCACTGTATTATTTCCAAAATTCGCCCTCTCTTTCAGATTGTTGGCCAAAATCATATCGCGCACTTTTTGTTCATTTAAAGTGCGCTGCGTGCTATATGTCACAATCTTGCCAATAGCGCACTGTCTTGCGCAAAACAAGAATTGTCATACTGCATGCGCAATTTTGAGAACTGTCACACTGCATGCACCATTTAGAGAATTGTCATACTGTGTGCGCCATTTAGAAACCATCACACTGTGTATTGTGACATCTACGATTTGCGCAGGGCTAAAAATCACTTAAATTTAATTTTATAAAAATAATATTTCTTGATTCTAACTCTCTTTTTTCTACAGCACCAAAAGCTGAAGTTATCGTCAAGGAAGAAGTGATGTCTCCTTTTGTCAAAGAGGAACCGGTGACTATTAAGGAAGAAATAATTCCAAAAATCAAAGTCATTGTTAAAGATGAACCGGCATCAGAAGACAGTACCACTGGGAGCTCCAATCATCCAGCTCCGATTAAGGACCTCGATTAGTTGGGGCCTTCATATGCATGATGGTTGAGAGAATGGTACCTGTCCCAACATGGCCATTCTCGATCAAATGAATAAAAGCGATTTTTTTCTTGTCTTGATGTTCTAAGATGTAGTTTGCTTTCCCTTTTTGCAAATGTAGTCCTTTACTCTTTTTTATAGGGAAAGAAACAAAGAACCTTTTATTTACTCGTTTGTTATGATTTTGTGGACTTATCCTCTTTGGCACATTTTTATTCAAAAGTAGTGTGGACACGATATTTCTTGAAAAGTAGCACTACTTATTATATCTGTTCAGAGGTCATAGACGTGACAGAGTATAATTTTGACGTGATGTTATTTTTCACACAACATTTTCAGTGACGAGTCGTCGATACAGACAATAGAATTCAGAGGTAATATGGACGTGAATTTGTATATCTGTTGATTATCCTTAAACCAATTGGGGATCAAGAATAAGATATCTTTTAAAATGGCTGGATTTCAAAAGATGATGTTGTGATGATATGTTGCGGTAGATGTTATGGATTAATATTTTGAGGATGTACTATAAGATCTGGTTAGACTCTACTGGAGATTTTTGAGGACTTATTATTTATGGGTTTATTCATGGAAGAGTGAATAAAGATAATATTTCGAAGATTTGCATATGTACAATATTTATCAGAAAATTTAAAACATACTTTCAACATGATATTTCTTCATGAATTTGCCATTGATAGACATCATAGCGATCCGACCATCCATTCCGGTCAACTGGTAAGCCCCGTTAGAGAAGACTTTGCTTATGACATAGGGACCCCCCCCATTTTGGCTCAAACTTGCCTTTGCTCATGTGTGTCATAGTCATAGGTCGTCTGACAGTAAGGACTAGCTCGCCTTTTTGAAAGGTTCGCACTTTGACTTTGCAGTTGAAAGCTTTTGGGATTCAGGCTTGATATAGCTTAATATGTTGTTGAGCTAGCCATTTCTCATCAAGTGCTTCAAGCTCTTGAAGTTGAAGACTATCATTATTTTCCACCATCAACTCGTTGGCGATAGCTATCCTTAAGGATGGAATTTAAATCTCCAACGGTAAGACAGCTTCGCATACGTACACTGGAGAGAAGGGTGTACATCCGGCCAGGGTACGTACAGTAGTATGGTATGCCCATAGGCATTCCCTAAGCTTTTTGCTCCAGTTGCATTTATTGGCAAAACAAACTTTTTGAGAAGCTTGATGATTGTTTTGTTGAATGCTTCAGCTAAATCGTTGGCTGCAGGATTATAAGCTGTAGAAGCAATGTTGTTGATCCCGTTGTCATTACAGAATCAAGTGAATGCTTGACTCACGAAGAGGTCCGTTGTCATGAATGATTCTTCGAGGAACTCCAATCGATAAATAACGTGATGCTTGTGTTAGGGTTATATACTAAAACTATCACTTTTGTATTAACTTTATTTCCTTAAATTTTGAATGAGAATCATATGGGCAAATGTTTTCATATTTTATTTGTTGCAAGTGTTAATGCAAGTGTCTGATATTCTATATTGTAGATAATATGGTGTGTGTGGTGTCACGCAGAAGATCATATATTATCAGTTCCCTATGGAATATATAAATAGTTCACAACCTAGATGGACTTGGACAATCCATTGAAAAGGTTGTAGTGTAATATGGTATTAGTCTATCTTGACTATAGGTTTATACTAATACACTTTGTGTGTATTGAACAGGACCACTTGAGATTATTCTCTTTGTACTGACTACATAAGAGAACAAATACCTTTGTTATTATGGATGCTTGTACTCTTAATTCGGATATAATAACAGACATGTATATGCAGCGTGCATTACTTTGACTCATAAAAGAGTGAGATTCATTATGGGTCAACAACCTCTATGAATTGGGTAATAATATTGTATGTATGATGGGCGCTGTTGATTATAAAAGGAATCCATGTCCCGATACGTCGGATTGAGGAGGTCCCTTTAAGAAGCTCATAAGGATTTTTATGTAAACCCTGCAGGTGGATAATATCAGACATGACAAATAAAGTTGAGTGGTACTACTTAAGGATAAAAGATGTCGATCAATATAGTTGTCAGTAACTTAATTTGATCGACGGACATTCGATATCTTAACATGGGGAGCCAAATGAGCATATAATAAAAGGAGCCCACAATCATAATTTGAAATTAGGAAGGTAGTGCAACAATAGCTCTTTAGTGGACCGAGCTATTGTTAATGGGCCTGGGTTGTGTGTTCGGACTGAACACGGGATACCCAGATCCGTTAGGAGACCTAATATAACGCCCCAGTCCCAAAATACGTAGGACTAGGCACATAGACATGCCAGCTATATACATACGAAGTATACTCCTATGGAAACCTCGTATGAATACATAAGCTGTAAAATACAGTGAACCAAGAGTAATCTAATCTCATCCATACAAAATGAAAGAATAAAAAATATCATATAATCAACTATGAATTGTCATTGGTACATGTAGTTGGGCGGAGACAAATCCACTACCAACTATGAAAAAAATACATCACTAAAGAAAGAGTTTGGCGAGCGTAGCGAAGACGATCAAAGTGCAATCATCCTCGAAGAAATAGAGATGATCATGGCCACGGCTAGAACACCTGCGAAAGACAAGAGCACACACCTAGCGAGATAACCAGGTCTTTAGAGGGATGTAACAAGATACAATAAACATGCCATATAAATACTGAATATAAAATATGTCACAAACAAAAGTAAGTGACAAGACAACAATAAGGTAATCTAACCATACTAAAGTGAACATGCAGTTAAGAACAAACCTTTCGTCGCTTGAGCCCTGGCTATAAATGGGATCTGGTATAGTCCCCACTTGGGCACCAGTGACCTAAGCGCATGACTTTCAAAAATGACAGTGGCAAACCTGAGAGGCTAAACATACCCGTATCTCCAGCGGAGCTTCCGGGTTACAAGGGAAGTACAATCGAAGCCCATACGACAAGGAAATGTTCTTCCCACCCAATGTACCTATCATGTCGCATCTACGACCATATTTCTCTACTAACTGCTAAGTCTCCTAACATGCTCCTATTAGCAGTTAGTCCTAACGCATATGCATTGGGGATCAGCCAACACGCAAGGACCTCTACATGCTACTCATCTCACACATCCTCGTGGTACAACTGTGTCAAGGTATATGCAATACACTACAAGCGGTAGTCTCTTAACTCTAAGTCCATATGTAATCAAAGGATAATAACAAAGTACATCTAATATCACTGAGCAGACAGTAAATTAAGAACTGTAAGCACTAGAAATAAATAAACAGTGATATGTAATAAAATACAAACTGAATATAAACAGTATAATGGCAAGGTATCTTGCCTGATATGTCGCCTGTCGTGGTACGGTGTTTCGACAAGTCCCGAATGTCCAATAGCCAAGGTCCATATGTAGGGGTCCGAGATACACGAGAAATAGAATCGCGTGATCAGACGTGATTAATAATGATAATCAAGGAGAATTGGTGAGAATAAATATATATATCTATTTAGAAAAATATTTCTATAAGTTTACGTAAATACCTTATATACAATTTGGAAAAATATACCTATTTATAAGTAGATTATATGTTTTAGGAAAAGTACCTTAAAAATAAAAATTTTATTTTTTTAGGCTAACTAACTGTTGTAAAAATAGAATTTTCAAGTAGGAGAATTATCCTTTGTTAGTAAAAGAAATTAGTTTTTAGATAAATATTTAATAAGTACAAATCATCAACTTTTTTTATAGGAAAAATATCAATGGTTTGTCAAAAATAAATTTATAGGTACAAAACTATTTACAAAAGTATAACATTATTATTATGCTTCTAAACACCATTACCCAAAAACTATATTTTGATCATAGGTCAAATTTTGAAATTTATTTATGTATAATTATTTAAACAATAAATCTACAATAATATACATATATTCCTTTGTACCTACTGTACTTAAACTTATGTACTACCACTAACTTATTAATAATAATAATAATAATAATATAATAATAATAATAATAATAATAATAATAATAATAATAATAATGACAGCACTATAATAATAATAATAATAATAATAATAATTAATAATAATAATAATAAATTATAATAGTTATAATAGCTCTTTATAAAAGAGAAGGAAGTGGGAGAGAGGGAATCAGGAAGGGAAAAAGTGAGGAGATGGAGAATCTCATCGTCGGCTCGTCGGTGGCGAAGCGCGACGGAGGCAGCGGCGGGGTGGTTCGGCGGCGCCGGGACTTCAGTGAGGTGCTCCCACGGGGACAGCGACGCGCTCCCCTGGGTCGCTGGTGGAGCGGCGGACTTCAGCGCGTGAAGGGCAGCGCGATCGGCGGAGATGGCGCGAGGGTTTCGTCGCTCCGCGGCGCGATCTCACGGCCTGGGATGCGTGGATGGAGAGGAGGCCGGTCTCAGCGAGGCCCAACGGCGGCGACGCTCGTCAGCGGCGGACGACTGTACTCGCTGGCGCACGAGGGGAAATCGACCGGTCCGTGCGGTCGGGAGACGCCGGGACGCGGATGGGCGCGCTGGAGGACGGAGCTGCAAGGATCGGGTGGAAGCGTGTAGGCCGATCTGGGGCTGTACCGCGGCGCACCGGTGTGGGTTTGGTCGGGCGCGGCAAAATAGGTGATGGTTTTCTAGGTTTTTTTTCCTTCTACGATGGTGATGGTGGTGGTAGCTACGCTGGTTGTGGCGGCGGCTACGACGATGGTGGGAGTATGGTGGTTATCTCCGACTAGGTCGGCCGGAGGCGGTGAGATAGGGGTGATGTCGAGGTGAGGACAGGGTCTGCGGCGCTGAGTTACGGGAGGGGGAGGTTGTCGAGTTGTGATGCTTGGGCTAGTGATGGTTATGCCGGTGGTGGTGATTGTACTGTGGTCGGACAGAGATCTGTGGTTCGTCGTGTCGAGGAATGTCCGACACGACGTGGATAACTGTAAAATTGTGGAATAAGACGTGTGATCACAGACACGATGCACTAACTTTATGGAGAATTTGGATTGGGAACTTTATGGAAAAAGAGAACAAGGAGTCTCTCCTTATATAGGAGGTGGAATCCTATCGAGATAAGGACTAGGAATGTTTAAACGCCCTGTAGATAAAATCCATATTAATTCAAATAAATTTAAATCTAGTTTAATACCATGTGAAATCAATCTAGATAAACAAATCTTTAATTTATAAACTATTCAAAATAAGGTCAATTTTTAGTCATCATGATTAACTAAATATTAAATCAAATAATATTTAGATATCTTTTTTTTGATATAGTAAAATAATGCTATTTAAATAATTTCAAAAATTCACTTATATATTCATGAAATAAATTTCTATGTACCTTGTACACAGTATTCACATAATCATAGTTTTCCTAATTTAAAAAAAAAGAAACCTTTTTATAATATAAAATAAAATAGCTTTGCATGTGATGCCTTTTAGAACTTCAAAAATTATAAATTATTTATCGTATCTTATTTTGAAATCTCTTTTATATCTATATAAATAAAATGTTTTATAAAAATATGTACCTCGCACATATTCGCACTCGACGAACAATTACGAAACGCAAATCTTGCATGCTACGTGATTACAAAAATGCGAACTCGTATGCGACGTGCAGATACGAAGTACAAAATAAGTACAAAATATTTTTAAAAAACGTAGTAGAAATTTAGGGGGTTTACATCCTACCCAACTTAAAAAAATTCGTTCTCGAAATTTAGGATAATTAGGTAGGTAGGCTTAAGGAGATAGAAGCAGTTTAATCGATAAGAATTTGATTCCTATTGAACAAAAGGCAATCAATTGTTTGTCGAGAAGGAAACGACATTTCAATGGCAGTAAGTCATTTATTAGGACAAGAAATTTCAATAGTTCTAATATGATCATGTGTATGACAACCCCTTAGTGTCTATAATCAATCATTCATTATCATTTGTGCAAGCTCCCAAATAGGTAATAGTTTTTAATATAAATTTTGATCACTAGATCAATATTCCAGATTCAAACTTTCAGTGCACGTTTTCAGTATCGTTAAAATCTCAAATCGTCCTTACCAATTAGTCATATTAACCTTTTTCACTTTGTTTTGTCCGCAAGTTTATATTCCATCTTTATCTACTTCTTTAATTACTTAGATCATTTACCTCACATTTTTTTTGAATTCCAAAATGTATGCATATATCTAATTCCGATATTTCACAAGGAGAATTCAACAAGCTCAACAAGTTCAACTCCAAATGAATCTCTAATATACCTTTCCAACATATCTATAAATATAATTATTTTCCTTAAAATAGATTTCCTCGTTCTAATCTCTTCCAAGTAGGTAATCGAAAAAAATAAATCAACATTCTTTGCAAAAATTTGTACTTACCCCAAAATAAAATATCCCTTCAATATTTGTGGATCATATCTTCATAACACCATCATAATGGAAATTTTTCTCAACCTTTTAATCCATTAGTCGAAGATCAATTCAATCTTACTTCAATATGAAATTATGTCTAAAATCTTAAAACTTGATAAGTCCAACTTCCAATTTAAATAATCTCTAATACTCTTCTTCCTACATATTTTCTCTCAAGCTATACCTCCATGCAAAATTTTCCTTTAAAATAAATTTTCCTCACCCAATTAGTCGAGAGTAAATTCAATATCACCTTAATATGACCTTTATATTTACAATCATCCCATAGTTAAATTCTTGATCATTAAGGATTTAAGAAATTACATTCTTATTGAATTTTTCAAACACTCTATTTATCATCTCATAAAATAAGGACTCAATTTGTCAAACAAGAATCTACTCTCCCTTTATCATAAAATATACTCCGTCTCATAGGTTTTACCGCAAAATTTCACTTATGCATACTCAATCATCTTAGTCAACTTTACCACTTTTCTCTAGGGATTTTTCTAATCTAAGCTCTCTCCAAAGGGTGTCATGATCAAATTCATCTTCGAGCAAGGAAATCATAACATGAGCAAAATTGCATAAACCACAGGAATCAAGGTGAAATATGACGAGCAATTTAGTGAGAAGGGAGAAGAGTAAGGGCTGCTAATATCACACGAAAAGTTAAAGTTAAAGGACAAGGGTTAAGCAATCCAGTTAACACAAAGTTATGCATAATAAGAAATTATGTAGATCACAATCATATATTGGGTCAAAATAGAGTCGAGGCTGAGTCCATATTTGTAGTCAAAAGTATATCTACCATGGTAAGGGTTATAGTTTAGTCTTTATTATCCGAAAGTCGTACCATAAAAATATAGTACAAGGGGACGTATTTTAGTGGGACATGATATACCTACATGAAGGTGAGCTTTTCTAGGTCTTGCATGTGAAATTTGTTGGAAGAAAAAGTCTAGTGTTGTGCTCAATTATCAAAGTCACGATAGGGAACGTCAAATGATCAAAATAGAAAGTGAGTTTTCATAAGGTACTAATTAATGCACAAAATAAAAGGATAAAGCACGAAAAAAGATAATTTAGGAAATCTCGAAGATCAAGTTAAGATAAGTTAGAGACACAGTTTCTAGAGAAAAAATAGTCTCATAGATAAGGGTAAGGTCACGGGGACGATTCCATCATTTCTAAGTTTCAAACAATTAGATGGTCACGAATAAAGATCTAGATTTGAGGAAGGTCGAGTAAGTCAAAGATATGTTTATCGGTTTGGTCAATGACTAACTATACTTGAGTATATGCAATATCATAATCATAGGTGGTATGACAATCTAATGTGGAATACTTCTATCTCACTAAGGTGACCTTACTTGCTTCTCGGTCCTCTACCAATATATGATATAATCTAAAATTTCAATTTCCTCGAAAGTTTTTCAATAAAATTTTAAGATACTCCGCCAAAATTTCCAACTATCTTAGACTGTCAACTTTAATCAAAATTTTAATTCTCTAGTCAATCTCGAAACAACCCTTGTATATCGCAAATCGAATAATTATTATTACATATTTTTTTCCAAACCTTAAACTCAATATTTAATAAGTTTATCAACCGAGTTTCATACTACAAAATGGAACATTTAAATAACTCCGAATTTAATTCTATATCCTTCAAATGTGCATAACTAGCTTCCAATAAGTCACAACTAAATTTTTTTTCACCAAAATTTAAATATCCATAATCAAGGCTTTAAACTCGAAATCTAAATAACTTTATAAATCATAGATTATATGACGCAATTTAATTCAAAAATATTTACCAAAATTTATCAATCATCCTCAAATTTTGGTCAATCGTAAATCATACCTGAAAATTTTATGATCCTTTTCAAATCAAATTTATATCCCCAAAAGATGTATAGCTATAACTCAATAAATCATAAATGTTCAAAGACCTTCAAAAATCAAAACGCAAAATCAAATCAATTTATTTTCTAGATCTAGCTATCCTCTTGTGTATACCACCTTATAATATCAAAATAAAATTCCAACTATCTTTTGAAAGAGGTAATATGCTACTACCCAACTTGGAATTAACTAATCTTTAAGATCATATTTTTAGGAAAATAAATGTCTTTATAACTCAAACAAAATCTCAATGCATATTAATTGTCAATGCAATCTTCTAGCCATGTGTTTAATCTATGGGCATATACTATTGTAGTCATCTTACCAAGCACGAAAATAAAAATTTACGGTAGGAGGAGTCAAGCAAGATACAAATCAAGGAGGTCGAACGAGAGTTCAGAATTCGAAGTCAAGGAAGGATGTCAAGTAGGTGGATAGATTCTAGACTCTAATCCATATTGCAGGCCGTTCGGTACAGTCATGTAACCGAAACGACAAATTAGACCTGCATGGGCCACCACAAAAATATGTTACGCCTAGTCCCAAAATACGTAGGACTAGGTACATAGACATGCCAGCTGTATACATACGAAGTATACTCCAATATATGAAAACCTCATATGACATAAGCTGTAAAATACAATGAACCAAGAGTAACTAATCTCATCCACAAAAAATAAAAGAATAAAGAATATCATAATCAACTATGAATTGTCATTGGTACATGTAGTTGGGCGGAGACAAATCCACTACCAACTATGAAAAGAAATACATCATAAAAGAAAGAGTTTGGCGAGCGAAGCGAGACGATCAAAGCGCAATCATCTCGAAGAAATAGGAAGATCATGGCCACGGCTAGAACACCTGCGAAAGATAAGAGCACACACCTGGCGAGATAACCAGGTCCTCAGAGGGACGTAACAAGATACAATAAACATGCCATATAAATACTGAATATAAAATATGCACAAACAAAAGTAAGTGACAAACAATAAGGTAATAATCTATATACTAAAGTGAACATGCAGTTAAGAACAAACCTTTCGTTGTATGAGCCCTACTGTAAATGGGATCTGATATAGTCCCCATTGGGCACTAGTGACTAAGCGCATGACGTTCAAAAATGACAGTGGCAAACCTGAGAGGCTAAACATACCCATATCTCCAGCGGAGCTTCCGAGTTACAAGGGAAGTGCAATCGAAGCCATACGACAAGGAAATGTTCTCCCACCCAATGTACCTATCATGTCGCATCCACGACCATGTTTCTCTACTAACTGCTAAGTCTCCTAACATGCTCCTATTAGCAGTTAGTCCTAACGCATGCGCACTGGGATCAACCAACACGCAAGGACCTCTACATGCTACTCATCTCACACATCCTGTGGTATAACTGTGTCAAGGTATATGCAATACACTACAAGCGGTAGTCTCTTAACTCTAAGTTCATATACAATCAAAGGATAATAACAAAGTACATCTAATATCACTGAGCAGACAGTAAATTAAGAACTATAAGAACTGAAAATAAATGAACAGTGATATGTAATAAAATGCAAACTGAATATAAACAGTATAATGGCAAGGTATCTTGCCTGATATGTCGCCTGGCGTGGTGCGGTGTTCCGACAAGTCCCGAATGCCAATAGCCGAGGTCCATATGTAGGGGCCGAGATACACGAGAAATAGAACCACGTGATCAGACGTGATTAATATGATAATCGAGGAGAATTGGTGAGAATATATATATATATATATATATATATATATATATATTATATATATAATATATTATATTTAGAAAAATATTTCTATAAGTTTACGTTAATACCTTATATACAATTTGGAAAAATAACCTTTTTATAAGTCGATTATATGTATTAGGAAAAGTACCTTAAAAATAAAATTTTCATTTTTTTAGGCTAACTAACTGTTGTAAAAATAGAATTTTCAAGTAGGAGAATTACCCTTTGTTAGTAAAAGAAATTAGTTTTTAGATAAATTTAATAAGTACAAATCATCAACTTTTTTATAGGAAAAATATCAATGGTTTGTCAAAAATAAATTTATAGGTACAAAATATTTACAAAAGTATAACATTATTATGCTTCTAAACTCCATTACCCAAAAACTATATTTTGATCATAGGTCAAATTTTGAAATTTATTTCTGTATAATTATTTAAACAATAAATCTACAATAATATATATATTCCTTTGTACCTACTGTACTTAAACTTATGTACTACCACGAACTTAATAATAATAATAATATAATATAATAATATAATGACAGTACTATAATATAATAATAATAATAACAATAAATAATAATAATAAATTATAACAGTTATAACAGCTCTTTATAAAAGAGAAAGGGAGTGGAGAGAGAGGGAATCGGGAAGGAAGAAAAGTGAGGAGAGGGGAGAATCTCTCGTCGGCTCGTCGGTGGCGAAGCGCGGTGGAGGCAGCGGCGGGGTGGTTCGGCGGGGCGTCGGGACTTCAGTGGGGTGCTCCCACGGGGATAGCGACGGCGCTCCCCTGGGTCGGCGATGGAGCGACGGACTTCAGCGCGTAAAGGGCGGCCCGATCAGCGGAGATGGCGCGAGGGGTTTCGTCGCTCCGGCGGCGCGGTCTCACGGCCTGGGGTACGCACGATGGAGCGGAGGAGACGACGGTCTCAGCGAGGCCCAACGGCGGGTGACGCTCATCAGCGGCGGACAGTTGTACTCGCCGGCACGCGAAGGGGAAATTCGGCCGGTCCGTGCGGTCGGGAGACGCCGGGACGCGAATGGGCGTGCTGGAGGACGGAGTTGTGCAAGGCTCGGGGTGGAGCAGCGTGTAGGCCGATCTGGGGCTGTGCCACGGCGTGGCCGGTGCGGGTTTGGTCGGGCGCGGCGAGAACAGGTGATGGTTTTTCTAGGTTTTTCTTCCTTCTACGATGGTGATGGTGGTGGTAGCTACGCCGGTTGTGACGGTGGCTACGGCGATGGTGGGAGTATGGTGGTTATCTCCGACTAGGTCGGCCGAAGGCGGTGAGATAGGGGTGATGTCGGGGTGAGGACAGGGTCTGCGGCGCTGAGTTGACGGGAGGGGGAGGTTGTCGAGTTGCGATGCTTGGGCTAGTGATGGTTATGCCGGTGGTGGTGATTGTACTATGGTCGGGCAGAGATCTGTGGTGTCATCGTATCGGGAAATGTCCGACACGACGTAGACAACTGTAAAATTGCTGGAATAAGAACGTGTGATCACAGACACGATGCACTAACTTTGTGGAGAATTTGGATTTGGAACTTTATGGGAAAAAGAGAACAAAGAGTCTCTCCTTATATAGGAGGTGGAATCCTATCGAGATAAGGACTAGGAATGTTTAAACTCCCTATAGATAAAATCCATATTAATTTAAATAAATTTAAATATAGTTTAATACCATGTGAAATCAATCTAGATAAACAAATTTTTAATTTATAAACTATTCAAAATAAGGTCAATTTTTAATCATCATGATTAACTAAATATTAAATCAAATAATATTTTAGATATCTTTTTTTTTGATATAGTAAAATAATGCTATTTAAATAATTAAAATTCACTTATATATTCATAAAATAAATTTCTATGTACCTTGTACACAATATTCACATAATCATAGTTTTCCTAATTTACAAAAAAAAAACCTTTTTATAATATAAAATAAAATATAGCTTTGGCATGTGATGCCTTTTAGAACTTCAAAAATTATAAATTATTTATCGTATCTTATTTAAAATCTCTTTTATATCTATATAAATAAAATATTTTATAAAAATATGTACCTCGCACAAATTCGCACTCGACGAGCAATTACGAAAGGCAAATCTCGCATGCTACGCGATTACAAAAAAGCGAACTCGTATGCGACGTGTAAATACGAAGTACAAAATAAATATAAAAATATTTTAAAAAAATTGTAGTAGAAATTTAGGGGGTTTACACCTAACCCTAATTTCTTCTCACGGCCTCTGTCGTAGCCTTATATATATCCTTTGTTCTATGTCTGTCATATTATTATCAGAAATAAGAAGCTCTTTCTCTAAATTCGTGATTCACGTAAGGAGAGAAAGGGAGGCTGCCAAGGAGAAGAAAAGGTTGAAAGATCGTCGCCCACATAATGTCCAACCAGAGGAAGGAATACGTGCAGAAGATCTTGGGGTCGTGACTGCTCGAGATTACTAGAAACTGTTGTCAGGTATAATTTGTGAACCTTAGTTTCCACCTATGAAGGGTTAGAACACGTTATATCTGTTTAACTTTCTATTGATCAATACGCACACCAAACAAAGGTCCTGGGAATTCCTAGTTCCATCAGCTAGATGAAGTTAATGACACTACTTGTCTTGACTTCAACTAAGGGAATAGCTTCTACCCATTTTAAGAAGTAATCGTTTATAGCTAGAATAAACTGATGTCCTCGAGATGATGGTGGATTGATAGGACGATGATATCCTTGCCCCAGGCTTCAAAGGACAAGATGTTACAGTAGGATGCAAGAATTCTGATGGTTGATGGATAAAATCTGTATGGATTTGACATGCTCGACATTTTTTGTATATTTAATTGCATGTTGGGCCAATAGTATCCCATACGTCTGGTACGGTCTTGTAGCTTAGGTCCGGAATGATGTGTACCGCAGACACCGTCGTGAGCTTCACATAATATCTATTTTGCCTTCTCACCCACAAGACAGTGCAGAAGCATACCATCGAAAGATCGACGATAAAGTATCTTAGACGAATGATTGTAGTAGAATCGAAGTGACCGACGACGGATGGTCATAGCCTCTTTAGGATCTTCCGACAAGATATCATGTACTGAAAAATTAATGAAAGGAGTCCTCTAGTCCTCGCTAGTAGTACAAATTTTAACCATGTTGCTGAATTCGATATTCAGATTATTCTCGACACAGAATAATTCTCGATTAGTGATGACGATTAACTATTGCCTTTTTATAGGGATAGCTAATGCTGATGCTAGATTAGCGAGTGCATCGACTTCTGTATTGCAGGCTCGACTTACATGCTCAATAAAGAAACCTTTGAATGACATAGCAAGTTTAACTGCTGCTTCCTGATAAGGAATGAGATCTTGATATCGGACCTCGTATGTGCCTCTAACCTGGTTTACAATCAGTTTATAGTCTCTGTATACCTCAAGATAGTCGATATCCAGCTGTTTGGCTAACTAGAGACCGATAAGCAAAGCGTTGTACTCAACAACATTATTAGAACACAGTTCGTCCAGAGAATAGGCTCTTTGAATGGCTAACCCTTCTGGGGATACAAGGACAATTCCCACTCTAGCGATTTTGATTTCGTTGGCTCCAATTCTAGATGCACCATCAAAGAATAGACGCCAAGCGAGTATTTCTTTGGAAATCATGTTGGACACTAGAGTCTCATCAGGAATTTCGTCGTAGAGTTTTAAATTTTCAGGAATTGGATGAGCATCTAAGAAGTTAGCTAGGGCTTGACCCTTAACAGACTTTTACGGGACATAGACCATATCATATTGTGCTAGCAATATTGCCCATGTAGCAAGTCTAGAGTTGAGTGTACTAGGCTTTTTCATCAGGACTCATAGAGGGTTGACTCTGGAGATGACATGGATGGTCTGGCCCATGATGTAATAATGAGTCTTCTGGACGACAAACATCAAGGCTAAGCATTCTTTTTCTACCGGACTGTATCGATGTTCAGTACCGATCATTGTGCGACTGAGGTAGTAGATTGCATGCTCATGGCCTTCATTATTCTTCTGGGCTAAGAGAGCACCGAGAGAGTGACCCATTGCTCGAACGTATATCAAGAAGGCTATTCCTGTGATTGGAGAAACTAGGACTGGAGGGTTCATCAAGTATCGCTTGATATCTTCAAATGCTTGCTGACATTCATCATTCCAAATGAAAGACAAACCTTTCTTCATTAATTGAGTGAACGGTTTACAGCGTCCAGAGAGATTTGAGATGAATCTCCTTATATAGGCAAATTGTCCCTAGAATTCTCATAGCTCTTTTAGGTTGCGTGGAGGACGCATCTCTTGGATGGCGTTGACTTTCTCGAGTCAACGTGTATACCATTAGAGGTAATAACGAATCCAAAAAATTTGCCACTAGAGACTCCTAGAAATGACTTAGTGGGATTCATCTTGAGTTGATGCTGACGCATTAGATCGAAAATAGTCCTTAAGTCATGGATGTGGTCTTCCTTTAAACGAATCTTGACAGTAATATCGTCGACATAGCATTCGACTATTTTTGTAAATATTTATAGAAAATAGTACTCATAGCCTGCTGATAGGTGGCAACCAGCGTTATTAAGACCAAATGGCATGACGATATAGAAATACACTCCGAGAGGAGTGTGAAAAGATGTATGCATTTCATCTTCAAGATTCATCCTGATCTGATTATATCCAGAGAATCCATCCATAAAAGACATTCGCTCGAACCCGCAGGTGTTGTCGATCATGACAACAGTGATTGGAAGAGAGAACTTGTCTTTGGGACAAGCTGCATTAAGATCTCTAAAGTCGATACATACTCGAACTTTTCAGTTTTCTTTATAATTGGGATGACATTAGCCACCCAGTTGGAATGTTGTTACTACCTAACAAAGTCATAGGCGATAAGCTTTTTGACTTCAGCTTCTATGGCGTCAATCATATCAGGTCGGAACCATCGTTGTTATTGTTTGACCGGTCTAGTATTTGGCAAAATGTTGAGTTTATGAGTAGCAACCTGAGGATCTATTCCCGACATATTTTTATAGCTCCAAGCAAACATATTAATGTATTCTCTAATAAGCTGGATCAAGTCTTGTTTGTCTGTCTCGGAGAGACTTGCTAATAAATATTGGCCTTGGAGAAGCTTCGTCTTCGACGTCAATTTGGATTAGCTCGTCCTCAGTGGGTGGTTCTCGCTGTTCGAAGAAAAGTTTTCATTGAGTATCCATCCTTTATGCCAAGGCTCATCCTCATAAGTTTTAATAAAGTTGTCACGACCCACGCCCGCTTTTCGGACGCGAGTTCGTGAGCAAGCCAACTATGTATTGAGCGGACTCCAGCCCGACTCGAGTACGTATAAGCTGTCAAGGTCATGGGTATCATGTCTAATCTAAACTATATCTCAATCCACAGGAATCATATAAAATAAGAATGAACAAGTATGAGTCGTGGTCTACAGCCCACTAGTATATATGTCCGATTAGACTCCAAGAATAATATGGGTCTATAAAGCTAAGCTGAATAGCAGGATATATCATAAAAGCACGATAAAGATAGTAAATTAATAACACTAACAAAATACCTGAATCATGCGATTAAAGTTAACTACCACATGCTCAGCTAACTAACTCCGTGCAATCAGCTACCTGAAGAGATCATCAGGTCCTAAGAGGACTAGCAAGATACATAAAACATGCCTACAAATATGACAGTAAATAACATATGTGGAGGATAAGAATACTGCAAGAAGAACATCTAAGGACGACGAGTCGTGAGGAAATGTAATACTAGACTTGGCTACCAATCAATCGATTAACCTCTATAGCTTGTAGTACAATGCAAGATACTCCCAATCTATAGTAGATTTTGACTGTAATACAATGCAAGATACTCCCAGTCAAGATTAGCCAATTCTAGTATCGATCTCCTCTCCTAAAGGATACAAAGTCAAGTAGACTCCTATAAATCGTAGTACAATGCAAGATACTCCCAATTTATAGTATCACAAGTAAAATAATCAATCAATCAATATATGCTATAGGTCGTAGTACAATGTAAGATACTTCCAATCTATGACATGTCTCAAGTCAAGTCAATCAATTAGTGATATCAAGATAGAAGAATCGGCTATAGGTCGTAGTACAATGTAAGATACTCCCAATCTATAGTATGTCTCAACTGTAGTACAATACAAGATACTCCTAGTCAAGAATGGTTAAGTCAAGGACAGATATAGAAATTGACAACTCAATCACGAGACAAGATAACATGAAGAGACCAATAATCAACAATGTCGAGTATCCTATACGTGCACGTAATCTAGAACAAGTAAAGGAATCAAGGATAAATCAATCACAATATGGAGTCATGTGACAATATGAAAGGAAAACAATAGAATGAAATAATATAAATACTGTATATATTCGGCAAGGTATACTTGCCTGGGGTTTGCACGGAGAACCAACAATGTATCGCCAATCAACAAGTCAGAAAGTCCAAGTCATCACAACTGTCTCGAAAAGCTGAAATAAACATTAACAATGTTCTCAAAATAGTCAAATTAGCTAGAATTGCCTGTACTTAAGTTCAATTCTGGAACAGGGGCAAAACGATAATTTTGGGCAAAAACGATGTCCACCGTTAGACCCGCTTTGCACCGAAAATGTGTCAGAGTCAATGGTCTCTAAAGTTGTCAAACTATATGTCTACGAATTCATTTTGATGATACGAACCCAACGGTATGTCCAATTTTGTATTCCGGTGGACCGTGCACAAAATCGCCCGTTGAATCGGACCGTGGGGCCCGCGAAACGGCGATCCAATCAACTGTCTCAGAATCGAACCAAACTTGGTATGCACGACTAGAAAAATAATACAGTCCCGTTGGCGCAAGTTTTGTCTCGATCTGACGAGCGTGCACGAAGTAATTGGAAAGTTTGCACGGAGACCGATACAGTGAATTTCGACGGATACGCATCAAATTCGTCGCGCACACGCGACCAATTTGAATTCCGTCAAAGCCCACACGACCACGAAGCCGTTACGCACCTTTCAATGCTTTTGATTCGTGACCACGTCGTCCGGTTTGGCGGAACGCACGTCGTATCGATAAAATTTTCAATAGTTATACAGTTTTTAAAACAGTTTATTCCTGATTTTCAAGCACG